>CM063508.1:128833239-128845739 GCA_032207245.1 Pardosa pseudoannulata | reverse complement strand
GTGAACTTATTAAGCAGGAAAACCTAATCTTTAAAAGCTTTTGGCTATGACAATACAATACTAATTAGTTTTACTGTTATACAAATTCAAGATATAACTGTGACTTATGGAATTTATTGATGTATTGTAAAATATTTTGAACGTGACTGATGTAAAAATAAATCATTCACATACTTGAACTGTATCAACGTAAATGATAATAAAATAACAATCTTTCAATGATTCTAAACTAATAAAACTGTTAAAATAGTTTTATTAATGTTTTAGTTAGTTTCTTAAACCACATAAAAGTCACAGAGAATATATAAGCCTTACACAGTCAATGTTTTCAGCATTTGGGGTATATGTAGGCTTTCCTGCAGTACGTTTATTAGTTAATATCCTGCTTGTAATCGAGTGCATTTACTTATACGACAGTTAACACATAGAAGGGTTGGAACTTTAATGGTCTCAACTATTTATTTACATGGAATACAAAAGTGATTCAAAGTCCAAAGCTTTACAGTCCTTCAATATAGTCGCTAGCATTGTGTGTAACCCGTTTCCAACTATGTGGATGACGCAGAACACCTGTAGCATCCCCTGTTCTGTTGATAGTTCGAATGGACCGGTATATTGATGCAAGCATCTCTGGATTAGTTCTGAAGCGACTGCCACGAAGTGGTTCCTTCATCTTAGGAATGTTGGCAAAGTCTCAAGGGCTTAGATTTGGAGAGTATGGTGGATAGTAAAGCACTTCCCAGCCCCATCGATTGAACAAATTAGTAGTTGCTTGCTCTGTATACAGCCGAGTATTTCATGCAAAATGATAAGGGCTTTCGGCAGAAAGTGCAGAAATTTTTTTTATGTCCATGCTTTCCTTCAGAATGTACATCACAGTCGTGTGCGCAAATCCTGTCTATCGGGACAGCTCACGAACCATTTGGAGTTTATCACTGTTCATTAGAGCGACAACAGAATGCAATTCTGCTTCGCTGACACTAGGATGACCTGGCCGATGAATATCTGCCACATTTTGGCATCCTTAAGGGGACTTTTACCTAACTTTCTACAGTATGGCAATGCAGATTCCCCGCAAGCCTGTTGAAGTCCTAGAAGACATTGTCATGCTGTACAACCTCTGGTACATTGAATTTCTATCCAACTTTGTTGTTCTTGTTTCGAAAAGATCCTGAAAACACATTAGACAGCAAGGTAATACAAGGATAAGTTCACTCTGCATCCGAGTCACTCTGCATGCTCATAATGTAGGAAGGACGATTATTTTTGCTGAAAGGTAAGGTAGGTGTGTAGCTCAAGTGCGGTATACGCGATATTCTTTGATTTTGTTGTGTAACGTTTTTACAGCAGTGTTGTCACAATTAAAGTTACAATCCTCGTACGAGGTTTACGCATATTTTTCACAAGGCTTGTAACACATTGACTAAGCATAAGTATATATACACCAGTTATGAGGTTAATTTGAGGAAGTTCTCTCTCTAAAAACTCCAAAACCTGATAAGGAAGAATAACAAAATGAAAGTCTGTTAAATACGAATAATTTACCAATATATGTCTGTTAACCCCATTTTATAATCCTAAATATACATCAACTATTTTATTTAGACTCAGAGCAGTGGTTAAACAATTCTTAATACGTTTTAGGATTTTATCTATTGATACATTTTAAAGAGGTATTTGTAGAGGTATTATTTAAGTAGTAAACAGCTGTGTCACTTCTGATAAAAGCATAATGAGAGCAAAACTCTATACACGATGTTGGAAAATAATATAGTGAATCGTGAAACGGTTTCATTATAAGCTGGTATATACAAAAGCTGTTTAATGGTCATTTACCACTGACTGAGAGGATTTATTAAACTGTCGTTTTAAATGTTTAGCCTCTTTCACAGATTCCGCAGAGATCATATATTCTGCTTCCTTTGTGAAAATGACGACAATTAACTGTTTCCTAGATTCCAATGGTAATATTCTCTTACTAAGAATGAAAATGAATTCAAAGAGCAGCTTCGGTCCTTACAGAGTAAATTCCAATTAAATATCAACAAACACAGAGGTTGTTCAGTGCTCTTTGTCAGATTTCGATATTGGGTTTCTATTAAATATCAAAATAGTCGCTTTCAAATGTTAAAATCAATGAATGTCAATTCTTTACAAGACTTGTAAGAGCACCACAGTATATTATAGTTCATATCTATTTAGTTTAATTTAGGAATGGAAGGAAGCATTTTATTAAAATACAAGAAATAAATCTATTAGAATTATAGAACGGAAATAAAATAAACTAAAAATCTTCATGCATACTATTTTTATTCTGGAATTTAAAACCTGATATGCATATCATGCCAAAGAAATATCTGATTAGGAATGTAGCATTAAATTTTTATTCAATTCATTCTGATTTTATGCTATATAAGATGTAAAATAAATCTATTAGAAAAATGTCAAATAATAATAATAAAATTACATAAGGACAATTTCTATTAAATTGAGTCTCGTACAATAGTGCCCTATTGCGTAAGAACTTCTAAAAATAATGTACTCATCTTAGAGCATTCAAAAGTTTTAATCAACTTAAAAGATTAGAAGTTGATTGGACTGACTTATATCTGAATTGTATTTCTTTTTAGCTATAGACAAAGTGATTAACAAGATATTTTTCGCAAAAATTAGGCAACAAATAAACAATAAAAAAACCTGAATTTAAATACTTTAAATATTATTTTGAAAATTTAAAAAATATATTAATAAAACATTTTCTGTTATATTTTTATTGCTCTTGAAATTACTAGAAAACTACACTTATTAAAATACAGGATTAGCTTTAGGAAAATGTTACAATATAATTTTTGTTTTTGCTATATGAGTTGTTTTACAGTAAAATTTATAAAGTTCAGGAAATACTAAACCAATTATATTAAGCCTAATTCAACCAGTTTTATTTATTGTTTAGATAAGATGCTGTTTTTTTTTCAAATGTTTCCCCACTTGTTAGGGCTATAAATAGTTTTAGAATTTAATATATTGAATATGAATTCAATATATTAAATTCTAAATATTTAATAATAAGCTGAATATGAAAAAGGTGCTGAAACGTTTGACAAAAAGTAAAAGTAACTCTGAATACGTCCATTAAATGTTGAGTAAGACTTAATAGGTTCATTTAAAGCCTATGAACCCTGAATCTCATTGTTTGTATTCTCTGATATTTATCAGAGACTATGAACAATGAGATTCAGTGTTCATAGGCAAACAATAAGATGCAGGCTTTATAATGGAAACGTCTGAATATAAATTTCATAATAAGCTGAATATGAAAAAGGTGCTGAAACGTTTGACAAAAAGTAAAAGTAAACTCTGAATACGTCCATTAAATGTTGAGCAAGACTTAATAGGTTTATTTAAAGCCTATGAACCCTGAATCTTATTGTTTGTATTCTCTGATATTTATCAGAGAATATAAACAGTAAGATTCACTGTTCATAGTCAAACAATAAAATGTAGGGTTTGTAATGGAAACGTCTGAATATAAATTTCATAATAAGTTGAATATGAAAAAGGTGCCGAAACTTTTGACAAAAAGTAAAAGTAAACTCTGAATACGTCCATTAAATGTTGAGCAAGAATTAATAGGTTTATTTAAAGCCTATGAACCCTGAATCTTATTGTTTATATTATCTGATATTTATGAGAGAATATAAACAATAAGATTCAGTGTTCATAGGCAAACAATAAGATGCAGGGTTCAAAATGCAAACGTCTGAATATTATATACAAATCCATACTAGAAGTATCAATAGTATTGGCATTTTTATTATTCTAAAACTTTTTAAAGTGGTGCAAATTTGTTATAGAATATACACAACATATCACTAGATGATTTTAATGCCAGTTATTGCCTGCGTACTAACTTTAAGATGTACTTTATAGCAAAATAAAATTTAAATAATTTACAGTTTCTTATAATGAACGAATCTGTAATAATATACATCCAACATGATAATCTGTTAGATATTCTAGATTATTACTGGATATAAATGAGTTTTAGTTTCTAAATCTGTATTCATGAATTTTTTACTAAATAAAAAATGATAAATGCTATTTTTTTAAGTAGTTTAATTGTAACAATTTCTAATGTTTCAGATTTAAAAGTCAACTAATTTTTAATATAATTCTATAGTCGATTTAACAGTTTTATATGGATCTGGAACAATATTTAGGACTGTTAAATTCTGCAGATGACAACGATTAAGATGCTTGTAGTTTCTTGGATACTGTGAAAACACTACTTCATTAGTTTGGGTTTGGTTTGAAATGAGACCGGGACCTAAAGTTTAACGCCGATTCCGAACGGCTACTAACTTCCATGCCACAGTTGGATTCGAACCCACGAACTCCGGTACCGAAGGCCAGAAAAGAAAATTCCAGAAATTCCAATATTCCAGAAAAGAAAAAATATGTGCATACAATTACCTCCACTTTATATAAATGTTGCTATAAAACCTAAATTTATATTGAATTTTTCTTAAATACTAAGGATTTCATTAAAAGCCTTATTTCATTTAGTACAATAAAAGAAGAAATAACATTAATATTCCAGAATAGAAAAAATATGTGCATACAATTATCTCCACTTTATATAAATGTTGCTATAAAACCTAAATTTATATTGAATTTTTCTTGAATTTATATTGATTTTTTTAAATACTAAGGATTTGATTAAGAGCCTTATTTGATTTAGTGCAATAAAAGAAGAAATAACGTTAATATTCCAGACAAAGGAAAAATTAAGTGCATACAGCTGTCTCCACTTTATATAAATGTTGCTATAAAACTTAAATTTGTATTGAATTTTTCTTGAATTTGTATTGAATTTTTTTTAAATACTAAGGATTTGATTAAGAGCCTTATTTGATTTAGTACAATAAAAGAAGAAATAACGTAATATAACAGAAAAGAAAAACATATGTGCATACAGTTGTCTCCACTTTATATAAATGCTGCTACAAAACCTAAATTTGTATTGAATTTTTCTTTACTCCTGTAACGTATATTTTCAACAAAGGTTTTTCATTATCTTATTTTTGTTCTCCTAAATTTCTTTTTAAAAAATCAACGTTATTCATTAGTAAAAATGAAAATTACAAACATGCTGTTAGCATGCAGATTGTTTAAGTCTGTGCAAGTGTAATTCTCTGTTTCAAAAAAGTTCTAAAGGAAGTTTAAACATTCTTAATACAATAAAAGAAGAAATAACGTTAATATTCCAGAAAAGAAAAAATTATGTGCATACAGTTTTCTCCATTTTATACAAATGTTGCTATAAAACCTAAATTTGTATTGAATTTTTCTTTATACCTGTAAACGTATATTTTCAACAAAGGTTTTTCATTATCTTATTTTTATTTTCCTAAATTTCCTTTAAAAAAGTTATTCAATAGTAAAAATGAAAATTGCAAACATACAGTCTCCACTTTATACAAATATTGCTATAAAACCTAAATCTGTGTTAATTTTTATTTATTCCTGTGTATATTTTCAATAAAGGATTCTCTAAATTTCTTTTTTAAAAAATCAACGTTATTCATTAGTAAAACTGAAAATTACAAACATGCTGTTAGCATGCGGATTGTTTAAGTCTGTGCAAGTGTAATTCTCTGTTTCAAAAAAGTTCTAAAGGAAGTTTAAATATTCTTACTCCCCACAAGTCTTTTATCACTCAAAAACGTTTTTTTTATTTTCCCAGTACTAACACTCAAAACAGCGAAAACATCTCATAATCATTAGATCATACCGTGATCTATATCCCTACAAGTTATTTGACCGTAAAACGGTGTAAATGAATGGTTTAGCTTGCAACATTTTATTTAATGCTGGAAGGACTTAAAAGAGTGTTGAACAGAAAAAAATGTAAAATGTTTTCAAAAGGAAAAGTGATACTTCTCCAACACTTCAAAGCTAATGACTTGGAAATTAATACTTTATATATTTCTACCCGTTTACACATTACAGAAGTAATAAAGACAAAAAATATCATTTAATCAATAAAAACACATTTACCATATTAAAAGAAAATTTTTCAGATACATTTAGAATAATTTCTACAGTGATTTAAGATATCTAGTTCATTTAACTAATTAAAACATAGATGTTTGTTTTTGATCTGAAATATCCCTGCGAAAGTTGTAACATATAAGGCAAGTTTTAAAATTTTTATAGTACAACAATTTCAAGATTAATAGCAAAAAAATATTCAAAAATTTTCGATTGATATGATTGTAAGGTGCACCATACAGGGATTTTACTACATGAAGCTAGATAGCACATTTTTTATAATTAACTCTTCATCTATTATTTATTTTTCTCCGATTAGGTTATGTGAATCAAAGTAACACATAAAATTCTCCAGGCTTTTGTATGGGATACTCCTCTAGAGCTCTTAATTCTATTAGACCCTAAAACAATAATCAAAATATTATATTTGAATTATTTGAATATATATGATATGCAAATATTTGAATTTAAAACTACAATTAAATAAGTTAAGAAATGGAGAGCGGCATAGATGAATTAATAAGGAAATTAAAAGTTATCAACAAGGAGGACAAAATGCTATGATACTGTATTAAAGACCACGAGTTTACATTTTCTGCAAAATATGGATTTTTGGAGTGAATAGAACAATTTCATCCTAATTACCTTAACAGTGCTCTTAAAAGTACTCATGGATTAAAAGATATGGACAGTATCCTAAAAGTACGCATACATTAAAATGTTATATACTTTTCTTGTCTCTCCTATTTCAGGAAATCCTACTGTAAACTAGTAGTAGACAAAGTAGGTCTGGTGGTCCAAATTCAGTCCTCGTTGAGGTTATACTGTTCCGTGACTAGTTATAAAACTAGTGCATATATAAATATTAAATTTTAATGTCTAAATAAATGTATGTTGATATTTTAGTAAGGACATTTTCCATAGAGCTTTTTTAATTGCATTAAACATAATATGAATTTATTTAAAATAGATTACAACATTTTTGTTATTACAAAAAAAAAGTACTGTACTAAATATTTAAAATTTTAAAAATATAGTTGGTTTTTTTTTATTTAAATTTAAACACCATAAACAAAACATTGGAATAATTGAAATAGCGCTTATACTTCTAAATATATAATAAATTTAGTTTGATAGGTACTGTCGTATGGAAAAATAATGCAATATTTAGTAATTTAATTTAATTAACAGCTTCATTCATCATGTTGGTATCATACATTTTTTAAATATGCCGTTTTTTAGTTTTTATGGACTTTTATAAGAAATTTAACAACAGTATTTTAAACTTATAATATATTTGTTATTTGCTAAAATCATTTACTTTATTTCAAGTGCTTTTACACGAAAAAAATCTTTTAGTGATAAATGATATAAAACGTCGATATAAATGAAAATACGGAATTCATTTAGAAAAACTACATAAATCACTGCCATTGAGAAACAATTTATTTCCAAAAACGAAATTTACTTGTACATAAATTTTATTGAGGATTGTACATAAGCAGCTTTTCTAACCGGAGATGTCAAAAATGAAAGTCCAGCTTTGGCTTCAAACGAAATGTAAATTCTATTTTCGAATATTCCCACAAGAATTTTATGAAAAGGTAGCTCTAAAAGCTAATCATTTTTGGACTAAAACTGTTTTGAAAAAAAAATGAAATATTTGTGTCAGAAATATTTGTTCTTTGAACTACACAAAAATAATAATTTTCTTTTTTAAATTCATCCAGGCACTCAGATTATCCTTTTTTTACTTTTTGAATATCTTTTTGCTATATCTAATGTAATACTTTTCGTCGCATTTTCTGTGTTAAATATAAGCAAAATTAATAAAAATAACATGCCACATTATATTTTCATATTAAGTCTCAGTCAGCTGGGGTAACTCAGTAGGCAAAGACATTTATCTCGTAGCAAGAGTTGCGGGTTCGGGGCTCGAGCTGGACTAAGTTCCACCGTGTGTGCTCATGCCGACTGGGGGGGGGCGTAAAATAAGCTTTCAGACTCTTTGTCTTCCAATTTCTCAAACAATACTATCTCATTAGAAGAGTTGAGGGTTCAAGGATCGAGCCGGACTAACTTCCAACTTGTGTGTTCATGCCGACTGGGGGGGGGCGTAAAATAAGCTTTCAGCCGCTTTGTCTTCCAACTTCTCAAACAATACCATCTCGTTGCAAGAATCGCAGGTTCAGGGTTCGAGCCGGAATAAGTTCCATTGTGTGTGTCTACGCCGAGTGAGGGGGGCGTAAAATATACTTTCAGTAGCTTTGTCTTCCAACTTCTCAAACAATACCATCTCGTTGCAAGAATCGCAGGTTCAGGGTTCGAGCTGGACTAAGTTCCATTGTGTGTGTCCATGCCGAGTGAGGGGGGGCGTAAAATATACTTTCAGTCGCTTTGTCTTCCAACTTCTCAAACAATATCATCTCGTTGCAAGAGTCGCAGGTTCAGGGTTCGAGCCGGACTAAGTTCCATTGTATGTGTCCATGCCGAGTGAGGGGGGTGTGTAAAATATACTTTCAGTCGCTTTGTCTTCCAACTTCTCAAACAATACCATCTCGTAGCAAGAGTTGCGGGTTCTTGCCTGGAGACGGACTATGTTCCATTGTGTGTGTCCATGCCGAGTGAGGGGGTGTGTGTAAAATATACTTTCAGTCGCTTTGTCTTCCAACTTCTGAAACAATACCATCTCGTAGCAAGAGTTGCGGGTTCGTGCCTGGAGACGGACTATGTTCCATCGTGTGTGTTCATGCCGACTGGGGGGGGGCGTAAAATACATTTTCAGTCGCTTTGTCTTCCAACTTCTCACACAATACCTTTGATGATAAGAAGTTAAACCTGGGGAACTTCTGCTTGGTCCCTGAATCTAAATTATGAGGACCCACTTCAGCGAAGTCTCTCTTTGCTCGTCATAAACGAAACGCGAACTCCTTTCCTACATTAAAGAAAACAACCTTAACCTGGCCTTATTTTAAAATTTTTCTGAGGTTATTGGCACATGTGCTTGGCTTTCCCCAGTAGCATCAGCAACTACAACACAATTTTACGTTTTTACACTTTTTCACTTATAATCTGCTCTTAAACTTTTCTCCTATTTATTGTTAAAATTTCAAAAGAAGGAATATTGCTTTAGTTTTCTAGCAAAAAAAGATCAAATATAAATATAAATTTTAATAAAATCTTTTATACAATCAACTCAATCTACTAGTTTATTACTATCTTCAAAGAAGCAGCCAGATTTTTATTCAATGGAACATTTACCTGAAATAAAAGTATTTTTCAATAGAAAAGTATAAATGAATTTTTTTATTTCTATAAATTTTAATTACTTCGAAATCCTTTTTGAGAATTTTCTCAATTGTCAGAACCATTTAAGTACGAAATTATTCATTTATACTATGAACGTGGGATTCAAATGTAAAAAAATATATTTTATAATATCTATGATTATATGTATGAATAAATTAGAGTTACTTTAACCTCATTATTCTATAAATTAAACTATTAATTAATTTATTTTATAAGATTTTCAGCAAAAATATTTTAAAGGATATAAAAAAAGTTATACTATTTATTAATCTGATTTCTTAAACTGTTTCTAATTTAACTTTTCTGCATAAAGATAAAAAACTCATTTAAATATTTTCAAAAATAACTTTAAAATATTTCACTGCAAAAAAATTCAAAATTGGCCAAATATTTTTTAAAATTTAAGTAAGAAAATCAATATTTATATTATTGATAAACAAATTTATACAAAACGAAATTTATAAATCATTCAAGTTGCAGCTTCGGTTCAAAATATCAATGTAACAAAATTCTTGTGAGATTTCTTTCAGCAGATTTTTTCCACTCAGATTTCGATGTTTAGATTTAACTTAGAGTTGAATCAGAGTACAATATGAGTGATAAACTTTTTTTTTATTTTCAACCGTAAATATTTTTCAGGTATTTTGTTTAATCAATTTGTTTAATAAATTGTGTTTAAATTTAATGTAATAATTTTATAATTTATTCTTTCAGCAGATTTTTTCCACTCAGATTTCGATGTTTAGATTTAACTTAGAGTTGAATCAGAGTACAATATGAGTGATAAACATTTTTTTTTTATTTTCAACCTTAAATATTTTTCACGTTTTATGTTTAAGCCATTTGTTTAATAAATCGTGTTTAAATTTAATGTAATAATTTTATAATTTGGTTTTATTTACATATTCGATATTATATAAAGTATGCATTTAAGAAATGCAATTAGCATATAACTGAGTTTTTCCGTGTCATTTAATCTTTATATAGTAAATGATTTAAATTATGTGAGTTTCTAAATATGTGTCATTTAAACTGGCTTTCTCAATTCTGCAAACTTTATAGGTAGATATTAGCAGAGTGATCAACTAAATCACGTATAGTATCCATTTCCCTAAAATAATCTACTGTCTAAAAAAGCCTGAATGCAGAAAGAGATTTCTGGCTTTATGCAAACTTTAAATGAATAGCGCTAAATTCCTAAGGTTTCTTTTAATATGTATACTTTAAAATAAACATATAATTTATATATTCATATTTGCTGAAATATAGATTTTTATATTTACTCAATAACTTAGAATTTAAAAGGAGGAATTTTAAAAACTCTTCATATTTGTTCCAATCAAATGCTTCGATTTTTTTGTTTTAAGTTATTTACTGAAAGTCTGCATATTTTAGTGGGAATTAAACACTGGGGATTATGAGTGAGGTTGACCACCTAACGGGAACATATGCTTCGCACACCAGGGTCCTTGGTCACGGAAACGGACACTGGCACCGTAGGACCTGCCCCCCTAAGAGTTGTTGTACCGAGGAGTTTATTTAAGTTTTAAAGATTTATAAACTTTCTATTTAAATATTTTTTAATAAGAAAGACGCAAATGAAAATATCTGTACCAAATAGCAGAAATATTTCTTAGATATAATTTCACTACTAATATTTTTTTTCAGAAAATTACTTACGTTTATGAGTTTTTAACTTTAGAAGTGAATAAAAAATCATGGATTTACAATTTCTGTTCAAGACTATGGAGAGGAAACTCAAATGTTTGTAAAGGAATTATACCCCTATCTAAAACTTGACTATTGTTAAAAAGCATTTTAAAAATACATCATCCAGAAGTTTGTATAACAATTTTTAAAGTATATAATGGTAAAAAGTTATATGCGAATGAAAAAGTATATTTCGAATTATCTTTTATTAAGATTTCATAATGTTTTGAAACAGTCATAATTATCAAGAATATCTATCCTTATAATGACTCGATTACGTCTAGAGAGGACATATGTTTGAAATCAGTAGTACACAAGCTTTTCAATGAATTAGAAACCTATAATCAATATTTAATTTGTCCTCTGTTGCATGGGTAAAAGCCCGTATGTACTCAAATTTGAACAACATAGATCTTAAGATTCCATAAAGTGGATGGAAGATATTGCTCTTCGATACCCATTTTCATCATGCACCACCATTATATATATTAAGAGATGTAATAGGCTTTATGTCGACTAATAAAGATTTTGGATTACTATTGTTTGATGAATCACTCAAACTTCATAAACAAGATATGCTTGAACGTTTTCTTCATATACAAAGAAGTAATTAGAGAGTGTTTAAGAAACAATATGGGAAAAAAGTTAACACAAGGAACCTCAATCTATAATTCTCTTATTATTAATTTTTCTGCACTAATGGTTCTATTTATTTGATCAAGATAATTTTCTCTTGAAACTATGATTATTCTTCTGTATTTATCGTTTTCAAATAAACAGTTTTCCTGTATTTATAGACAAAAACATTTCAGTTCCGTCACTTTGTTGCCCCAGGAGAATCAAATTTATGGAGTTTAGGAGAACTTGCAATACAAGTATTTTGTGTTGATCAGTCTGATTTCAAGTCATTTCTGGCTTATCACTTGCAGATCACCAGAGATAATTTCTCATTTTTCTAAATGGCGATGTCAACTTGGTTGTGAGTGCAAATTGTTTAGATATGTTGATAGGGGACAAAATAATAATTATACTAGCTATATCTCTACTTCTTAAGTTCACAAAGCTAGTTAAAATTAAATTAATTTATATATGTGCCCACTGATAAAAAACGTGCACTTGCAGGAGTGGTTTCGATAAAATTACCTGTGGCGTAGCCACGTAAATCATGCTTGATTCACAAGCGATGTTCCCCAGTGTTCCTTCCGACAATGTTATCCGTCAGAATTTGCAAAACTAAGGTAAACAAATTTTTCCATAAACTTCTGGTTTAAATTTAGTTTGATTTGGAGCACTACGGTTTGTTTAGTTAAACAAATTCCAATGAGACCGGGTCCTGCAGCTAAAGGATGATTCCAAACGGTTACGGACAACAGTACTAGATATGGGATTTGAAACTACAAACTCCAATAATAAGACTTTTTAAATGA
>CM063508.1:128815739-128828239 GCA_032207245.1 Pardosa pseudoannulata | reverse complement strand
AAACTAATAATGTAAAAACTGGTTTTTATTTGTCTAAATTTTTCCAGAATCTATGTAGTAGACAAGAACATTCGGCTTCTTTTTCCTGTATATACGGTTATTTTTGCACCCACAAACAAATCATGTTGTTACACTAACCCGTACTAGTACGTGACTCCCGCTCAAGTATCTCCTGAAAATGTACTAGACCGTGTCCCGCATACAATGTGTTAACAATAACGATCCTATTCTGCCCCAATAAAATTACTGAGTGAAATCCGGATTCAAATTCAGAGGCAGTTTCTATCAAACAGTAATTAAATCATTACCACTTGATGGGACACAGAGATTGTGAAATGGTTTACATGTTTAAGTTAGTTCATTATCAACCTTTCGAATGATACTAGAATTGTAATGTCAGATTTCTAAATGACATGAAGTAGTCCGTCAGATGTGCATTTCATTCTTTTTAAATATTGTTATGCAATATAACTTTCTGTAAATTTGGATATTGTGTTTAAATTCTCATATATTTTAGGATTCTATAGCATTGAGCATTGCTCTAAAAATTCATTTTTCATAACAAACCCTACATTTTTTTATATTCTTAATATAGACTGCAACAGAAATTACACACATATATACATATTTATGCTTTTATCTGAAAAACTCATATAATAAAGCATATGTACCTGTAAAGTTACCTAAGTATAAATATGTTTAATATCTTAATTTAAATTTTAATATCTTAGTTTAATATCTTAATTTAATATCTTAATTAAATCTGTTTAATATATTTAATCTGTTTAATTTTACCTAAGTATAAATCTGTAAGTATAAATCTGTTTTGAACATTTCAAAGACTCAAAATGTAAAAAATACATTTTAAATTAAACAGCTAAACCAAAACTCTGTATTAAATAAAAAAATATTATTATCCTATTAACGTAATCTTTTTAATCAGTAATTTACATACCTATGCTTAAATATATAAAAACAGGTATTGTAGTAAGAATTACAATATAAGTTTGAGTTTGTTTTTAGGAATGTATACACTTTTTATTAAATGTTTTAAATTTTACCATATACATTCAAAAATGTGTAATTAATATAATAAATTACGTGACAAAATTTTGGTATTCTATTTTTTAAACTATGTTTATTACCGGTCATATGCATCTGAATCTCTATAAAGTGTTTTATATTACAAATTTACAAACACTTGATATTGATTTTTTTAATACGTGGAAAATATATAAAGCGTATTTCTGAATCTTTCATACCACTAATAGGAACTTCACTCAAGCTCTCCATTAAAAGTCAAAAAACAATGTTTATTTACTGTAACCAACCAACAGTACTTCCTTTTCGTTTGCTGAAAGCTGTAATATGAAACGCTTAACATATAACTTTCATAACGTTAGGAGCGTAATCAGTTACAAGATTGATAATAATAAAAAAAATTTACAGTTTGTTTTTTATAAAATAATATGAGGGATTTTTCAAGAAATCGAATTTTTACTTTTATAATAAATAACTCTTTTAAATTTTAATATAGGATTTAGATCTTGTTTCATTTTATTCTTGGGTAATTGAGGCATTTATGTAACATCAAAAAATTATTTTTGTATTGATATACTTTGTCTAACAATCTTAGTGGTAGGTATCATATGTTTTTAAATTTTTTCGACTTTCATAACATTAGGAGCGTAATCAGTTACAAATTTGATAATAATAAAAAAGTTCACAGTTTGTTTTTTATAAAATAATATGAGGGATTTTTCAAGGAATGAAATTGTTACTTTTATGACGAATAATTCATTTAAATTTTAATATAGGTTTTAGATCTTGTTTCATTTTAATCTTGGGTAAATGAGGCATTTATGTTATACCAAAAAAAAATTATTTCTGTATTGATATACTTTGTCTAACAATCTTAGTTGTAGGTGTCACATGTTTTTCAATTGTTTATACTCATATGAGTAAAAATATACTTTTGGATAAATTTGTATATTTCTCTTTCTATATATTTTATAAGAGCAAATATTGTGATCAGTCTGAGACACCTTGATTTTGATAACAATAACCGATTGACAACAAAAATTATATTCAAATTTAGGTAAATTTACCTCCCCTCTTTTACTTACACGTACTAAATTTCAAAACAAAATGAAAAAAACACCTTATATTTATGTACTGTACATTATCCTTTGAAAAATAAGTATTGTATACATAATTAAAAAATTGATCAATTGTTGACAGTCTACAATTTTTCTAAGAAGCTCATTGATAAATTATTCGTAATCATAATCACACCGTCATAACGATTTAAAATTTCGATCTTTTGTTTTAAAGTTAAATCATTTCGCTTTCTGGCTATCATATCGACAAGCTGCATGTAAGTCAGCAAGGCATAAAATGTGAATACGCTCCTGCTCATTTCCGATAAGAATGTGTTGCCTTCTGCTTATCTGACAACCACTGACCACCAGCAGGTTGTGCGTATTTCTGAAATTTTTCAGGAACGTGTAATGTCCCACTCCTTTGTTCATTATCCATTTCCCTAGTTTGAAGAGGAGAATTCTCATAAATTCAAACAACACCGATGGGAAAGAAGAGATTGGGTTCCTTCTAAATACATTTTTTATGTTCGAACGCATCGACTTACGTTTTACGAAAACAAGTTCAAAAACTGTGAATAGAAAAGAAAAGAGTTTATTATTTATGAACAAAAAGTCATTAATGCGTATAAGTATCAGGGAACTGTATATTTAGTTTGAAGCTGTATATTGTAGTTTGGATTTTTGTAGCTTTTACCTTACATTGTGAATATTCCTTTGCCAGTTAAAATGAGGTTCGAAAACTGATAATATTAACCGATGTAACGATCACACACAGCGATAATTTTAACACAATTTGTGCGGGTACATTTCGCAGCGGAATTGAAGCGGGAGCTGTCGTTTTGAGCGCAAATTTAGTTATTAAGTTAAATCTCAATAGATCAAAAATTATTTAATTTTAATTTTTATTTTTCTTTGTCTAAATTTTTCCAGAATGTATGTAGTAGATAAGAACATTCGGCTTCCTTTTCCTGTATATACCGTTATATTTGTACCCACAAACAAACCATGTTGTTACACTAACCTTTACTAGTACGTGACCAACGCTCATGTATTAATATTCAGAAAAAGTACTAGTCCGTGTCCCGCATACAAATGAATAGAGAAAATCGGGACCAAGTAATTTCGATAACAATAAGCGGTTGATAATATTAATCGCAATCACATTAATCGGAGTCCACTGTATTAATATTTTATGTTTTTCAAAATATGTTGCTCAAACACAGTAGTTTACTTTCATGAAAAAAATAAATCTGATATTTAACCTGAAATACTAACTCTACTCTTATCTAACGCTACAAAATATTTAATAAAGAATGCATGTAATTTATTTTGCATTAATTTGAGTGAAAATTTAGTTATTCATTGAATTCTCAATAGATCGAAAATTATTTAATTTTCATTTTCATTCTCATTTGTCTAATTTTCTCCAGAATCTATGTAGTAGATAAGAACATTCGGTTTTCCAGTATATACCGTTATTTTTGTACCCACAAACAGACCATGTTGTTACACGAACCCGTACTAGTACGTGACCAACGCTCAAGTATCAATTGTCAGAAAACGTACTAGTACGTGTCCCGCATACAATGTGTTAACATACAAATGAATAGAGAAAATCGGGACCAAGTGATTTCGATAACAATAACCGATTGATAACATTAATCGCAATCACATTAATCGGAGTTACCTCTATTAATATTTTATGTTTTTCAAAATATGTTGCTCAAACACAGTAGTTTACTTTCATGAAAAAAAAATCTGATATTTAACCTGAAATCCTAACTCTACTCTTATCTAACGCTACAAAATATTTAATAAAGAATGCATGTAATTTATTTTGCATTAATTTGAGTGCAAATTTAGTTATTCATTGAAATCTCAATAGATCGAAAATTATTTAATTTTCATTTTCTTTCTTATTTGTCTAATTTTCTCCAGAATCTATGTAGTAGATAAAAACATTCGGCTTCGTTTTCCTGTATATACCGTTATTTTTGTACCCACAAACAAATGATGTTGTTACACTAACCTTTACTAGTACGTGACCAACGCTCATGTATTAATAGTCAAAAAAGTACTAGTCCGTGTCCCGCATACAAATGAATAGAGAAAATCGGGACCAAGTAATTTCGATAACAATAAGCGGTTGATAATATTAATCGCAATCACATTAATCGGAGTCCACTGTATTAATATTTTATGTTTTTCAAAATATGTTGCTCAAACACAGTAGTTTACTTTCATGAAAAAAAAAATCTGATATTTAACCTGAAATCCTAACTCTACTCTTATCTAACGCTACAAAATATTTAATAAAGAATGCATGTAATTTATTTTGCATTAATTTGAGTGCAAATTTAGTTATTCATTGAAATCTCAATAGATCAAAAATTATTTAATTTTCATTTTCTTTCTTATTTGTCTAATTTTCTCCAGAATCTATGTAGTAGATAAAAACATTCGGCTTCGTTTTCCTGTATATACCGTTATTTTTGTACCCACAAACAAATGATGTTGTTACACTAACCTTTACTAGTACGTGACCAACGCTCATGTATTAATAGTCAAAAAAGTACTAGTCCGTGTCCCGCATACAAATGAATAGAGAAAATCGGGACCAAGTAATTTCGATAACAATAAGCGGTTGATAATATTAATCGCAATCACATTAATCGGAGTCCACTGTATTAATATTTTATGTTTTTCAAAATATGTTGCTCAAACACAGTAGTTTACTTTCATGAAAAAAAAAATCTGATATTTAACCTGAAATCCTAACTCTACTCTTATCTAACGCCACAAAATATTTAATAAAGAATGCATGTAATTTATTTTGCATTAATTTGAGTGCAAATTTAGTTATTCATTGAAATCTCAATAGATCGAAAATTATTTAATTTTAATTTTCATTCTCATTTTTCTAATTTTCTCCAGAATCTATATTGTAGATAAGAACATTCGGCTTCGTTTTCCTGTATATACCGTTATGTTTGTACCCACAAACAAACCATATTGTTACACTAACCCGTACTAGTACGTGACCAACGCTCAAGTATCAATCGTCAGAAAAAGTACTAGTACGTGCCCCGCATACAATGTGTTAACATACAAATGAATAGAGAAAATCGGGACCAAGTGATTGCGATAACAATAAGCGGTTGATAATATTAATCGCAATCACATTAATCGGAGTCCACTGTATTAATATTTTATGTTTTTCAAAATATGTTGCTCAAACACAGTAGTTTACTTTCATGAAAAAAAAAATCTGATATTTAACCTGAAATCCTAACTCTACTCTTATCTAACGCCACAAAATATTTAATAAAGAATGCATGTAATTTATTTTGCATTAATTTGAGTGCAAATTTAGTTATTCATTGAAATCTCAATAGATCGAAAATTATTTAATTTTAATTTTCATTCTCATTTTTCTAATTTTCTCCAGAATCTATATTGTAGATAAGAACATTCGGCTTCGTTTTCCTGTATATACCGTTATGTTTGTACCCACAAACAAATGATGTTGTTACACTCACCTTTACTAGTACGTGACCAACGCTCATGTATTAATAGTCAAAAAAGTACTAGTCCGTGTCCCGCATACAAATGAATAGAGAAAATCGGGACCAAGTAATTTCGATAACAATAAGCGGTTGATAATATTAATCGCAATCACATTAATCGGAGTCCACTGTATTAATATTTTATGTTTTTCAAAATATGTTGCTCAAACACAGTAGTTTACTTTCATGAAAAAAAAAATCTGATATTTAACCTGAAATCCTAACTCTACTCTTATCTAACGCTACAAAATATTTAATAAAGAATGCATGTAATTTATTTTGCATTAATTTGAGTGCAAATTTAGTTATTCATTGAAATCTCAATAGATCAAAAATTATTTAATTTTCATTTTCATTCTTATTTGTCTAATTTTCTCCAGAATCTATGTAGTAGATAAGAACATTCGGCTTCGTTTTCCTGTATATACCGTTATTTCTTGTACCACAAACAAATGATGTTGTTACACTAACCTTTACTAGTACGTGACCAACGCTCATGTATTAATAGTAAAAAAAAGTACTAGTCCATGTCCCGCATACAAATGAATATAGAAAATCGGGACCAAGTAATTTCGATAACAATAAGCGGTTGATAATATTAATCGCAATCACATTAATCGGAGTCCACTGTATTAATATTTTATGTTTTTCAAAATATGTTGCTCAAACACAGTAGTTTACTTTCATGAAAAAAAAAATCTGATATTTAACCTGAAATCCTAACTCTACTCTTATCTAACGCTACAAAATATTTAATAAAGAATGCATGTAATTTATTTTGCATTAATTTGAGTGCAAATTTAGTTATTCATTGAAATCTCAATAGATCGAAAATTATTTAATTTTCATTTTCATTCTTATTTGTATAATTTTCTCCAGAATCTATGCAGTAGATAAGAACATTCGGCTTCGTTTTCCTGTATATACCGTTATATTTGTACCCACAAACAAATGATGTTGTTACACTCACCTTTACTAGTACGTGACCAACGCTCATGTATTAATAGTCAAAAAAGTACTAGTCCGTGTCCCGCATACAAATGAATAGAGAAAATCGGGACCAAGTAATTTCGATAACAATAAGCGGTTGATAATATTAATCGCAATCACATTAATCGGAGTCCACTGTATTAATATTTTATGTTTTTCAAAATATGTTGCTCAAACACAGTAGTTTACTTTCATGAAAAAAAAAAAATCTGATATTTAACCTGAAATCCTAACTCTACTCTTATCTAACGCTACAAAATATTTAATAAAGAATGCATGTAATTTATTTTGCATTAATTTGAGTGCAAATTTAGTTATTCATTGAAATCTCAATAGATCGAAAATTATTTAATTTTAATTTTCATTCTCATTTTTCTAATTTTCTCCAGAATCTATATTGTAGATAAGAACATTCGGCTTCGTTTTCCTGTATATACCGTTATTTTTGTACCCACAAACAAATGATGTTGTTACACTAACCTTTACTAGTACGTGACCAACGCTCATGTATTAATAGTCAAAAAAGTACTAGTCCGTGTCCCGCATACAAATGAATAGAGAAAATCGGGACCAAGTAATTTCGATAACAATAAGCGGTTGATAATATTAATCGCAATCACATTAATCGGAGTCCACTGTATTAATATTTTATGTTTTTCAAAATATGTTGCTCAAACACAGTAGTTTACTTTCATGAAAAAAAAAATCTGATATTTAACCTGAAATCCTAACTCTACTCTTATCTAACGCTACAAAATATTTAATAAAGAATGCATGTAATTTATTTTGCATTAATTTGAGTGCAAATTTAGTTATTCATTGAAATCTCAATAGATCAAAAATTATTTAATTTTCATTTTCTTTCTTATTTGTCTAATTTTCTCCAGAATCTATGTAGTAGATAAAAACATTCGGCTTCGTTTTCCTGTATATACCGTTATTTTTGTACCCACAAACAAATGATGTTGTTACACTAACCTTTACTAGTACGTGACCAACGCTCATGTATTAATAGTCAAAAAAGTACTAGTCCGTGTCCCGCATACAAATGAATAGAGAAAATCGGGACCAAGTAATTTCGATAACAATAAGCGGTTGATAATATTAATCGCAATCACATTAATCGGAGTCCACTGTATTAATATTTTATGTTTTTCAAAATATGTTGCTCAAACACAGTAGTTTACTTTCATGAAAAAAAAAATCTGATATTTAACCTGAAATCCTAACTCTACTCTTATCTAACGCTACAAAATATTTAATAAAGAATGCATGTAATTTATTTTGCATTAATTTGAGTGCAAATTTAGTTATTCATTGAAATCTCAATAGATCGAAAATTATTTAATTTTCATTTTCTTTCTTATTTGTCTAATTTTCTCCAGAATCTATGTAGTAGATAAAAACATTCGACTTCGTTTTCCTGTATATACCGTTATTTTTGTACCCACAAACAAATGATGTTGTTACACTAACCTTTACTAGTACGTGACCAACGCTCATGTATAATAGTCAAAAAAGTACTAGTCCATGTCCCGCATACAAATGAATATAGAAAATCGGGACCAAGTAATTTCGATAACAATAAGCGGTTGATAATATTAATCGCAATCACATTAATCGGAGTCCACTGTATTAATATTTTATGTTTTTCAAAATATGTTGCTCAAACACAGTAGTTTACTTTCATGAAAAAAAAAATCTGATATTTAACCTGAAATCCTAACTCTACTGTTATCTAACGCTACAAAATATTTAATAAAGAATGCATGTAATTTATTTTGCATTAATTTGAGTGCAAATTTAGTTATTCATTGAAATCTCAATAGATCGAAAATTAATTAATTTTCATTTTCATTCTTATTTGTCTAATTTTCTCCAGAATCTATGTAGTAGATAAGAACATTCGGCTTCGTTTTCCTGTATATACCGTTATATGTGTACCCACAAACAAATGATGTTTTTACACTAACCTTTACTAGTACGTGACCAACGCTCATGTATTAATAGTCAAAAAAGTACTAGTCCGTGTCCCGCATACAAATGAATATAGAAAATCGGGACCAAGTAATTTCGATAACAATAAGCGGTTGATAATATTAATCGCAATCACATTAATCGGAGTCCACTGTATTAATATTTTATGTTTTTCAAAATATGTTGCTCAAACACAGTAGTTTACTTTCATGAAAAAAAAAAATCTGATATTTAACCTGAAATCCTAACTCTACTCTTATCTAACGCCACAAAATATTTAATAAAGAATGCATGTAATTTATTTTGCATTAATTTGAGTGCAAATTTAGTTATTCATTGAAATCTCAATAGATCGAAAATTATTTAATTTTAATTTTCATTCTCATTTTTCTAATTTTCTCCAGAATCTATATTGTAGATAAGAACATTCGGCTTCGTTTTCCTGTATATACCGTTATATTTGTACCCACAAACAAATGATGTTGTTACACTAACCCGTACTAGTACGTGACCAACGCTCAAGTATCAATCGTCAGAAAATGTACTAGTACGTGTCCCGCATACAAATGAATAGAGAAAATCGGGACCAAGTAATTTCGATAACAATAAGCGGTTGATAATATTAATCGCAATCACATTAATCGGAGTCCACTGTATTAATATTTTATGTTTTTCAAAATATGTTGCTCAAACACAGTAGTTTACTTTCATGAAAAAAAAAAAATCTGATATTTAACCTGAAATCCTAACTCTACTCTTATCTAACGCTACAAAATATTTAATAAAGAATGCATGTAATTTATTTTGCATTAATTTGAGTGCAAATTTAGTTATTCATTGAAATCTCAATAGATCAAAAATTATTTAATTTTCATTTTCTTTCTTATTTGTCTAATTTTCTCCAGAATCTATGTAGTAGATAAAAACATTCGGCTTCGTTTTCCTGTATATACCGTTATTTTTGTACCCACAAACAAATGATGTTGTTACACTAACCTTTACTAGTACGTGACCAACGCTCATGTATTAATAGTCAAAAAAGTACTAGTCCGTGTCCCGCATACAAATGAATAGAGAAAATCGGGACCAAGTAATTTCGATAACAATAAGCGGTTGATAATATTAATCGCAATCACATTAATCGGAGTCCACTGTATTAATATTTTATGTTTTTCAAAATATGTTGCTCAAACACAGTAGTTTACTTTCATGAAAAAAAAATATCTGATATTTAACCTGAAATCCTAACTCTACTCTTATCTAACGCTACAAAATATTTAATAAAGAATGCATGTAATTTATTTTGCATTAATTTGAGTGCAAATTTAGTTATTCATTGAAATCTCAATAGATCGAAAATTATTTAATTTTCATTTTCATTCTTATTTGTATAATTTTCTCCAGAATCTATGCAGTAGATAAGAACATTCGGCTTCGTTTTCCTGTATATACCGTTATATTTGTACCCACAAACAAATGATGTTGTTACACTAACCTTTACTAGTACGTGACCAACGCTCATGTATTAATAGTAAAAAAAAGTACTAGTCCGTGTCCCGCATACAAATGAATATAGAAAATCGGGACCAAGTATTTTCGATAACAATAGGCGGTTGATAATATTAATCGCAATCCCATTAATCGGAGTCCACTGTATTAATATTTTATGTTTTTCAAAATATGTTGCACAAACACAGTAGTTTACTTTCATGAAAAAAAAATCTGATATTTAACCTGAAATCCTAACTCTACTCTTATCTAACGCTACAAAATATTTAATAAAGAATGCATGTAATTTATTTTGCATTAATTTGAGTGCAAATTTAGTTATTCATTGAAATCTCAATAGATCGAAAATTATTTAATTTTAATTTTCATTCTCATTTGTCTAATTTTCTCCAGAATCTATATTGTAGATAAGAACATTCGGCTTCGTTTTCCTGTATATACCGTTATTTTTGTACCCACAAACAAACCATATTGTTACACTAACCCGTACTAGTACGTGACCAACGCTCAAGTATCAATCGTCAGAAAACGTACTAGTACGTGCCCCGCATACAATGTGTTAACATACAAATGAATAGAGAAAATCGGGACCAAGTGATTTCGATAACAATAAGCGGTTGATAATATTAATCGCAATCACATTAATCGGAGTCCACTGTATTAATATTTTATGTTTTTCAAAATATGTTGCTCAAACACAGTAGTTTACTTTCATGAAAAAAAAAATCTGATATTTAACCTGAAATCCTAACTCTACTCTTATCTAATGCTACAAAATATTTAATAAAGAATGCATGTAGTTTATTTTGCATTAATTTGAGTGCAAATTTAGTTATTCATTGAAATCTCAATAGATCAAAAATTATTAATTAATTAATTTTAAATTAATTAATAATTAATTTTCATTTTCATTCTTATTTGTCTAATTTTCTCCAGAATCTATGTAGAAGACAAGAACATTCGGCTTCGTTTTCCTGTATATACCGTTATATTTGTACCCACAAACAAACCATGTTGTTACACTCACCTTTACTAGTACGTGACCAACGGTCAAGTATTAATAGTCAGAAAAAATACTAGTACTTATCCCGCATACAATGTGTTAACATACAAATGAATAGAGAAAATCGAGACCAAGTAATTTCGATAACAATAAGCGGTTGATAATATTAATCGCAATCACATTAATCGGAGTCCACTGTATTAATATTTTATGTTTTTCAAAATATGTTGCTCAAACACAGTCGGTTACCTTCATGAAAAAAAAATAAAAAACTCATATTTAACCTGAAATTTTAACGCTACTTTCATCTAACGCTACAAAATATTTAATAAAGAATGCATGTAATTTATTTTGCATTAAATCTTTCTAATTAGATGTAAAGAATGACATCTTGCTATTACACGGTACGATGCTTTCAGTTAATTCTTTAGGTTTTCAAGAGAGTAAGAGAGATTTACCCAGGGGATTGAGCCACTATTTCTAAACACCTTTGTTTATTTCGGAGATCGCGAAATCTTGTTAATTCAGTTGTTTAGAAAATTTTCAGCTACTAATGGCTTCAGAGATAACCCATTTATTAATCAGATAATGGTTTTGAATAAATTAGTTACCAAATGTTAAAGAAAGTAATTTATTTAGAACTAAATTACCTTATTTCTATTACAATATACTATAAAAGAAAATATAAAAAAACTTTTTCTGAAAATACCTTTGGAAATCCTATTCAAATACAGAAATAAATTTCCGATAAAAAAAGTGTCCCACATTAAGATATTTTTAAACTAGAGAACGATTTATTACTAAGAAACTAAATTTGGTGAACTTATTTGCGAAAATTTACTACGCGATTTATTTGGAATTGGAAGTTCTTCCTACTTCTAGATTAACATATAGTCTAAAAGTATAGTCTAAAAATACAAAAAGTATAGTCTAAAAATGTATATGGATTCAGAGGGTAAAAATTAATATTAAGGTATAATTTCATTTTAAGAAAAAAATCGTAGAAGCTAAACATTTTTATTGATATTTACATTAAATAAAATTAGGCAAGAAATAGAAAAAACTTTTTAAAGACTAATAAGGTAATTTTTTTACAGAACGATAATTAATTAAATAGAGAGTTACCCTTATCCCTTTATCTCTATTTTAAAATTCTAATTTGTTTTATGATTAATATTGATCAATTATTCCAGTTGCATAACTTTCATTTATTTGAGTAATCAATATTGATTCTAATATTTAAGATTATTTGTGATATAAATTATGGGATTTTTTAGAGAATACGAACTACAAATTTAATAAAACCTTTATTTTTTATATTTAGTGTAGATTTTATGATTCGGCTTTTTTATT
>CM063508.1:128750739-128810739 GCA_032207245.1 Pardosa pseudoannulata | reverse complement strand
TAAAAGCAGTACGTTAATCAGTTTTGCAATTTTGTCAAAAAGAAACATTTGTATTCCCATTATGCAGTTGTAATAGCTGTTTAAAAACTTTTATGTGGTAATAAGCAGATCTTATGTTTTAGTGAAATTTATATGGGATATTTAAATTTTAGGAGATTATTAT
Organism: Pardosa pseudoannulata; assembly: GCA_032207245.1. Classification (NCBI taxonomy): domain Eukaryota; kingdom Metazoa; phylum Arthropoda; class Arachnida; order Araneae; family Lycosidae; genus Pardosa; species Pardosa pseudoannulata. The sequence continues at coordinate 128,810,576 of CM063508.1, read as the reverse complement.
ATTTTCTTACAAAAATGTATGAATTTTTCAAAGTCTTTATTTTATTATAACAATGATCTTTTACATATATTTTCAGACGAAAAAAACATTGCATTTAGGCTTAATTTATGATGTTTTATCTAAAATATTTATGATCTACAATGTTCAGAAAAACCTCGCTTGGTTTCCCTCGCTTTGTACCATCTATTTATCACCTATTTCGTGAGTTGAATAATTCCTTCAAACAGAAAATCTTAGATAGTCTTGATATTGTGAAAACTGCCAACCAAAATGTTTTTGACTCGAAACCGCTGGAATTTTAACCCCGTGGGATTCATGTCCAATAAGAAAAATTACAAGAGTTCACAGATAGAAATGGATAATTTTGCTTTTATTTGCATTTCTTTATAGTTAAAAAAACGGGTAGAACTTTTGCACTTACAAAATATATTAAATCCACGCTAATGCATAAATCAATTCTAAATGTAAAAATATGAAATGTGTGTACCTTTTAAAAACATTGAGCAGTCTTCAGTTATAGGTAACTTATAAATGATAATTCTTGCTATAAATTTCATAACATTAAGGGCCAGTCCTACCAACGTCGTTTAACGGCTAACCGCGAGTTAATCCATGTCGCCAACCAATAGTGGGACACAATTCTCCTTTTAAACAGAGATTAGTTGTTAAACGACGTTAGCCGTTAAACGACTTTGGTAAGACTGAACCTAAGTAGTATTCAACGTCATTGTAGAGAGTTTGAATAAGAGTAAATATTGTTGACGCTTTATGGTACTTTTCTAGTAGTATAATTTACTTTATTTCGGGAATGTTTATCTCCTGAGTTGCATAAAACAAGTTTTGAATTATAGTTCTTTACAAATATTTATTGCAAAGTAAAATGTGAGCTGAGTCTCAACGTGTGTAATCCCATCTTTTTGGACATTCCATTCAAGTATATTTACTTCACATAATAAATTTTGTGAGAAATTATCAATTATAGAGGTCACATATTGAAAGAGAGAATATCCAAATCATGTAAAATTCCAGTGATAGACTTTACTATAAGAGCCGAACGAATGGTTCCGAATGGTTAGGGTGTTGGACTTCGGAACCGGAGTTCATGGGTTCTAATCCCACCACGGCATGGATGATCGTAGCCGTTCGGAATCGGCTTTAAGCAGTAGGTCCCGGTCTCATTCGCCCTCGTGTTTCAAAAAGTAGACCGTAGTGCTCGAAACCATATCAAACCCTTTACTAAAAGATTTATATAAATTAGTGTTAATACCTCTAATCTATAGATATTAAAATAGCGGTAAATTTTATTCATTTTGTATTAAAATATTTGTTATGAAAAGAATTTGTTTATGTGAAATTGAATTATATGTCTGTTATTCTAGACTATATTCTAGTCTATTGACAAAATTCCAAATTATTTTACAAAATATCTCCTACAATATTTAAAATATCTCAAAATTACTTATATGATTTCAATTCAGTTTTATATTTAAATTAAACGTTTTTAATATTGACTCAAATAATATTTTTCAATAAAATTATTCATTATTCAGATTAATCTTATTTCCATTCAGTTTAATTTCGAATTTTTGAAGATGCTGGAGAAATTTTGTTTGTTATAAAAAGAATGAGGAAATGAATTCCATTCTTCACAATGTTTTGACAATTCAGAGGTTGAATCTTATATTTAAACAAAAATTTGAATAATGATTATTTTATTAAATATTGAAATGCATTGTATTAAGATTATTTAATTTATGATATTTGAGATACTGAAAGAGTTATTTTTGTAAAGGATAGGAAATTTTATTAGGCGTTAAAACTATTCTTTAGCTTATTAGGGCACTAATACTCCGTGTTTATTAATTTAGACATTATTATGTTTTTCCACAAAACTGTTGGTGAAATAACAGTGTTCCTTGCAATTGTAATAATATCTAAAATAATAAAGTAGTGAAATAGAAATGAATTTGCTACAGATTTGATTAAAATTTTCAAAACAAATTACTGTAAATTCTTTAATTTTTAGAAATTTGTAATTTTTAATTAATGATATTTATTTTAGAAATCATTGAAAGTCTTGAATCCAGTGTTTCTGTCATTAAAGAATTTCATTAAATTGAAATAAAATTTTCAAGTTGATGATCTTTTATTTACGTTATATAGCATCATCTAATAATTCTTATATATAATTTCTTTCAATTATTTCATTCATTATTTTCATTTGAAATATATAGTAGTTGGATAAAACTTCCACATTACATAAACCTCTTTCCAGAAATACAGAAGATGGAAAATAAGATAAAAATCTACAAAAATTAATTGAAGCTGTTTCTGAAGAAAGCAACTTTTAGAACTTGATTTTAAGTGGTACTACATTTGGATTAAATATACAAGAAACAGGAAATTCTATGTGTTACTTTATTTTTTGGTAATAGGATTTCTGTTTAAAAATGGTAAACAAGTGTGTGCCTATAAATAACAGGAAACGCTTTTATTTAGAATAATGACATTTATGAAATATAAAATTTATTTTCTTCAGTATCAGTTCCATTGTTGAATTATTATATTTATTCACTATATGTATATTTTCAAACATATCGAACTCATAATGTGAGTTAACTTGTATTTACGTAATTAAAGTTTCTTTCTAATTTTTTCCTATTTTGAAAACTCTTATATTTAAGGTTCCACTTTGCTCTTGGAGGCCGTTAGTGGACCGGAAGTGTTAAGAAGCCATGTCGGAAATAGATGGCATAGGATATTAAATTCCACTCTTGAAAATTCAAATAGCAAATATTACACAAATCATTTCAATTCTGTAAACATGTAATTTGTATGATATCAAATTGGCAAGATATTGACTTTTTGGTGAAGTTTTGAGAGACTCATTTTTGGAAATAAGTGTGGCGATATATCGCCAAATTTGGCAACTTGGCGACATTTGTTACCAACCACCTGTCTCTGAATTTTACTAAATGCTTGTGGAAATTTCTAGAAACCTGAAAGTTATATAAAGGGGCCGTGAGTTTTCATAAAAGGTCAGTTCTCGCTCAGATCTGGTGAAAGTAGGACCTGTGTTAATGCCCTCCGAATTGCTCTGAAAAGGTTCGGCAAAAGGCTGCCAAGTTTTATCGCCATCTGTTGTTATTGTGATGCATTTGGCTTGTTAATAAATTGTTATTGTTTTTGTCTTAGCCAAAGTCTATTCAATCTAACAAACTTTACGGGAGATTTTCGCAACATTATACAAAAAAGATTTTTTGTAGGGAAGGATTTAGTCAAAAAAATGGTACAATTGAAAGTTTTTCACCTTACATTCTGACTGACTCTCTAATTATGAGGTGACCCATAAGCAAAAATACTTCCCTACAAGAATAAGCTGAAAATCATAAAAATTAATGAACATGAGTTATAAAAACGAGAATACTCATCATAAATCCAATGCATCCTGAATACATCGTCTAAGAAGCGTAAGCCTAGGTTGGAATTTTCCTCAGCAGATGTCCAATATGTACAATGCTTTTCATAACATTGTTCTATATTACATTGCATATTTTATATTACATTGCACATTACATTTGTTTTGTGGAGAGGTACAAAAGGGTTTAAAAAATAAATTACACCACTCCTGTTGATATAATTGAGACAAGCTTCAGTATATTAACTAGTATAAACATACACCGAGTACATTTTCCTCCACACCTCTCATAGGCGACTCTGCAACACTACCCTAGGGTGTTAACAAGCTTCTACGTTTGTTAAATGTATAAATTATCTGATAAATGTGGATATAAAACTCCATTAAGCTATGTACCATAAAGTTTCATAAAGTACAAGTGACTAGTAAATTGGATTTTCCCAAACATTTCATATTACAACAGTTTTATTTTATTAAAGACATTTCTATCGATGTTGGCATATCAACCTAAACTCTAAATATCTTAGGAAGAAAAATTATAAATTCACATCTAGGAATACACAGATATATGTATTAAGAAAATTAGTACGAAATTTTTATAACTGGATAAGAGAGAAAAATGGATTTCTGAAGCAGTCAAAACGAAAGAGGTTTAAAAAATAAATTACGCCACTCTTGTTGGTATAACTAAGACAAGATTCAGTATATTAACTAGTATAAACATACATTGAGTACATGTTCCTTCACACATCTCATAAGCGACTCTGCAACACTACCCTAGGATGTTAACAAGTTTCTACGTTTGTTAAATGGATAAAATTATCTGATAAATGTGAATATAAAACTCCATTAAGCTATATATCATAAAGTCGTATAAAGTACAAGTGATAAATAAATTGGCTTTTCCCAAACATTTCATATTAAAGCATTTTTATTTTGTTAAAGACATTTTTATCGATGTTGGTATATCAACCTAAACTCTAAATATCTTAGGAAGAAAAATTATAAATTCAGATCTAGGAAAATACAGATATATGTATTAAGAAAATTAGTACGAAATTTTTATAACTGGATAAGAGAGAAAAATGGATTTCTGAAGCAGTCAAAATGGGATTGAAAAATTATCAGTGGAACATCAAATGGGAAAATTAAAAATATTATCTTGCGAAAAAGTTTATGAATATTAATGCCTAATAATGTATCCTGCACTAAGATAAAATTCCCATAAAATATAATAACGCAATAAGCGACGCTTTTCTACTACACAGAAGGAAACAGAACTAAAGAATTTAATTTATTCGATTTTTTTAAAGAAGCACTTAAATGGAGGAAAATGAAAATATTAACATTTTGGAAGTTTTCTGAAATATAATTTCTTGGTTTATAGATTTTGTTATAAGCTGTTCTTTTGTTCTATGTAAATTTACAAATGGCATTTCCTTTCAGAAATAATAAAAAAATATATTTTAAAAGATTCGTGTAAGCAGTTAAGTAAAATAAAAATTTGGGTTTCTGAGCATATTCTATTAGAATACATCGTGAGCATTTTATTTCGATAGATTTAAAAATTATATTAAATTGCAGTTAAATACAGTACCAATTATTTCTCATGCATATTAACCATTTCATCCCGATGAACTGTTTTCTTTTATGAAATCGAAAGAATGGTTTGATTAATGCTGCTTGTAATTTATTAATTTATTCTAAATGTATTCAAATTTTGTGTTGATTTTATTTTATATTTTTTCAGAATTTTATCGTATAAACGACATTATATGGAAAATAATTTTTGTAAATTTAGTAATATTTAGCGATGTAAATACAGACGCATTTAAAATACATTAAATAAGGTATTATTCCTACTAGTAATAAATTTTTTTTATGAAAAGTGTATTGTTTTGAACTTATAAGATTGTTTTATTAACATCGAATTACCGTTTAAAACCATTACTACTAATTGGACATTAAAAAATGACCTCTATTATGAACTTATATTTGACCTGGACTGAATAGGCGACTTAGAGCTCAACAATTCGCATTGCGAAAACATGTGCTATTTTAAGCAAGACGTAAAAATATAAAATTAGAAAATTTTAAATGGCAACTTATGTTAATGTCGCAAAGTGTTTAAACACAAAGACTCTAGCACTGAAAGGCAGCCATATTTATTCGGCCGTCAACAGCATTCGAACTAGATACTAACTATTTTAAAATACTTAATAAAAAATTATAAAATTGTTTTTAGTTCTCCAAGTATTAGGCACGTGCATTACACATTTTTATAATATACAGAAGTATATTAAAAAAGTTTGTGTGATTTTATTTTATTTGTGTGATTTTTTTATTTCAAATTTTGTGTTGATTTTATTTTAAAATTTTTTTAGAATTTTATCGTATAAACGGCAATATAAGGAAAATAATTTTTGTAAATTTTGTAATGTTTAGCGATGTAAATACAGATGCATTTAAAATACATTAAATAAGGTATTATTCCTACTAGTAATAATTTTTTTTTATGAAAAGTGTATTGTTTTAAACTTATAAGATTGTTTTATTAACACCGAATTACCGTTTAAAACCATTACTACTAATTGGACATTAAAAAATGACCTCTATTATGAACTTATATTTGACCTGGACTGAATAGGCGACTTAGAGCTCAACAATCCGCATTGCGAAAACATGTGCTATTTTAAGCAAGACGTAAAAATATAAAATTAGAAAATTTTAAATGGCTACTTATGTTAATGTCGCAAAGTGTTTAAACACAAAGACTCTAGCACTGAAACGCAGCCATATTTATTCGGCCGTCAACAGCATTCGAACTAGATACTAACTATTTTAAAATACTTAATATAAAATTATAAAATTGTTTTTAGTTCTCCAAGTATTAGACACGTGTATTACACATTTTTATAATATACAGAATTATATTAAAAAAGTTTGTGTGATTTTATTTTATTTGTGTGATTTTTTTATTTCAAATTTTGTGTTCATTTTATTTTAAAATTTTTTAGAATTTTATCGTATAAACGGCAATATAAGGAAAATAATTTTTGTAAATTTAGCAATATTTACCGATGTAAATATAGATACATTTAAAATATATTAAATAAACTATTATTCCTAGTAATAATAAATTTTTACTTTTTTAAAATGAGAATTGTTTTGAACTTATAAGATTGTTTTATTAACATCGAATTACCGTTTAAAACCATTACTACTAATTTGACATTACAAAATGACCTCTGTTATGAACTTATATTTGACCTGAACTGAATAATTGACTTAGAGCCCAACAATCCGCATTGCGAAAACATGTACTATTTTAAGCAAGACGTAAAAGCATAAAATTACAAAAATATAAATGGCTACTTATATTAATGTCGCAAAGTGTTTAAAAACAAAGACTCTAGTACTGAAAGACAGCCATACTTATTCGGCCTTCAACAGCATAATTTGAACTAGATACTAACTACTTTAAAATACTTAACAATATAAAATTATAAAATTGTTTTTAGTTTTCTAAGTATTAGACACGTGTATTACACACATTTTATAACATATAAAATTATATTAAAAATATTCATCTTCATTTCTATCAATTTAGTAAAAACAATATTTTTTTGTCTCTATTCTTCTTGAATTAATATAATTATAAATTTATTCGGACTTTGGGATCCCTTAGTATTACGATGTAAAAACAAACAATCCATAGGTAACAATAATTCTTACTGAAGAGGAAATATAAGAGGTACTTTTTTTATTTGAATACAACACTTAATTATCAAAACACTTTATTATTAGAACAAAAAAATATTCTCCCTGAGTATATAAATAACATGTCAGATAATATTACATGAATATTCATTTAGGGAACTTTCTTTTGGTATTATGTTTATAACTGTTAATTATACAGTTATAACAAGTCAAGCAACAATTATTAGAAATCAATGTCTAAAAATTGATCTCATCTTTAAAACGATGTTCGCGAGGAAGAATACTGAAAAATTCTTAGATTATTTTTCACAATTGTCCATTTATATATGGTACCATTTATATTGTCCATTACAATTGTCCATTTTTACATTAAAATACGGGTAAAAAACTATTTGAGAATGAAATTATAGAATTTTGATTCATAAATTACAAAACTGTTTGCATTTTATTCATTGATATTAAAATTATTCTATTTTTCTTTACATGCAATAAAAAACATTTATTTAATCAGCCATATTCTTATTTCACAGCTAATTTGCTAATTAATCTTGTTGAATTCTGAAATATTGGTTAAATTTCGCTAATTAAATTATGAAGTTTTTAAATCGTGTGGAACACAAATTAAAAAAAGTCTAAAAATACGCTAAAGGTTTATTGTGTCAATGGAAAATTCTATGATTTTACTTCATTTGTCGATAGAACGGAATACGGGAAACCCATTCGTTATTGTCCCTTTATTACGGTTATAAAAAGATATATATTAATATATATTATAGATTGTTAACTTTTAATACACATAAAGCTAGTCAATTCTCGAAGATCATTAGATAAGAAATAATGGATTCTAAAAGCACAAATAAAAATATTCTTTAAGAAAATTATTTATATTTTTTATGAAAGTTATCAAAGATATTTAATTGTGCAATTAATACATCTGTTACCGCAAACGAAATACTTCGAAATAGAAATTTACAATCATGAAAATATCAGCATCTTTGTGCCTCAGGGAGTATACATTCAATAAACAGTCAAAGATGCATTCCTAAACATCGACCTGACCCTTACCTCAAACACTGGCAGGCAAAACACTTGTAGAAATGTATATTACATAAATTTTCGGAACGTTTTTTATCGAAAATTGTACGTCACAATTGAAACATCATCGGTTTGTCGGAATTGTACGTGCGAATTAGAATTAAGTGAATACAAACAAAATAGTAGTCAGCAATGACATAATAAAAAATAGAAAGAAAATATAACACACCGCTAAAGTAAGAATAATCTTTTTATTAACTTAAAATAGACGATATCAACTACTATGTAGCAATCCAAAAAAACAGTGAATTAATTACTAATTACATTCATTTTAATACATCTTTAAAAAATTCTTTTTAATAAACATTACTAAACTAAAACACTCCTTCGTATACACTTTAAGCAGTGCAATTTATTTCTTTTATACATGGAAACGTAGTAAGGATTTTCTTGAAGTTGTCGGATATTGAGTTTAAAAATAAGTATAAAGCAAAACCATTCACTTTATTTGAAACCTTATTTCATTCAGAATTTTGAGATTTAAGAATTGCGGGAAGTAGACCACGTTTGGACCATTTAAGGGACACTTCCACCTAATGCTCTGTGTAGACAGTCATTTCTTGATTTTTTCCAATGGTCACGTGAATCTTGAATGTACTCAGAAAAAAGCTATGAAATCTTTTAAAACGGTGTAGTAAAATATGTGTCAAGATTAACAGAATTGAAAGCTGTACTTTTTCACATAGAAGAATTTGTAAGATACGTGCTTGGGATTTGTTTGTAGACCAAGCAATCTAAAAATCAAGGATTCTAAAACAGTTTCTGGTTATTTAACTTTTGGTTATATAAATAAGTCACTCTGTAGAAAGTATCTAAACTATTGAGATGTATAAAACATACGCGTGTAGGCTTTAATAAATTGATGAAAAATTTGTGAACTGTAAGATAACTTATCATTTCAAATGGTAAAACTGTTGCACTTGACTTATTAGGAAAATACGTGCTTGGAATATGTGTGTAAAACAAGTATCTAACGATCGTGAATTCATAGCAACTGCTCGTTTAATTACTGAATATGTAAATTAAGACTGTCTAAAATCCCTCATCAATGATTGGGATGCATGAAATCTTTACATGAATTCTTTGATATGTACGTGTTTTAAGGCAACTTAGTACGGAGAAGACGCTTTTAAATATAAAATTTTACTGAAACAATCAAATGATTGTAAAGGTTGTTTATCATTACAAAACTTTTTATGTATGTTGAAAAAGTTCAACAGAAAACATTTAAATTATGTAAAAGAAAAGAGAATTCATATTTTATATCTCTGAAAGGAGATTAGAATGGCAAGAAATAATTTACTGCAGAAGATGATGCAATCGCCTTATGTTGAAATTAGGGGTAATGAATTAGAAGACAGCCTCTCAATACGTGTTCAAGTTTCTCTATTCAACAATTACCTGCGTAAAAAAAATAAACAAAAATATTGTTTGAATCTAAGTTAAAACTGCATACAATTGCTGGCTAGTTTTGTTTTTATAGATATATTAAATCTATTCATTAATTAATCTACTTTATGTGTCGTTTTTTATTTTTCTACTAGACTTCACAATTAACTTATTAGAATATGATTTTGATTAATATTAGTGACACAAAGTGGGAAAAACTTTTTTCGAACACCACACAAGTAGAGAATTAAAACCAGGAGAGGGTGATAGAAGGAAAATGTTTTGCATTTAATATTCTAGTGCTTGAAAAAATGAACAGGTAATAAAGTATTTATATTAGCCCAAATGTCAAATGTAATAATTTCTAAGAGTTCAAGACAACATTGCAATAATTTATTCAGGGCAGCTACTGGATTGGATGGGACTAATCAGGTACGGGTTCACGCTATCATAAAGTATAACTTTAAATATATCTACTATCAGATTTGATTACAGGATATTTTTAAAAACTTTGAACTGGTGCGGTCTACACTAACAGAGAGAGGTAATAAATTGATATCAAGAGAAAGATGGTGGTACACCAAAAAAAGCCCAGAAAGGACCAACGGTTTCCAACGTTAGCATCTAAACACCTATCTCATGGCTATGAGATTTCCAAGTCCTTGTGATCCATCGACCTTTCTTTACAAAGCTTCTGCTTCAAGAAAACTTCCTATGCTATATATGAAAATCAACTATTTTAATTTAGCCTCTTTCAAATTACAGAGCTTTATAATTCCAAGTTTCATTTCTATATTGAAAAAATAGGAGTATTTCATTACATTGCAAAGAAAAATTAAAAAATAATGGAAACGCAGACACTTATACATATTTGTGTAGAATAAACCAATACAAAAATCAGTAGATAATACGCTTGGACTCCCAATAATTCTTATTCTTATTAGAAATTTTCCTCAACGTATACGATTATTCATAGTTTTATATTTTAAATAGCAGAGGAATCCCAAAACTGTTAAATATCAAACAATAAAACTTCCAAAGAAAAAGGATTTCTTCTTTGATGATTTTTCACTGGAATAAATTCTTAAATATGACTATGATGAAATAAGACAAGAAATAATAACCCTACAGGCAATTATTGCTGTTTCATTCTATATTCGAAATTAAATTAGAATTTAAATAGAAATGTCATTCAGTTTCTTCATAAAACCTTTTAAATTTAAAATAATATACCGACATTTTTAAACGGGGATGTTTTAGTTATGCATATCATAGAACTCTTGAAATCAAATCAACTTTTCCCCCCACTTGATATTGATATTTAATTTCTGAAAGTGTCTATGAAATTTATGTTCAACTAGGAAAAGTTCCTAATAGGTAGATCTGTGTGGGAATAGGTTTTAAAATAAAATAAAATTTCTTTACCTTTTTTCATCAACGAATATATTTAGAAAGAAAATGCTGTGCATGTCAGTTAGATTAAACGAAAGAGAAAATATTCTACTTACATATAAAAATATTCTGCAGATAACTTTAGTAACATAACTCATGTTAATACTATTATATCAATGAAAATACTTTATGAATCATTTTCAGCCTAAATCACTTATATATTTTCTTCTCATTTAATTTTAATTGTAAAATTTAATTCCACTTGTAGCCTCTTATTTTTGTAGAGATGTAAATAATACCAAATTAAGTAAAAACCGTTTTGTCTTCTTAAGCAGACAAACGGGAAGAAATTTTTAAATATAATTATAATATATTAGATTTCGTAAAACATTGTGTTCACTAGATATTTAAGCTATTTCTCAAATTTGAAGGTAGTTGAAATGACGACCAAATAGGTAAGACATTTTCTTTTTGAAACTGCAGTTAAATGCATGGTATCAACTTCCACTACTGACAAAATCATGTTTAAAACCATTTGGAATCAGCTTTAAGGAGTAGGTCTTCTTGCCATTAGTCTTCGTGTAGTAAAACTGATTACCAAAGCTCTCTAACTAAACCAAAATTATAGGTCGGTAATAAAAACGCACAGCAGCATGTCCATTTAGTCAGAACGATGGCAAAATAGTTAAAATACGAAGTACTCATTGATTCCATCGGCTTGACAGAGAATTACTCTTGACATGGATGCCGAGCAGTTTGGTTATAAACAGTATCTTACGCCTAATATTCTTTTCCAAACGTGTAAGCAGTCTAAACCCAAAAAGAGTTTTTGATATAAAATAAAAATCAAAATATCAGATTGAACTTTTTTTAACTATAAAATATTACTACAGTTTATTTAATATTCCAGTTTCTGTTTAAAACGTTACACATATAAAACATGTAATTTATATCTATAAAATTTGGCTCAATGGGAAAATAAAAAAAGGAATAAAATTCTGCACACTAAAAGTTAAGATACCTATGCTGCGTTGTTTCCATAATATGACTAAACTTTTAATGATATTTTCTGAAATCATTCAGTATAATGATTTCTGCAAGCATTTAGCTTTTCCATTTGGTAGGCATGAGTTCGTTTTCCATGAAAGAGAGTTGCTGGTAAGAGTTACTGCTCCTAAGTTAGATAAACAATTGCTATAATCTCTGGTTTTTCTCACGCATAAATCATTTTTCGATTCATTTTATTCTTTGATCAGAAAGAACTTTATGAACTCTTAACCCTGAATAGTATTGATGTAAATGTACCATGAAAGTAAATTGCATTTTATTGGAAATATCGATGAGAAATTCATGAACCGAAAGATAGAATAACTAGTTTAAACACCTAAAATAATAAAACCAGTTATAAAGACCAACATAATATGATTTATTCATAATAAAAGGGATAAAAATATTCTTCACCGATTGCATTAGAGAAATTGTTCAGACTTTTATTTACCAGCTGTTGTTGGGCAACGCCGAACAAATATAGTCAACGGGGCAAGAAATACTCTGATTAAGAAATCCTTTATTTTCATGAAAGTGATGGAAAATTGATGGACGCTTCTTACGCATACTAGAAACAAACTTACATATATTTGTTTAATGTGTGAAAAAGCTCATCCCTAAGAAATGAAAATTCAGTGGATGACTTCTTACGAAAAAGAGGTTTAGGTCAGTATTTATTTTCTGGCTTGTTAGAACATTATTGATGAAACTGCAAACAATAGCATTAAAATCGTAAGATCTTTGTTTTTCTGAGAGAATGGATAGCTGATTAGAAGAAGAGAAAGAAAGGATCCCACGTAGAATTTTTCAGATTAATATTTAGTTTCGGTAAGTGTAGAACGAATGACAATCCCAATTATTTAAATCGTTCATCTATTTGGGGTGGCAGGGAAGGTTAAGATTACGATAATTAGAATGTATATGAGGTAAATTTTGAAATCTGAAACAATAATTTTTTATATTACAGCATATATAAATTCCATAGAGTAAAGAGTTAATCATCAAATAAATTGTTTGGTTTAGAACGCTATGGAAAAAATATTGCTACACGAGAGCTGATGTGACTGACCTGCTGATTCCAAACGGCTACAACTATTTATCCCAGCACTAACACCGAAATCCAATAACTCATGTACCAAATATTAACGTGCTAATTTTTGTGATTACCTCTTAATGGTTGTTTAAACTGAAGAAACGAAAAAAATTCACATAGAATGCGATCAGTACAGTTCAGAGGCTGTGATTTGCCTTTTATTTTGTTCCCTCTAAAAGCACTCATTACGTAACAAGAAATAAGAGTCTTTGTGTTAGCATGGTGTCAAAAAAGAAGCCATTTTTTTCCAATATGCACTTCATTTTTGCTGAACATTTTTGCATAACTGTCTCCGTGATGCACTTTGAAATCTGTCCGATACTGAATCTTACAAATGAAACCGCAGTGTCTTAGCATAACGCTACTTTAAAATACTCGAGCGACGATGGTAGGCGTTTAAACATCTCACTCTAGACATATTAGAACATATGTCGACTTATTTTGTTCATACACGTCCCAAAAACTTCTCTAAATGCACAGAAATTATTGAGATAAGTTCTTTTTTGTCAATAAAATGGATCTCTTTAATTACTGAACATATTATTATGGAATCAAGTACAATTGAACCTCGATTAATCGAAACTCTCAGTTAACCAAAGTCGGTTTCTTCTTTACTGTTTTTTCACATTCTGAATGCCTCTCTTGGTCACAAATGCTTAATATATATCTTTTGTAACTTGTTATGATTCTGGATGCAACATGGGTAATTTTTTAATTACACTAGAACTTTAATATCCCGTGCTCATGGGAATGGAGCCAGTGGGACGAGTTCTATTAAAAGTTCTAACCATACACCTTTCAACTCTACTTTGATGTTCTGATTTGTTTCTACGTATAAAATTTAAGTTTTACAAATATGTTTTATTTAAAAAAAACCTTATGACTTTTTGTCAATAAAATGGGTCTATTTAATTACTGAACATATTATAAAGGAATCAAGTACAGTAGAACCTCGATTAACCGAAACTCTCAGTTAACCAAAGTCGGTTTCTTCTTTACTTTTTTTTCACATTCTGAATGCCTCTCTTGGTCACAAATGCTTAATATATATCTTATGCACAATGAAATCATGTGAAATCTGTCAGATACGGAATTTTACAAATGAAAACGCAATGTCATCACATAACGGTGCTTTTAAAACACTCAAACGATGATGGTTTAATCATGGCACTCTAGACATATTAGAACATATGCCCTATTCCTCGACTTACTTTGTTCATACACTTCCCCAAAACTTCTCTAAATCCACAAAAATATTGAGATAACTTTTTTTGTCAATAAAATGGGTCTATTTAATTACTGAACATATTATAAAGGAATCAAATAAAGTAGAACCTCGATTAACCGAAACTCTCAGTTAACCAAAGTCGGTTTCTTCTTCACTTTTTTTTTTTTTTTTTTTTTTTACTATTATCCAAAATTTTTTCTTTACAAATATGCACTTTTTAAAGTTTTCTTTTATCCCACATTCCTTTTGTATATAAGCCGTTCTTTCCAAATTACAATTGCTGATAAATATTTCGGAATTCCCTTTTTTGGAATTCTTTCTCGTAAGCACAATTCTCGGTATGAGTGTACTCTTCCCCACTCTCAAACATACTTGTTCTAAACAAAAACACACCCATTAAGAGAATTGGAAGGTCATACTGCCGAGTCCCAGAACAATTGAATATTATTGTACCAAAGACGATACTACATATTAAACTAGATAATTATTGATGAATTCTCGATTATCAGAAAATTTCGATTATCTGAAGTAGGTTTGGTCCCAATTACTTCTGATAATCGAGGTTTTACGGTATCTATATTTTTAACCTTTGATTACAAAGCTCTGTATTTACGCCAGTTTTATTGTTTAAAAAGTCTTACAGATTCTTTTGCACAAGTAAACTCTTATTTATTATACAATTTAAATGTAGAAAAATTATTGTTCAACAACTTTATTTTCATTTATTTTGAAATAAAAGAAAATTAAGTTGAATTATTTAGGTAAATGAGCCTAATCTTCCTGTGGGGATGTAAAATAAAAATTGTTAGTTAACAAATTCTGGAAAATTCCAATTCTAATTCATGAAGGCTGCTTAAAAATGATGAATAAACTTTCTTTAAATAAAATTAAAAAATTCAAAATATATATTTCAACTCCAGCTTAGGCGGATTCATCGCTGTCAGTAAGTTATTTCAAATGGTCTGGGTAATTTAATTCAGACTTCAAAAATGTCAAACATTTCTTTCTACTTTTTTGACTATGAGACGCGTGCTTAAATAATTCATAATAGTATTTCCCCTTGACTGTGTTATTCCATATATTTTCACATTTTCGCTTACGTCACTGAAATTTTACATTTAGATTTAACATAAACTTTATATGAGTCACGTCTGAAAGAGAATATGAAGACATCATATTAATATAATTCTTTTGGAAATTTAGTTTCATATCTACAATTTCTAATCCACATTGTTATTACTCTTCAAAATCTCATTTTTAAACTTTTTATGTATAAACGAAAATCAAGATAGTAGAACACTAAAGTATATTTTTATGCGTCTTACATATTAAATGCATGCAAAACATCTCTTCAAACGTAATTTGAAAAGGATTTTGAAATAAGAAAAACACAAACTTCTGTCTATGAAAAGCATGAAAGTTTCCTTTTTTCTATCGTTAATTTTCGGAAGAGTAAATCTTTTAATTTAATCATCTGGCTTTCTTATCATAAAATTTGATAGTAACTTTTTCTCTTCGACTCGTATCTCTTTTATATAGTCACAGCATGGATAATTGAATAATCTGCTTGTATATTGGAATTTAATTAAGTTACAAAAAATATATTTTGAAGATAGTTTTTTATTATACCTGATTTCCGTAATTTCCATGCTGTTACAACGTTTTTAAAATTTGATGGGCTGAATTTTTTGCTAGTGTTATAACGTTCAAACTTAAGCCATTAAAAGACTAATTTGGGTTTGATTGCATTCTTTGTAATTTAATTAAAATAAAGTATTTCGTTCTAGAAGAGCCCATCAGTCCACCATTTTTAACCAATTTTCCTATGGAGTTGTATTGGTAAAGTTGTAAACTTCAGTTGTTTGCTACTACTCTATTTTGTTATGCAGAACAAATTTTAATAAAAGTTTATTTTATTAAAAGTTATATAAAAGTTTTATTAGAAGTTACAATAAATGATACAGAGAAAATTGCAGGATTTCAATCTACAATATTTGAAAATGCATAATTTATTAGTAATTTTCTTTAAAATTTAATATTAAAATGAAATTTAATATTTCGACAAAACTTTCTTGTTCATTTTATTTATAAATAAACTATGAAATGTTAACTTTTATAAATACAAGCATATAATTTACTACTTAAATGTTTGTTAATTTTTCTCTAATATTCTAATAGTGTTACTTCAAGTTATGTAGATTAGTATGCATGAAATATATATTATCCTTTCCACTAATCACTAAACTAGGGGGATTATTTTGGGCTTTGAGAGTCAGTTCGAACCTTCGTTGAGAAGTCACTTTGACGTCAGCTTGATCATTTGCTCACATAATATCCACAAGCTGACGTCAAAGTGACTTCACAACAAAGGTTCGAACAGAACCGCAAGGTCCAGAGTAAGGGATTTTGTGACACTAGTATGATTAGCATAGATATTCACAAATATAAAGCAAACATAAATGTTACGTTTATAGATTTAATTTTTCTAATGTCTTGGGATT
The DNA here is from genome assembly GCA_032207245.1 of Pardosa pseudoannulata. Lineage (NCBI taxonomy): Eukaryota > Metazoa > Arthropoda > Arachnida > Araneae > Lycosidae > Pardosa > Pardosa pseudoannulata. The sequence goes on along the minus strand of CM063508.1, from coordinate 128,793,693 downwards.
TTTGCTTTGACACTTCGGAACTTATCCAATTATCACTCTATTATTACCCTATTATTCCTTTCCATCTCAATTTTTTAAACTTTAAAAAAGAACAAAAAAATGTAAACATAATTTAAAATAAATGTGTAAACCACCATTTTCTGGGGTGCTATGCTAGTGCATAGTGGGACATGCCCGTCTAATTTCTTGGGAGAGGTATGCTTTCCGTTCTTAGACGGTCGCTGGGATGCATTAAGGTATCCGTCTACGTTTGGAGAACATTTTTCTTTAAACGTACAAATGAGTTCATGTTTTTACATTTTTAGATCTATTTTCTATATTATCATAGAGAATTGCACTTAAACAATTTATTCCTTGAGAAGTTTTTAGAAAATTTCTTATAAATGAAAAAAATTTAGTAAAAAAATCTTGTTTATTCAAAAGGTCTAATTTTTTTAATAAATTAAATTATTTCAATATTTTTTGATGCAGCACATTTCTTATACACTGGACTAGTGAATAACTTAAAATATTTGCTTCATTTACATTTGGTAAAAAGTTTTGATCCTTCAAAATCATACACACTGAATTTTTAACGAATTTTCATTACCTATATATCTAACTCTGAGTGTAACATCATTAAAAATGATCCATATTTAAAGCTTTTAGGTCATACAGTAGTAAATACTATCAAAAGCATTCATAATAATTTTCAACAAAATATTTTAAGAACTCTTTGAAAAATCCCATTTCAAATTTCACCATTTTATTAAAAATACCGATCTGAGAAAAACGGATTAGAAGTTTATGAAATTACCTCTAACTATTAAAATATTAAAATAAATTAATTTTAAAATTCCCTACAATTTCTTGCTTTAAAAGTTTATAATTGCCAAGTTGCTAATTATTAAAAATACTAGAAAAACTATTAAATTAATCTTCATGAAAATTTAAAATGTTTTATAGAAAAATTGCTTTGTAAAAGACTTTAAATTCACAATTTCCGGTTCCGAAGTCGCTACTTCCATTTCGTTTTGACAGCTGTCACTGATGTTTAAACAGATGTAACTTTTCTTTAAAATGACGTAGATACAAATCTAAAAACAGATTTAGAAGCCTAAAAGTTGAAATTTTACAATTGAGAAATAAAAACAAATTATGATTTTTGGCAAAAAATGACGTTTTTAACGTACACGGATACCTTTAATTACCTACCAAATTTTAAGGAGAACAAATAACATATTTACAAGATTGAAAAATTAATTAAATATAGAATACTAACATATTCTCTTGGCGTAAGAAAGCATGACTTAAAAACTTACTTAATATATATATACATGACTTAATATATATATATATATATATATATATATATATATATATATATATGTGTGTGTGTGTGTGTATATAATATAGCTTTGAAAGTTTTTTTTCTTCTTACTTTCTGTTCCATTACTTGTTATTTGTTTTCTTTTAGAATAATAAAATGACTCATATATTCATTTGTGATTTTTAGCTTTTTGCCATCTCTTGTGTCTACAGAAAACAAATTTTACGTGATGGTAATGAAGGTAAGCAGAAATGCTTTGTTAAAAATCTTTTACTTAAATAATGTATTTAAAAATGTTGTACTTCTTTTTTTTTGCATTAATTATTCCACACGTTTTCCAAATGACCAGAAATAACAGCATGTAAATAGATGTTCTTAAAACCAATTTAATGCATTTTATTATTCAAATGTCTATGTTCTTGGATGAAAGGTAAAGTTTTATATATTTTTTTTGCCTCCATAATAGTACATTAAAAGATAAACAAATAATACAGATTGCGATTTCATTTTCTATATAATGAAAGTAAATATAAATGTATTTATTGAATATTAAAAATATAGGTATTGTTTAGAATTGTATTTTAACACCCAGAGGGAATTTTTGAGATTAAAAATTGAATTACAGTATTTTAATTTCATAAACACAGAACAGTCCAATATATTTATTATTCTTAGTAGCTGTAAATTAACATTTATATAATAATAAATCTTATTCAAATACAGAAAATGGTTTATAAAATGACTGGTAAACAATACAATAAGGCTAAATATCGGTAACAATGAAAAATACATAATTGGGTTACTTTTGGCACCTTAGGTGAGTGCCACATTAACATAAACAACAACGTAAGACGGTTAAGAGAAGAGTTCAGAATATACTGATATAGATGTATTTCAAAATACAAACATTTACAGAAAGATTGGGATTTTACACCCAATACTTTTGGTCCTATAAGCCCAATTCTTTAAGGCCCATAAGTATTGGTTTAATATATTGAGCTAAAAAAACAACAATGTCTACGTCTCTAATTTTAATAAGATCTACTCAGATTTGTATTGTGAGAAGAACCAATATTAATGCTCGACAATCAGAGAGCGGGTACAAAAGTTATATGAAAAGTGAAAAGAATACAACTAAACTTAATTTCGTTATTGTGCTGTTAAACTTTTGAATATCTTGTAATGATAAATTAGCTCTTTCTACACAAGTAAAAATAAATGTACAATTTTCAATCATATAATTTTTTTGGCCGAAGAGATGTTGGCTCCTTCCTATTTGATATGTAAATATTAGTCCATTACAATCATAATACGAGGGATGGAACTTTAATAGTAGCAACTATTTATTTACATGGATTACAAAAGTGATTCATGTCACCATGCTTTATAGTTCTTCAATATAGTCATCAGCATTGTGTATACCCAGTTTCCAACGATGTGAAAGTCGCAGAACACCTGTAGCAGCGCATGTTCTTTTGACAGTTCGAATGGACCGGTCTATTTTAGCAAGAATCTCTGGAACATTTCTGAAGCGAATGCCACAAAGTAGTTTCTTCATCATAGGAATTAAGACAAAGTCAAAAGGGCTTAGAAATGGAGAGTAAGGTGGATGGTAAAGCCCTAGATGACACTGTCCTGTTGTACGACCTCTGGTACATTGAATTTTTATCCAACGTCGTTGTTTTTTTTTTTTTAAACATCCTGACAACAAGCTAATACAAGGATCAATTCTTCGCGTCACTCCGAATGCTCATAGTGTAGAAAGGACGGTCTTTTTGCTGAAAGGTAAGGTAGGTATATAGCTCAAATGTGGTATACGCAATATTCTTTGGTTTTGTTGCGTAGCGGTTTTACAGCATTGCTGCCATTATTAATGTTCCAACCCTCGTATGTTCGTAGTGCCAATGCTCACCAAGTTCCCAAATATACCTCTAGAGGTCGTAAGCCAAACCTGGGGTCATATCCTGGGATCTCGCTTCTAAATTACGAATACTCTCTTGAGGTTAAGTCAGCCTTCAGCCCTTCTCACTCCTCCCTTAAGTAAAGCTGCTTATTGCCCTTACACAAGTCACAAGGGCTTAGATCTGGGAAGTATGGTGGATGGTAAAGCACTTCCCATCCCCATCGATCGAACAAATCATTCACAGTTTGTGCTATATGTGGCCGAGCATTGTCATTCAGCATGATAGGGTTCTGCAGAATTTGCAGATTTTTTTCTCATGCTCAGGCGTTCCTTCAGAATGTGCAACACAGTCTTATGTGCAAATCCTGCCTTTTGGGCCAGCTCACGAATCGTTTGGTATCGATTACTGTCCATTAGTGCGGCAACAGCTTGTACTACTGCATCACTGACACTAGGACGACCTGACCGATACATGTCTGCCCCATTTGGGCGTCCTTCATCGAAGGCTTTTACCAATATTGCTACAGTTCTGTAAGGCAATGAGGATTCCCCACTACCCTCTTGAAGCCCTAGATGACATTGTCGGGATTTACGACCTCTGGCACATTGAATTGTTATCTATTTTCTTTGTTCTTGTTTTAAAAAAACGTCCTGACAAAACTTACTTTAGACCGCATACTAATACAAGAATCAGTTCTTCGCGTCATTCCGCTAGCTCACTTGTAATATACGCGACATTCTATTGTTTTGTTGCGAAGCGTTTTTACAGCAATGTTGCCACTATTAAAGTTACAACACTCGTGGAAGACTAGGAAATGAGTAGCCATACAGCTGAAGTATTTGGAAAACAAGTTGAAACTTTAATTTAACTTACCCTTAATTTTACCCTTTCAGTTTGTACTGATAAGTGGTTGAATAGAGACGAAGATTGATTAGGGTATAGAAAGTACAAAAGCTAACCCATTTACGTCCACGTCACTTCTGTTGAATATATATTAATGAGTATCCGAAAGCTAATTTATTTACTGCACAGAGTAAACCAAACGTGAAATATAAACAACTTTGATTATAAAAGCCTTCTATCATTAGTGATGAGCAATGAATTTAAAAATTATAGGATACTTATAAACTTCATGATAAAAGATTAATTTAGCTTCACGTGTCACTCTAAAGGACAGCGTTATAATAAATCTATCATGATTCTGCCAATTTTTAGTCATTATAAAAATAAATAAATAAATAAATAAATAAACTTACGTATGGAACTCGAAAGATCAAAATTTGTAGATCGCAATGACAAAATTATATATAATAGCACCTTCTCGGAAATTTGGTAGTGTTTACGAAATTGTAGGCTAACATTTCTGTAGAAGAAAATTTGCTTAGAGAAAACAAAAATTTTACAAAGTACACTTTTAGTATCACGAAAAAAGAACGATAGGTATAAGTTGTTACAAAAATTTTTAGCTGTTAGTTTTAAAATCATAAAACTGTATGATGTAAAATCTTGATAGTATATTTTCCCTTAAACTAACATAACTATTTAGGAATTATTTATCCATATTTTTAAATTAAAAGAAAACTGCATATTTTCTGTAATTGAAGATTCCACTGGAATTTATATAATAGGGGGTGTATTTATAGAATAATCTCTGGTCGTTACGATAATTTAAAGAAACATTTGAGATAACTCGAAATACATGATAGAGGATTCGCAAGGATAAATATAGCCAGTGGGGTTTCAGATTATCGATATCTTTGCTATCTGCTAGACTTCCAACGGTGTCTTTTCTTTTATGAACAGAAAAATTTAATGGCACCCCAAACGGTCCAAAAATATCCCCGATTCCACCTGCGGGCTAAATATTTCGTTGTAGTACTTAAAGTTTGATGACCATGGCTGATTCGAAAGTCTTACAATAATTCTTATAGCTTTCTCGTTTATTGCTTAACTTTTTATCGGAAAGATATCCTTAGGAAAAAAACTATAGACGATACATAGATAAAATAATACGGTCTTAAAATTAAGTGCAGATTATTGGTCTACAGAAATTAAAGAAATAGGGTTTCAAATCATATGCTCCTGATTCCTTGAAGGTTGAAAACGGTTGAAAGGAAAAAATATATTTCCATGCAATATATACACCTTCAGGCATTGCGGATGAATTTGAAATTTAAAAAAAAATCATCTATTTTAATGCATTAGACTTAAATATTATGTTTCTCTTCTTTAGGCTATTCACGTACAAAAATATATACAAAACATTTGAAATGTTTATCTATCAAACGAACCAATTACATATTCTTAAAATTATTTAAATTTTTATTTTAAATGTAGCTGAACTTTTTTTCAAGTAAAGCTCGCCCAAATTGTTTGTTACCCTAGACAATACTAAACAGCATGTTAGAGGATTAAACAGATAAGGTTTCTGTGAAATATTTTTCCTGTGTACTACGTTTTATATTTTCGATACCAATATTATTCTTAAATTTCACTTTGAAATGCATGAGATTAAAATAGAAAAAACAGGACTAAACATTGCTTTATCTCCCTATGCTTCCATTAATTAAAAGTGTTGTTTGGTATGGAAAGCGTGTCTGCATCTTGTGATCTATAGAAAGTTTTCCATATTATCAAAAATATTCCTTCATTAGTAATTCCCTTTCGTGCCATTATAACCACTCCCTGTCAGTTACATATTATCTGTTCAATATGTTTTGCACGTTTTTACCTATGTTGTTTGCCTGGCTTTGAGTATGAAAGAGTTTTCCCGATAACTGGTGCATTCTACATAAGGTGGATTCATTGAGACTCCTAGTTCAAACAGCGAGTTTTGATTGCATTGATAAAGCAGATCATTTGCATCTGCGAGACAACCATCTTCGTTCACCGATTTCCTACATACGCATTATTTGCTTTCACTTTGTATTTATTGCTAAATTTTGATACAAGTATTTTAATATTTCTTGGTACTAGACTCAGTAAAAATTTAATTTGAACACTGTAGTTAAATATTTACTGTAAGAGGTTTAAAACAATATGGACCTACTTCTTAAAACCAAATTTAGCTAAAACATTTATAGTAGAACTAGGTTCAAAACTCAGACTTCTGTACAAGAATTTGAACTTTGTATGCTATTGAAAATGAATCGCATCATTAAAGACATTCTATTCGTATAATGTACACTTGTATATATCCTTTTATACTTTTAAAACTGATGTAAAATCTTCAAATTTCAAAACTTAAATTTGTCTTTAACTTGTTTGTCCTTATTTTATCATATTGCCTTATGCATGATAATGAATATTAGAGAATAAGATGAATTTGTTGTAAACGAGATATTTGATTTTAATAAAAAACACCTAAAAAACAGACTTTTTCCTAAAAAAACAGATTTTAATACTGTTTGAGTAAGAGTAAAATTATTAGAAAAATAAAATTAATCGAATCCAAGAAAATTAGGTTTTAAGGTGACGTATCATCTTCAAGTAACTTTAAAAGGAAATTGTTTTTTCTTATTTTCATCTTAATTATTTTTAAATATTATCGTAAATGGAATTTCAACATTTGTCTTCTATTTCAATTTAGCTTTGTGGAATTTACTTTTTTTCTAAAATATTCAGATATAAAAAGAAAAGGGCGTACGCGTTTCAAAATTTTTAGATTTTTCTTACACATTGTATGCAAACTTACAACACAAAGTGAGTTTTGTTGAACATTTTATTCTTTTTTTTGTGAACTTGTGTTATAATTCTCAACTCTGTTATAATTCTTTTTTGTGAATTTCTATTATAATTCTCAACATATTCAAATTTTTAAAGTAATCAGAACTATTACATCAGGGGATTAACTTTTCAAAAAACCTAAAAACGTGTTTAAAATTTCCAAATTTCCATTCCAAATACTATAAACACTAAATGAAATAAACAACATAGAAAAAAAGAGGTAGGGTTTCATGTTAGGTCTGTAATGTATTTACTGTAAAAATTTAAAATTAATGTGTGTAACAGTTTTATATTTGCATTCCGTGCAAATTGAATAAATATCATTTTTGGTTCGGTTTTCAAGCGTTACGGTCTACTTTTTGCAACACGAGGGCTAATGAGACCGGGACCTACTGCTTAAAGCCGATTCCAAACGGCTACGAACATCCATGCCATAGTGGGATTCAAACCCACGAACTCCGGTTCCGAAGGCCAGCACCCTAACCATTCGGCCATCGTTCGTTCACTTTTGCTAAAATACATTAAAAGGTATTTAGTTTCCATAAGAGTTATGATACCAGATGAAAGGATTTTAAAGCTTTACAGAGCTAACTCAAAAACTTCAATGATGTTTGTTTTAAAAATTTCAAAGATAACCAGAGATTTTAAAAACGTAAAAATCAAATTTTTAAATTTCAAAATTATTTGTCCTCTTAAATAGCTTCAACATTATTCAAAATACCCTGCCACTTAATTGGAAATCATGCTTTCAAAATATAAAGAATTTTTAATCATTCGAAAACAGACAAAAGCTTTGCAAAGCACATGTCTAACACATTAAGATATAAAAAAATAAAGAATAAAATAGAATGTAAAAAAATTCTGATTGTCAGTTGTTTACACAGGGAATTTATGCACTACAATAAACTCCATGCATGGTCCAACCATTTCACAAATTCTTCTTTTTCAAGTAAACTTATTTATGTAAACTACTTCGAAATACGAAGTGCATCTCAGGGGATTTATATCTAGATATTCTACTATTTCATATAACATAAAGATTAATATATCCGTAATAATAAGATGTACTTTAAGAAAACCTGCTGCAATAATTACAAATGATAAACATTTGTTTCTCTTATTATGCCTTTAAGCGACATAAATTTTTCAAATAATAATTTCACTAGTATTCCCCATTAACATATTAACCAGTTTAATTTCTTTATCTTTCTTCGAATAAAGGAATTTCAAGTTCTAAAATTTCTGAACTCTTTAATTAAATAATTGCTTCTAATGGGCTTTAAAATTCCCCTACGGGATAAGTGAAAAATATTTTATCTACTTAATCTTAAAATCAGAACCAGTTTTCCAATTTTTACTACCTTTGTGGAGTGAAAATTTCAGAAGAATTTTTATTTTGTAGAGATAATGGAATGCATTAAAATTTATCATGCTTTAAGATATTTTTAAAGGCTTGTTATGCATCCTAAATATCATATAAAATACGTTTTTAACAACCTAGATTTTGTTTTAAATTATTCCTATTATATATGCCTATATTATCTCCTTTTTTAAAAGTCATTTTATTTGTAAAGCATTTCTATATAAAAAGAAAATATCATATACATACAATTTATATAAAAATAATTGAATGCATTTTTGCAAATCAGTTTTATGTTAATTTCGAATAGAAGGGAGAGTTATGATAATTTACCATAGATAATTTTTTGAATGTTATAGCTTTAAAAAAGAATAGTTTCCGTTTAAATCGTACTTAAAGCGTCATATTTATTATATTATGAAAAAAATGAATCTAAAAATAAAAATTATTTATTCTGTTGTTATTTTATTAAATTATGTATTTGTGAAAACATGTATACAGTGAATATCATAGTTATATTACCCCTCATGAAAGGCAATTTTTATACTAACATAAATACTTTACTCTTTAGTATATTTTCCAAAATGCGTAAATTTGTTTCTAGAGAGGTGGTGGTTGAAATTCGTAAATTCGACATGCATTCCTAAATGCCACAGTTCGTGCTTTTGATGAAAGTCCTTTTGTTATAAAGTTGTAGATCGTTTGCGGCCTTCAATTTAAAGTTTTCTTTCAAGGTAAAAGTTAAGGCACCTTAGTTTGGAATATAAAATTCACCTTAAAACTGGCTTTTATTTACCTTATATTACAAGGGTCTGGAGAAAATCAGCATCCAATACAGATTCTAGGCAAAGGATTAGAAGACACAGAAAATTTCCATGAGGAATGACACAGAGCACACTTCAAAGGTGACGTAAAGGAGCAACTTGTTTGAATCTGGAGTTTGTGTTACTCTTCTTGAACATGCTCTGAAAGTCGCATCGTCTTCCTTTTCGTTAATCGAAAGATGTAAATAACAAAGTGTTAAATGTAACATTGTATAATCAACAAAAATATTACAAGGAATTTAAAAAAATAAACATTAACCCTTTCGGGGCGGGCGGTTGTTATTTCAGCCGGAACTTGAAATCTTCAAAACAACAGCTATTAATGTAAAATAAACCTGGAACTTCCTTTCCTTACTGTCTTTTATTCAGCTGTCATCAGAAACATTGTTATCAATCACAGGTTTTATGTTCTTATTTCCAGAAGGCTACATGTCTTTTGTTCAAAAGTAGGAAGCTTACTTTCCTGTATCTACATGAATGTCGACAAAATTCCTGCCTCGAAAAAGTTAAGGAAAAAATAAATCATTTCTTCAATGCAAATTTTTGCCCAAACGCTGGCCGATTGGTTAGGCCCCTGATCGTCGATACCAGAGTTCGTGGGTTCAAATTTAACTATGGCATGGATGTTCGTAGACGTTCAGAATTGGCTTTAAGCTGTAGGTCCTGGTTTCATCAGCCCTCGTGTGCAAAACAGTAGACCGTACCTCTCCAAACCAATACAAATTTTAACTTATCAAATAACTAATTAAAAAATAAATAACTAAATAATTAACTAATAATAAATAAATAAATAAATAAATATATATATATATATATATATATATATATATATATATATATATATAATTAATAGTATTTTTAATTCTAATTTATTTTTGCAAACTGCCTTGAGTAATTTATAACAGTTTCAAAATTATCAATATTTAACACATTACTGTCCATTTTGAATGCGAAACAAATTTAGTAAATGGTTTTCAAAATGTGTAGTCACGATTTAAAATATTTAAAAAACATCTTATAAATTACACTGTAAGACGATGCGACTTTCTAAGCATGTTCAAGAAGAGTAACACAAACTCCAGATTCAAACAAGTTGCTCCTTTACGTCACCTTTGAAGTGTGCTCTGTGTCATTCCTCATAGAAATGTTCTGTGTCTCCTTTGCCCAGAATCTGTATTGGGTGCTGACTTTTTCCAGATCCTTGTAATATAAGGTAAGTAAAAGCCAGTTATAAGGGGAATTTTATATCTCAAACTAAGGTGCCTTAACTTTTAGTGTGGCTTATATATCTGAGTAATTGACACAATTACGTTGATCTTACTTTTCAAATAACAAAATAACTAAATTATTGACAAGAGGGAACAAACTTATTCTAACAAATAATAGTTGACTGGGAAAGGACCCTTTTCAACATATTCTTTGGTTGTTTCTTGTACATACGTGTGAACATTGATGCTGAATAAGATTTTTAACCGGATTTGGGAAACTGTATGCATGTTATTATAAAATTAGGAGACTGCTTAATAATGCAAAGTAAAGCATTCATTCAAGTTTGATACAGAGACAGATTTTGGTAGTGGGAGATCAAAACTATTCTCTTTATCACAGTGAAACTTTCTCGCAGTAAATCTCTGTTAAAGTTTTATGGGTTTGCAATCTTTTTTATACACATTCTGTAAAATGGGTTTTATAAATACATATTCTATATACGATAATAAGTTGTAGATAAAAAAAAATGTTTATTGATTTAATAGCTGGCTGTTAGTTACATGAAGTATTAAACAATTATAAAAAGGTGCAAGATTGAAGTTTCAGATATTTTTAGTATGTAATCAGCAATAAAAGGTTGAAAAACAAAACTGTAAGTTTAGTAAAAATAAAATGCTTCATATTGAATTATAAATCATCCCATTAATGAGGATTGCTAGTACTCATTGCGGATAATTTCATGTAACGTAATGTTTAATCCCCTCGAAATGTAGACTAACGGATCTAGATTGGTAATTCGATCCTCTGAAAGACGATGTTTTACACGCGACATCAATTTACTATGGAGAATGTCTGTCCATTTTACAGTGAATTGGAACATGTAAGCTAGAAATGGAAGATACTCCCATTCTATAGAAACCCTAAATTATGGAGTGCATCATAGAGTGCACTTTGGTTTCTCTGAATGATGAAAGCCTTAGAAGTATCCAATTCCGCAAAACCTACATGGATGTTTTACGATTTTCCCCAGAGAGGGAACCTCTATAATAGGGAGGGAGATCACGTGATTTTCTCCATATAAAAGCGAGTGGATGAAATTATGATTCAAGATATAAACATCAACTACAAATAATTTTTTTCCGCGGGTTTTGCAGAAATGAGTAAAGAAAGAAAGACAAAATAAATGTTGAGTTAATAAGTAAAATCAATAAAGAAAGCTTTATTTTTACAAATTACCTTTAACCCTAGCATAAAATAATTTCATAACAAAATGATTCTTTACCTACTACATTATATGTTTTAATTATAGTTTGCTTAAATTATTTATCATTTACTTAAATTATGTACGAAAGGATCAAGAAATCACTTTAAATTACTTTCTATTGTGTAAACTCTAAAATATTAAATATTTTCTAACAATAAAACTTTAGATACGACAATTGAACACAAAGCACACAGTATATTCAATAGTATTTAAAACTTCAATAACAATTTGCATATAAATGCGAAAGATCTATTTAAACTCAGTGCTTATTCTGAAGAATTAATCTAGTAGAGGATTACGAAAATACTTTCAAGGTATTGGTCTGTGTAATTATATACCTTTAATGTTCTTAATAAAATATTCATTTATGTGAAATTCAGTTGATTTATATGCACATTGTTTAAAGTAAAGTTATGAAGTACGAAGATTGTTTCTACAACCAAACATTTGAATGATAAGAGACCTGCGTAATTTTAATACAGAAAGCCTTATCATTTATTTGTATTTAATATTATGTTTTATTTAAAACATTACCGTCTCAAAGCTTATACTTTTAAGATGAAATTAAATCAAATTTCATATTCCTATAATGTACGAGTACTTAAAATGGAATGCAGTGACTCCTCACTTAAAATAATCTCATTTATAGTATGTTATGAATCTACTTAGAATCTGTATTAACACTAGATTTACGGACTGAGCCAATTTGACTCCTTAAAAATTTGATTACTATATATATATAAAACTCTAATATCTCTTTTCAAAAACATGCGCTGGTTTTTAGTTAAGTAATAAAATATATGTAAACTGTCATTATTCTTCCCCGCAGATCCTTTCATTTAGCATTATCAAATGTGGTATACCTATTTTCATGGTTGTAAGCCAATTTGACCATAGAAGGGTTTAACAGTTAATCGCATAACATGAAATTTATTGGTCCTATTAGGCCTGGTCAACAGTTAAGATTTTATTTTCCAATTGGCTGAAGAGCTAAGAAGTAAATATAGAGAAGAAGTCGAGAACACTTCCATCTAATGACAGAAATACATGCTACTGACGCAAGGAAGAATTGTGAAGTTCAACAGTCATGCAAAAGAAGATGTAGACACCATTGTGCTAAATGTAATAGAAATATTTGCGGAAAAATATGTTTTAAAAACAGATTTTATATGTAAAAATTGTTTTCCATGAATTTTTTGTTAACAAACATTTCCTTTAAATTAATTTGGAACTATTTTCTTTGCAAAAAACTTAAAATAGGCGTATGATCAACATCAGTAAATCTAGTGTTAATAAGGAGGGGAACTACGGAGACAATTACTATCTTGTAAGCAAATATACAAGAATCGGTCTTATATGTAATCCAGATATTCTAAAACGGCCGGTTACATTATATTTCTGCCCCGATTCTTTTTACTTGCCCGGGCTATTGGGCAAAGGAAAGCCTAAGAAACTAGACTATGAATAATGTTGCAATTAGGTCACATTTAAGAGAAGCACAGTTTTGAGAAAATTTAAATCTTGATTAAGGAGCTGCTAAAAGGACATCTTTGCCGGCAGACAAGAGAATGATTCGGAAAACAATTTGCTAAAACAGAGGTGTACCCAAGAGCGAGACAGATAGAAATTTCTCAAAGGACAAAAAACTTAGTCAGCGAATTTATTTATTAGATCAGTGGAAAAACTGAGCAAGTTTCGGCGAAAGCTGAAAAATGTGTTGAAAAAATAGAAAATTTACATGTATTGCACAGAAAGCTTTGGAAAATATGTTTGAAGAATTTTAAATCGAAGACAGTCCTGTGATTAAGACATTTTATGGCTGCAAAATAGAATTAAATGAATTAGAATTGGAAAGGGGAGGTTTTTAAAGAGCTATTAAAGTGAACTAATTTTGATACATTACACACACACGTGTACATACACGCTTGTGTATATATCTAAATTTCAAGAAAATTTTTCATGCTATTGTGTCGGAGTGACACTACTTTACAATTAACTCTTTGCACTCCAAATCATATTTCAATTTTGTTAACATTCAATTCTTTTAAGTGTTTTACTTGAAATACTCTTGAACTAAAATATAGAGCAGTTTTAATAAATAAATGACAAACAAATTAAATTAAATGCAGTTTAATTTACAATATTGAAAGTTTCAAACACATACAAAAAATGGTTTGTAGTCTTTCTCCAGGTATTTTTGTATCTGAGCATTTATTGATTTGGATTTGTAAAAATGTCGATCCAGATTCGACAAAGGAGCTCCTGAGATAAAAACTGTTCTCCAGTCGACATAGGATTTCAAAGGGTTAATTCTTATTTGAAATAAGTACAAAACATCTATGACATCAGATTAAAAATTACGAGTTTATGTATCAAGAGTCAGTACGCTCCTTGCTGCTTTGTCATCTTGTGGTGACAAGGAGTACGAAAAAAACAGTGCTACTGTTGACTCAACTTCAGTCGTACACTCATAAAATAACATTTTATTTCACTGTCGGAATTTTTGTACTCACTTTATATGTATGATATAAAACTTTGAAGTGTAAAGTAAGAAAAAATGAAATGAAATTTGTTTATTTCCTAAAATGTAATCTTTTATATTTCATTCCTTTTACTAATCTTAAAACATGCATTTACAATTTTGCGGAATATTTTGTTAAAAACAATGATATTAGTAGGACCATATTTTAATAAAATAATAAACCATATATTTTTATCGGAAATTTATAGATATTTCCTGTAAACAGAATGGTCTTGCTATACAACACATTCCAGGCGCTGTTCAATTTATAAAAACAATTACTTACTCTAATAAAAAAAAAGTAATCTTACATGAATGTGTTCTTTAGGTGAAATGAAATGTACAACGTTTTGGTTTTAGACCACGTAAAATTTTCCCTTTAAAAGAATAGTTTTCTTTAGAAGAAAAAAAAGAAACGTTCGAACAGTAAATAGCACTTATTTGTCTGAAACCGATCTTGTTTATATTGAAGCTTTATGTACACATTTGAAAACCAAAACTTTGATCTATAACACTTAATTAAAAAAATTAAATCTCATTAAAATTTATTCAAATTTATGTTGAAACTTGTAAGGGAAGTTTCCTACAATAGTGAGTTATTGTAGATTAACACAATATAAAGATAAAAAGTTTTCTACTTTTTTTTGTTTTTGTATTTAGTTTTGCCTTTAATATTTCGTGTGTATTAATTTAAAATTATTTTGAATCGCATTTATTGCTCTAAGTCTTAACCAATACTGTTCTCTTGCAGACAAATATGATTTTTAATGACGTGATTATTTTAAGTGCTATACATAATGAAGGTTATGGTTAGCTTCGCATTGATATGAATATGAATTCATTCCTTCAATAAAAATAACTTCACCGAGGAAGCTACTACAAAAGCTTACAAAAATTTTAGGTATTCCAAATAAGCGTAAAATTTCTAAAACCATTTAAAAGACTGAAATTCAAATTTTTAATAATTTTACCTAAATTTATTAAAATGAATATTTATGATATTTTTAAGATATCTATCGATATATGTTCAGCAGAAAAGACTCGAGCATGAATAGGTGAAAAAGGAAAACAACGATGGCAAATCAGTTTGCTTTAAAATCTAAATAATATTGAATAGTTTCAGATATAAACACAAATATATATGCATAACCCAAATATATACATGACTTGTAATAAGACTCCAAGCTACCTTCTAACTCAGGTGATGGTTTTTCTGGGCAACTGGTTCAAACCCATTCGAGTTAATCGGGAATGTAATTGTCGTTCAAAGGATTGTAAATTCACAGACTTTTTTTATTTAACTGTAATTCAGAAAAAAAATGAATTTAGTTTAACCTTTAATGCTTTAAGAAACACACAAGTTATTATAAGGTATTAAAGGCATAGAATAAATTTTGATTTGAATACTTTTATCTCAAAAACCAAATATTCAAGAATAATGTCAAATATTTAAACAAGAATAATGTCAAAGATAATTCAAGAATAATGTCAAAACATTTAAATACTTATAAAATACTCAATAATAAAACTTATTTTTTAATCAACTGATGAAAATATTAATTGAAAACTAAAATCTGTGATTGAACTGTAAGTATATAAAGAACAATACATATCTAATAGGTAATTCAGGAGGATTAATATTTTTTTATGAAGTGTATTTGTAAAATAATATGTTCAAACTTTTATCACCTAATGAAGACTAAATTTTGGTACAAAATCATCTAACTGCTAAAAATAATATCTCAGCTTCTTTTGTTGATTGAATGGTGTCTATCCGGTTCGAATATTCAACATACATGTGGGTATCACTTTAACAAATTTAGTTTACGAGGGAATATTTACGGGTATATGTTGCAATTTACCAGTAAACCAGTTTATGGTTATTACAAGACCCAATCCTTCCAGCTTTTCTCCATTCCTATCCATACACAATTTAAATAGTTTGGTTTGTTCGGCGATTTACTATCAGTATTTCCTAAAAACTATAGCTGAATAAAGCGATTCAAAAGAGCTACAAATACACTTGAAACTCTGCGATTCGGACTTAATGCCTAAGAAATCTATATGTTAGATTATAAAAATGTCCATGGAAGTAATACTTCTGCATCAACAGATGCAATAAAAATTCACCAGCTGTAGTTTAGTCCAGGATAAGGAATCCTGAAGTGGAGTGAACCTAAAGTGTAGTGAATTTCCTGAAGTGTAGTGAACAATTATAGAACATTTTAGGAACAGTATTCTTTATTTCAGTCACATACGTGGGGTTCTACCATATTGCTGTCGATATATGTCACGGACTTCCATTTCATAATGATTTAAGAAGTTGCGAGAGAGGCATATTTATGATACCAAATTCCCCCACTGGAACTTTGTACCATACGCTGCCGTCCATATCACTTCTTTTGGTACCATATCCCGACTCCTGACGTCATTATGACATGGTAGAGAGGATAATTTATAGCATAAAGTTCCCATTTTTGCAGAATACTGGAGCCATTCTTTACGGACGTCGCCTGTAACATATCTCAAACGAACATGTCAGCACTCTGAAATTTAAAATAGTCATCTCTCTCTCTCTCTCTCTTTCTATATATATATATATATATATATATATATATATATATATATATATATATATATATATATATATATATATATATATATATATATAATATATATATATATATATATATATATATATATATATATATATATATATATATATATATATATATATATATATATATATATATATATATATATATATATATATATATATATATATCTGTAATTCAGGAATTAAAAAACTGCTGGCCAAGAAAAAGCCTAATCGGCTAGCAGTAATATAGATGCAAACGGCCGACATTGAAGAGAACGGCACAAATCTAACTAAAACTTTATTTTAGATCTGCTAAAAACGGACATCTTTACTAGTCAACGACATACAAAAGAAAGAAACAAAAATCGGTCTGCTCAAAACATGATGCACCCCAAAGCGAAGTCAGAAAGAATTTTTCCAGGATACAAAAAACTTAATCAGCGAATTAAACTGTTAAGATACGGAAAAACACGGAGCCATTTGCCGGCAAGAGATGGAAAACGTGATGAATAGACAGAAAATTTACATCTATAGGACAGAAAGCTTCGGGAAATGCATCGAAAGAATTTTAAGTTGAGGACACTCCTTTGATTAAGACATTTAGAGGCTGGGAAAAATATTTTAAGGAATTAGAATCAGAGAGAGGACGTTTTCAAGCCAATATTAAAGTTAAATAATATTGATATATTACACACACACACACACACACACACACACACACACATATATATATATATATATATATATATATATATATATATATATATATGTATATATATATATATATATATATATATATATATATATATATATATATATATATATATATATATATATATATATATATATATATATATATATATAACTTTTTAAACGTGTTAAAAAAATTTGATATATAGCGATTACTTTAAGAGTACTCATCAGAGGTTGCTAACAATATATTTAATGTTATAGTCGGTAAACATCTATACTATTAATATATCCTATCACGTATTTAAATAAATATTAATAAACATAATCATAGTGTTAAAAATTTCTGTATATTTACATTGTTATCTGCAAAATGATATGAATATGTAAATGGAACTGTTTCTTTTAAAATTAATGAATTATGCATGTACATGTTAAATTTCTCATAAACATTCAAACTAAAAGTATTTTAAAAATGTATTCCAGTTAAAAATATATTTACAGTTGTTTGTGCTTTCTACATTAAATACAACTAAAATATGGATTTGGAGAATTTTTTCTGTCAATTGAATCGCTGTAAGCAATCTCTGATATTTATACGCATATCATTATTTCCCGGGATTACAAACTTAAATTATTTAAATTATAGTTAAAATGTATGAGCGATGAGATTTTTAAAAATATTGTAAATATTTATTAAATAAACAAATTCCTGAAGATTACATTGTAGCTATTTTCTATTCAAGTACTAAATATGCCTGTTTATTTAGAAATTATGAAATTTTTTATAGCTTAGATTATTTTATTGAATCCAGAGAAAAATCTGTTCCATAATCTTATATTAATGTTTGCAGAAAATACTTAATAAATATATTTGCTATTAATTTTTCTTTTTATATTTATTCATAATCCCTTTTCTACGTTTCTAGAAATAGTATTACATATTTTTAATGCAATTCATAAGATATTAAATATAAAGTATCTTTCTTATTTCATTACATTATCATATTAACGAATTTTGATACAGTAAAATAAGTTAAATTCCTTTTAATAATTTGCGTCATTACTTTCAATAAAATTGGTTAAACCTTTTCAAAACTTCTTATATATTACTAAATCATTAATGGCTTTTAAAACCTCAATTTTATATTTCAAAATAAGTGGTTTGTCTAATAATGGAGTGAAAAAATTTCTGTTATGAATTAAAAAAAATAGAAAATATGAATAAAGTATTACAGACTACAATTATACTGTCAATTGATTGTATATACATATCAAAATACAAAATGAACTTTTCATGGCATAAGAAATTTTATTTCTGGTAAATAGAAGCTTTTATAATTAGAGTTAATACAATCCTTTATTGGGTACATTACTATCCTTTTTGATATTAAAATACTGGAATTTAGTAGTGAAAAAGAACTTATACAGTGGAAAATATTACTAAAAGTTCCTTGGGGGGGGGGTTTGTAGATAAAATATTAGTAGAACAATTATTCAAACCATATATGTTTCAGTTGTATTAGTGTATAAGGATGTTATGAATGGTTCGCTGTATAATAAGGTAAAAATTATATTCATCATGTAAACACAATATTACAGTAATCAATTCATAATATTACAATGATATCAAACGCTGTTATCTTTTTATTTATTCTACCCAACCCCATCACTCTCAGTGGCTCCGAAGGATGGCTGATAGGTTAGGGCACTGATCGTCCAAACCGGAGTTTCTGAGTTCGAATCCCAGTGTGGCATGGATGTGCGTATTCGTTCGGAATCGGCTTTAAACAGTTGGTCCCGATCTCATTAGCTCTAGTGTTGCAAAAAATAGACCGTAGCATTCCAAATCAATCCAAGCCACTCTCTGTGGCTATTTAAATACAGTATTGGGTATTTCATTATAATTTAGGTAAGCTAAACTTGCAGGAAATCTGATATGAAGCAATCTTGATGTTTATGTTTTTAGTCATTCAAAGCTCAATATTAGTTATAATTTAAGCAATTTCATTTTAATAACACTAATAGTCTAGCGAATATATGTTTTTACACATGGACTATTTAAATATATATTATACGATATAATAGATACAATAGTGCATAATTATCTTAAAGTGTTTATTCTCTTCTTCTATATTTTAATTTTCAGTTATGTTACGACACAATATTATAGTAATTTGATTATATCAAATCCAAAGGATAATTTTTGTATAATAGGTTCATAATCAAGCATTGATATCCTTATAACCTAATGAGTTGCATTGTAATTTCCATCTGGGTTATAAATACTTTCGTTACATATATAGAGCTAATATGGATATAGAAAGGTGAATACACGACCACAAAGACTTTAAGCATGAATTAGTTTTTAATGTCTTCCTGAGCTTTAAAGGTGCTATTACTTATAAAAGATTTCACCTAAACCTTAAATTGCATCAACCTTATAGTCGTTTATTTACAATTGTATTTAATTTGAAAATTGTATATATTCAAATTATTTTACAACTACATAAAAGTGGAGAATCAAAATTACGTAAAATATTTTTATGCCTATTTGTTTTGAAGACTATTACTCAACAGTGTTAAATTATATAGATTAATATTGACAGTGAAACTTGAGAAAAAAATAATCGGAAAATTTCAAATTAATATTTTAATCAAAATAATGCTTAAATTACAGCTGAGTAGTAGTTGTGTGGATGGTTACTGCTATATGTAACTGTGTTTGTATCTGTGTACTTCTGTTTTCATTGTAACGATAAATGTGTGTTAGTACGTTAATAAAAATACCAGATACAACTATATATCTGTAAACTTAGACAGAAAATTAAATGAGTGTAAAGAGTATACATCAAAAGGTTCAGTATTAAATCAGCTAATTAATTAATGAATGGCCTGATAATAAAAATGACTTATATGAGTCAGTTAGGTTTTACTTTAAATAAAGGCAAGTTTTATTTGAAGAAGATGGTATGATTTTCTTAAATGGTAAAATTGCTGTACCTAGTGGTCTTAGGTTTGGCTTTGGAGCGCTACGGTCTGCTTTTTGCAACACGAGGGCTAATGAGACCGGGACCTACTTCTTAAAGCCGTGTACTACCTGTAACCAGCCACCCACCCGAAGTCAGGTGTAGGGGGTTGAATTGCTGGTTCGGTCTGACCGTCCGGCAACAATGCGTTACGCAGGGTCCAAGTCAGCATTAAGTCAAGCAAGCAAGCCCATAATATTTAAAATAACAAAAGAATATATATATATATATATATATATACATATATATATATATATATATATATATATATATATATATATATATATATATATATATATATATATATATATATATATATATATATATACAGGGTGTCCCCGAAGTCCGTGTACAAACTTGGAGAGGAGGTAGAGAACATTGTGAGGAGCCAAAATGACATAGGAAAGCATGGGCGGAAAGCAATAGGTGGCACTGTACGCGACCTCGCAAGATCGGCACATGTGGTTTCCTCAGTTCAGATAAAGACAGCGTAGGTAGAACGTGAATAATTTTACGAATGCTGAGTTGGCAGATATCCATTTCATCTACGATCTAGCCAACGGAAATGGACGTGCTGCTGTTCGGTTGTATCGGGAAAGGTATCGAACGTGGAGGCAACCGAATCATCAAATGTTCGCCAGGGTGCCTCAGAACCTTGCTGAACATGAATCCTTCAGAGCCACGATTGTACTTTCTATACTGCCACGAACATCACGAACACCCGTTTTAAAGAGGATGTGTTCGTGACCGAAGATTTCCAAACAGGTGGATTGGGCGTAGTGGCCACGTCGCTTGGCCTCCCAGATCCCCTGATGTATCTGTTCTGGATTTTTTTCTCTATTGTGCCATGAAAAGCCTTGTGTATGACACGTCCGTCAATTATGCAATGGACCTGGTGGCATGATTATCCATTGCTGCTTCTAAGATACGTGAAACGCCCTTCATTTTCAAAAATGTCCTCCACCCATGTCGCGTCGGTGTCGTGCGTGCATTCATACCAATGGCAGCAATTTCGAACACCTCCTGCAATACTTTTTATTTATTATTATTGTTGTTTTTTGTATAATAAAGCGTTTTACACTACATTCTGTGTGAGTGTCCTTATTGTCTTTGTGTCTCTTTATCTCGTAAAGGTTACGTTTCCGCCTATGCTTTCCTATGTAATTATGACTCCTCACAAAGTTCTCTACCTCTCCTCCAAGTTTGTACACGAACTTCGGGGACGCCCTGTATACACACACACACACACACACACACACACACACACACACACACATATATATATATATATATATATATATATATATATATATATATAAATGCAGAAAATCTAGACTAATAAGTAGAACTAATGCAGTTTACGAAAGTGCGGGGGATACTCCGCAGGAGTCCTGCCCAGGTTAAAAGTCCGGTTGACCCGGTGTACTACATGAAACTTTCTGACATGAGAGCAGGTGTTTGAGAGGGAAGCAATATCTGCACAGGGCAGTTGTGGTGGCCATTCTTGAAGGGGTACTTTGACCCTTGCTGTGTGGTATTAGGTTAAATTCATGGCCGCACGATGGCGCCTTGGTTAGCGGTGAGCCAGTCAACCAGGCTCCTGGCTTTCCTTATCAGTACCGGGTTTTTGATTAGGCTCTCTGTCTAGAGTTACTTAGATGTGTCAGAGGGTCTCTTAATATGCAAGTCATGTGTGAAAAGGCAGTCGTGCAGATAGCGATTGGAGTCACCGAGAGCGCCGCAGACACAATCTCCCAAATGAGCTATCTGAGACCTGGAACCTGTGGAGATACTGAGGGGAAGGTCCATGGTTCGTAAGAAGTGCATTTACTGCCGCATTTCGGCTCAGTCTAAACAATTTCACTTTTCTTAAGAAACCCTGCTACGAACATTCATGCCATAGTGGTATTCGAACCCACGAACTCTGGTTCCGAAGGCCAGCACCCTAACCATTCGGACATCGCTCGGCATTGGTCTTAGGAAAGAAATGTTTAATAAAATTCATGAGGGACATTTTGGAATGGAGACGAGCAAATCGAGAGCCAGGCAACTCTTGTATTGGCGAGGTATGACTGATAAGATTGATAATTTAATACTCTTACTTAATTATTTAATACTTAATGTCTAAATACTTTTCTAACAATTTAAAATTTTCTACATATTATAATGTAATATAATTTTTCATGTATTATAACAATTTAATCTCTAAAAATGGATAAATATCATTTGTGCATACATGCAGAATAATTTTTGCATAACAACACAAGTTTCTATTAATCGAGGTTAACTTGACCCAGCCAGCGGTTTTAGATATACAGAAACTGTCGTGGTTCTAGAGTTAATGAATTTAATAGAAGAAAAGAAAGCAGTAAAGCTTCAAAGTGTTAAAACTTTTACTTTTTTTTAAGTCTTTCGCGGGGCCACAAAATTGGTATCACAGGCCGCTAATTGGAAACTACTGTTTTAGAAACACGAGACCAATTTTGGAGAAGTTATACTTTCAAATTAATTTTGAAAAATATAGGTACATATTTTAATACCCCAAAACAAGTTTTACTTTTTGATTAAAAACGTTGCATAGGATAAAAAATCGAAAAGATTATGCAAGAAAGTTTAAAATTAACTTTATTTTGTTGTTGTTTAGGAACACAACTCTTTCAAGTTTCTTGATAAAAGAGATTTATTCCTTTCTAGAATTTATAGTACTCCTCTAAACTTTAAGAAATTACCATGTGTATTAAAAAATTATGTAGGATATCTATGACATGTCAGCTTAAACTCAGTTTTTTTAATTAGCTCTTTGTCTCTCTTTTGTATCTAAACATATTCAGGTAAAGCTTAACATTTGCAAAAGACATTTGTATTCAAATATTTAATTAAGACATTAACAGTTGTAAGCCTTAAACGACATTTCCCAAAATTAAAATATATATGTAGCACATATAAAAATACCCTCATGAAATTTCCTTAAAGTAATATTAAATAACGGTAATATAAATTACGAAAAACAGTTCCGTAAAATGCAATGATTTATTAAATATTTCTAGTTGAAATTTTTACTTTTATTAACTTATTTTTACTTTCTCATATTCAATATCCCGAGTGGTGACCGAATGGTTAGGCTGCTAATCTTTGGTACAGGAGATCATGGGTTCTAATCCCACTGTGGCATTTAGGTTCGTAGCTTATAGGAATCGGCTTAAAGTACTATGTCCCATTCTCAATAACCCAAGTGTAGCAAAAGTGTGGACTGTAGCTTTCCAATTCAAACTAAATCAAACCTCGTATTCATTGTACAGTAGTTATCCGAAAATACACTTCGAGCATTAGATTGATTTAAATTCCGATGTCTTGCACCTCCCTGAGTCCAAAATACCATTTTTGGTATATGTCTGTATGCAATAATTGGAATACGTTTTTATATAAAGAAGCTAATATTTTATTACTAATTTGTCACAAAATTTTACTTTATCTCTTTTTCAGTTGCTTCCGGTAACAAACTGTAAACATCTACTTCCGGTTTTTTTAAGCCAGCTTTTGGCTGACTTCAGGAGTAAGTAAAATTGCTACTTCCTATTTATTTGCTACTCCCTGTCATGATTTCAAGGCAATGCGCATTTTAAACTCTTCAAATAACGTGTTACGGTAAATTAATGACAGAATGTATTAGTGCTCCTACGTTTTCTAGAGCTATGAACAAAAATATGTTTAAAAAATATTTACTTTTATTTAGTATAAAAAAAGTCAAGGAGGAGCTAATCTAGATTTTCTTTTAAAGAAAATATCCTTTTGCCGTATTAATTAAATTAAAAATAAATTAATTTTTCATGTTTTTTAAAGAAAAAAACCGGGAACATTTTACATCAGGTACTATTTCATATTCCAAGGCAATGCGCATTTTAAATTCTTCAAATAATGTGTTAGGGTAAATTAATGACAGAGAGTATTAGTGCTCCTACGTTTTGTAGAGGTATGAACCAAACTATGGCTAAAATACAGTTACTTTTATTTAGTATAAGAAAAAGTCAAGGAGGTGCTAATCTAGATTTTTTTTAAAGAAAATATCCTTTTGCCGTATTATAAATTAATTTTTCATCTATTTTAAAGAAAAAAACCCGGGAACATTTTACATCAGGCACTATTTTATACACTTTAATTTTTAAAATAGCATTTGTTATCATTTATTTATATTCCGTTGGTTTACATACCTAAAAATGGACAATTCTTATGAACTGTGTTGCACTAAAAAATAATATTTCAAAATAGAGATAATCCTTTTTCTTATATAATTCCCAATAAATGTATATAAAGCAAAGATTAATTAAATAAAAATTAAGACGTCATTGACAAAATTCATTCTTAATAAATTTACTTTCATGCAATTTTTACTCGAGATTCAAAAACTTAGATGGGAAAGAAACCCGTCTTTTTGCATTACCACAAAAATATTCCTTTAACAACATATTTTCACTAAAATCAAAATATTTGAGAATTTTCTTCAAGATTAATCACAGAAGGTTTATGTGGTATGGTACAGAAAATAAATTCTACAGATAAATCTAAAAATGCAACATATATAAAAATGCTTATAGATAATCCGATTAAAAAATATTTAACTTCAGCTTTAATTATAACTTTCAGTTAAAAAATAACCCTATTGTTTCAAGAACTATAAATCTATATGTCAGTATAGACTAAAATACTTTAAAAAGAATAATACTAAAATCTAACTTTTTCTTCGAAAATTGAATTTTTATCGTTAATTCTGATATCGAATTTTTATTCTCTATTTTATATGAAAAGAGTTCGGTATTTTTCTAGACCGTAATTATATGTGATACTTTTTAATATGAGACAACATATTATACCTTATTTATATGTGATACTTTTTAATAATCTTTCTAGTAGTTATTCATACCTAAAACCATTAAAAGATTACTTTTATGCTTTTTTCACTTCAAAATCCAGAATTTCCATTTGTTTAAGAAATCAGGATTATAATATTAAAGAAAATATGATTAAATAATTACATAAAAACTAGTTTTGCAAATTAATACCACTGCTACGTTTTTTCTTTCTTTTTTTTAATTTCTAATGGAACAGAGCTAGATAGATTCCATAAAATTATGAACTTTAGCAAAGGCCTTAAGTACATATACTGTTTGGAAAGCCACAGACAACTGAGAACATAGGCTTGAGAGATAAGCAGTGATGTCCCAGATAAAAGATATTAAATCTAATAATCGTTATTCAAAATCAGTTTTTTAAAACTTCTTTATGTTTAATAATATTTCAATTAGAAACTAATTTACTGCTTTATAATATCTAAATGTTTCAAAGACTATGGAAAAATATATTTAAGAAGAATATTTCTTTTGTAAAATTTACTAAAGCAAGAAGGGCACATAATTAGTTCATTTAAATAATCATGATCAAAATTCCGCTGTGCATTGGAGCAAAAATAAAAATGGAATCAAGAAAATTTAATTTTTTAGTTACAAAGTCATTTCTTAAAATTAATTTTATTTGATATCTTAGAATTGGTTATATAAATAAATATGAATTATTCCTAAACGCTGCATACCACAGTTTTGATATTTCAATAGCCTTGTAGTACTAGCTTTTCTTTAAACTCATTAGTATAAAAACAAATTTTGTGTAAACCTACCTTTTTTATAAATTATTTCAAATTATACAAAAGATCATGCCGCGTCTCATTTTATGTTGTTTTTAAACATTAACATTCCATTCAATTCTTTAGACAATTTAAGAATCAAGAATGAATAACATATTTCTCCATATCATTCATTATTCTCGTTTGGTTTGGAGCACTACGGTCTACTGTTTCGCTCACAAGAGTTTATAAAATTGGGACCTATTGCTTAAAACTGATTCCGAAAGGGTGCGAACATTCATGCCAGCAGCAGGATTCGAAACCGCGAAAGTCTTTTCCGAAGAGCAGCATTCTACCTTTCGACCACCATTCGGCTTCATTAGTCTGGAACCAGAACTGACTAAATGATAATTTATTTAGGCCTTACATTTTTCAAATTATTCCTTGCTGACACAGATTGGTCTAATTATCATTCATTCCTTAAAAGTTTTAAATGTTAATTTTCATATACATTAAAATACTAGTCACTTTGCTTGCAGCTCTTATAAGAAAAGGAGCTTTAATCTTACTATTTGCATGACACAATAGTACCAAAATTATTTTAATGTAAACATTTTATCAAAATATAAAAAATATTTTAATATAAAAATTTTATCAAAATTTTTAATATATAAAAATTTTTATTAATTATTTATCAGTTTTTTAAAGCTAATGCCCATTTGTTTGAAACATAAAGGCTAATCCGACCTGGTCTAAATGCTTAAAAAAATTCAGAATAGCTATAAATGTTTCAAAACATGGAATTCAAACCTGCGAACTTCGGCATCAAAGAACAAACTACGAATGCAACTTAAGTAAAAATCAGATGAATCTGAATTCACAGTATAGTACAAGAGGCCGATAATAGCAATACCATGTTTTAACACTAGAACTTTCAAGACCGTCATTTTGACTGTTTTCAAATTTCCTGTTAAGAAATTTTATATTATAATAAGTTCTAGAATTTTATAAGACTACTTTTTATGAAATATAAGAATAGTTAAATGCTCTAATTCTATTTCCACTCAATCACTTTAATTTCCACATTCAATATGATCTATACCTATTTATATCAAGACCTGTCAAAATGACGACTGTGACAATTTCAAATTTACATTATCCCCTATATAATAATAGCCTAAGTTATCTGTCTGACTGTCCTCGAATATATGAAGCGGCAGTACATGGAATGGATAGAGGCATCAATTTTGCATTCTTAATGAATTTGAGCTAGCAACGTTCGAAATCCACTCCTTTCCCTCTTTTTTGAGCATTTAATGTCATAATTCCAATCCCTATTTTCCCCGGTTAAGAACAGGCGATTAAATTTATCACATAATAAATAGGTAAAAATAATAATTTTTCTAGCAATATGACGTCATCTCATTAACCATCTCATTTAATCATTTCTTATTTTAAATTATTTAAATATCGTCTGCATTATTTTCTTACGTTTTATCACTGAACTTAGATTTTGTTAGAAATTTATGAAGCGTAGCGTTCGAGGATTGAGTAGACTTTGAATTAAGACAGCAAAAATAACAGCACTTTATTCGTAATGCAGGGAAAACACGAATACAGCAGCCAACACCGCGAGAACTGGCTAGCACAGGCGATAACTCTTAGCGCCAAACAACGTAGGTCTTTACCTCTACAAATTTCTCAGCTAACTGAACTTCGATCAGGATCGGCCCCCAGTATTTATATCCTCGGGAGAAACTGGAATATTCTAGAAAGTACTAGGTACAAACGGTCGCCAAGAAAGTCACCAAGTCGCCAAATTTGGCGATAAATCGCCAAACTTGGCGCCAAAAATTAGTCGCCAAAAACATCGCCTACGAGCCAATATCTCGCCAAATACATGATTTACCCATTATAATACACAGTATACGGCAAAAATACATGCCAACTTGCGAAATTCGTAACAATATTATGTAAATAATTTTCTGCTATATTTGGCTTAAATAATGGATTAGGTACATATGCGATAATTTTAAATTTATCATCGATTATTTTTTTTTTTGCAATGAAAATATTATTATCGGTATTAACAACAAATTCTGTCAACCTAGAGGGTGTACTTGAAATGATAGTTTCATTCCTTTACTTCCATTCATTATTGTGGAAAGAAAAATTGGGAAGAACTTAATAATAATTTCGAAATAGGTAAGAAAATTTTGAATCATCTTTCTAAATGAATACAACGTGATTCTAAAGTGCATTCACAGTATCCGGAGATTTCAGAGGAGTATGAAGATAAACAAATGATTGATCGTGTACCAGATAATTCTCAAAAAAGAAACCGTATTTTTATTTCCCTCGTGGGGTACTTTAAATTCTGGAAAATTAAAAATTTTACTCTTGCCTTCATATGACGGGTTATATGCTAGTCTTTAAGTGTTCGGCAGCCATTATAACGGGATCTATCTTGCACCTATTACGATTCAGTTTAGAAATGAACGGTTTAATTGGTAAATGTAGTCAGGACTCAATCATTATATTCTAATGTGATAAAGTTCTTGGTAAGATGTACAATCTGTAAAAAGTCTAATCTCGGAAAAAAAGTATGAACATTATCTTTTGTAAATTCTAGGCAATAGAAACGGTTTAAGTTTGTTTCCATCAGTGATTAATGAATTATTATATTAAATTTGTTTATGTTAAATTATATTCTTTTTTCTCAGTAATCTTACAAATGAAACGAAAATCTTAAAATAATGCAGTAATGGATTGTTCTAAAAACATTGTCATTTACTGCAATATTTTTCAATTCTCAAAAATGCATAAAACTTTTAAATTTTGCTTCAAATAAAGTTTTCATAACAAATTTAAATGTAGAAAAAAAAAATGATATTTATTTTATCGTATAGGGGAATTCAATATTACCTCAAAATATATTTATCTTGAAAAAAAATATTTCATTTTGCAGTTTTTCTAATACCCTTGATAAATTTAAAACGTTTTGTTACTTTCAATCATGTGAAATTATGTCACAAAATATACTTTTACGTAAAATGACTTTAATGTGACAGTTTCCAAAGATTTGCATTCAAACAGATATAATGTTCAATACATAGGAAAATTCTATTTGTATAAAAATTTCATTTTTATTGTTACTCCAAATATTTATAATTTATATTTAAATATAAGTACAATTTTCATAAATAAATTTACTATTGTTTTTTTTTACTATTGTTTATTGTTAATTATTTCGCATTAACTAAGTTAAAAGTTACAATGAAAGCCGTAATCAAAAATTTATTCTATATGCCGATGTGGTAAAAATAGGTATATTTTAACATCAACAGTTCTAGTGTGTATACGTACTTTTAACTAAAAATTAGAGGAAGTTTAAAATAAATAATTTTCCAATATTGTATGCATTTGTATGATAGAGACACATGTACAAAGAAAGAGTTTCCGAAATTCTTCTCAAAAATATGTAAAACAATGAATCATAAATGAGTATCTAATTCATTCACTCCTGCTAGCAATGACTAAGATAAATGATACAAGATACATGCATAATACGTACAAGATAAATGAATACCTTTTTTTTATAGAATTAACCCAAGCCCCCGGTAAATATAGGTATTATATTCTAATTAAATATTAAATGATAAATACGAAAAATGACTAAAATATCCTAGAAATTTGTTTTTGAAATGGAAGTGCTTGCAACACTTGTCTTTCTTTCAAAACATATTTATAAAAATTGTCTTTTTACTTTAATTTACTTGACGTTTTGACGTTTCACATTACAAAATCTATGTTGTAAAACAATGAATCATAAATGAGTATCTAATTCATTCACTCCTGCTAGCAATGACTAAAAATAGGAGATGTATTTTCGAGCTGTACACTATTGTGTGAGTGAACTGTCTTTCATACGTTGTCAAAACTCCGTACAAGATAATTGTTGTCAAGATAAAATTTGACAAAAAGTGAGTAAAAAATACTAAAAAATATTTTAGTCTTGAGGTATGGTGACTATGTCGCATTTAAAAATTTCTGGCGTTAGAATATTTTTTCGACAGTTAAGCATATATTGCAGAAAATTTGATTAAAGAAAACAAGCCTTTTAATAGATTAAGAAAAGAGTTTTCAAAAGATCTTTATGAAATAAAAATTTTCAAAATCAATTTCACAAAAAAGTTTTTGAAATATTCACGACGTTTAAAATCCACCTTTTAAGACAATATTTCAGCAAACTAAATACAAAAGTATAATCAATCATGAATGAGTAGCTAATTCATTCACTCCTGCTAGCAATGACTGAAAATGAGGATATGTATTGTCCAGAGGTACACTACTGTGCATGTGAACTGCCATTCATAAGTTGTCAAAACTCCTTACAAGATAAATTCATGCCTTTTTTATAGAACTAACCCAAGCACAGTGCATATAGGAATTATTTTCTAATTAAATATAAAATGTTAAAGTCGAAAAGTAACTAAAATGTGCTAGAAATATTTTTTTTCGTAATAAAAGTGCTTGCAACACTTCTCTTTCCTTCAAAACATATATTTAAAAATTGTCTTTTTAACAAGTTGAAGACTTAACGCTGGGGCAGCTCATCCCGCGATTTCCACTGGAAACACAAATGTAGTAAAAATTTATCATTCTTTTGATCATTGATCATATCAATTATTTCTCTTCCTTTATTGAGGAGTTCATTTCACCGCTTAACCAGAGAAATAAATTGTATGTACAGTATTAGACATTAATAAATGAAATAGTAATAAATAGAATAATAAATAGAATTTAATAAACAGATTTATATAAATAGAACTATAGATATATTAGATAATATAATTATATCTTTATTATGTAATAAATAGAAAATTAACTAATTCAGTCGAAATTTATTAAACATTTTTTCTTGTGATAATATCTGAAATAGGTTTTACTAACAGGTTAGTTTCTCACGGTACAAATCTATATAAACAATCTTTTATAGAAAGAAAAAATGTGTATTTCAATTCTTCAATAGAGATTTTAAATATACAAAAAATACATAATTTTTTAATCGATTTTGGCTTTCAAATTGAGCATTCAGAGTGTTAATTACAACGTTTATAAAAACAAAATAGCATTTAATGGTTAAAGATAATTTTTTATTAACAAATAATTAATTGAAAAACATAATGCTAAATTTTTGCTTGAATAATATAATTATAACTTTATTATGTAATAAATAGAAATTAACTGTAATTAAATCGAAATTTATTAAAATTTTTCTGTGATAATATCTGAAATAGTTTTACTAACAGTTTAGTTTCTCACTGTAAAAATCTATATAAACAATCTTTTATAAGCAGAAAAAGTGTGTATTTCAATTCTTCAATAGAGATTTTAAATATACAAAAAATATACAATTTTTTAATCGATTTTGGTCTACAAATTGAGGAGTCAGAGTGTTAATTACAACGTTTATAAACACAAAACAGAATTCAATGGTTAAAGATAATTTTTTATTAACAAATAAATAATTGAAAAAGATAATGCTAAATTTTTGCTCGGACAAACGGTAATTAATTTATTAAATAAAATCAAGTCCATGCGTTCATGCTAGTATTTAAAAGCTAACCAACATATTGTGGTCTAAAATGCTGAATTAACCTTACCTTGCTCGTTATTGTTTAGATGTTACATTGACGTGAAAATCGTTCAGACTATTAGAATCAGCATTAAAGAACTACATTTTTAAAATTGTTTTCAGAATTGAGACATTTTGCAATTAAATATCAATTTAATTTTCCAGAAGTGTTAAAAGATTCACTCTGCTCTCAGATAAGCAAAGTATGTAGCAATTATATGTAAGCTTTTGAGTTTTAGAGAGTTTTCGGGACCAAACTTCTGCTTTCGATTTTGAAAATAATATAATTGTTTTGGAACGCTAATTATATTTTCAATTAGAAGCTGAAAAAAACTAAACTTTCCTAAAAGTTAGGAGATTTAAACTGCAGAAAACTAGTTTATATTAATTAAATTAATAATTTACATCGTAATTTTATACATGAAAGTATTATTATTTAAGAAATATTTTTTAAAGGGGACAAAGGAAACTAATTCTATATTTTTAAAATATTCAACTTGTAACAGATTTCTTAATATAAAAATGCATACAGAATTTACAGAATACAAATAAGACTAAAATTGATATTAAAAGAAATTGATAAAAACTATATTCATAAGTGTTAAGTTGTTTACAATATTTATAAAAAATTATTTTAATGTATTGCCTATTTTCTGATTACTTTAATGTCTTATTTTATGTTAAGCATTTAAGCAGAATCAACCGAGTTTTGATTTTAAGTTAGGTTAAATTCAGTTAAAAAATTTTAACTTTGTATGATACAATATTTTTTTTTATATTTCAATATATTACATTGTTTGTACCTGGGAAAAATAATTTTATGCTTATAAACGCATACACAATTTTATGACACTTTTAATTTAAAGTTTAATATTCTATTGTATGATCCTAGGTTATTTTCTAAGCTTTTTACCCTTCTATATTTTAACTGGTTTTCGACTACCTCAGACTCTTCTTGCAGATTGCTGTAAAGCTTACCATGTTGCAAGTTGGTTAAATATTAATAACCAATATACAGATTGACACAATTTTATATCGCAAAATACGTCCACTGTAAATAAAAATGTTAATAGAGGATAACAAAAATTCCAGTGTCAATGAAAGGAAAGTAATGCATTAGTAACAGCTTGGAGTCAACAATAAGGTATAAAAATGAAGTTTTTGAAAGAGGATACTTTTGAATTTCTAAACATGGTTGAATAGCAGAAAACCAACTTCAATTATTAAATTATTCTATTGCAGAAATTTGATTCGATTATTCTTAGCTAGACTTCTTTAGAATAAATAACTTCTATTTGTATATTCTGTAGGAGTTTATCATTTAGAAAAATAGTCGCGTATACTCATTATTGATATGCAAGCTTGATTCTGCACCTACACAAAGAGCAATAATTTCAAAGATACTGGAATATTCATGGAAATTATATTTATGCCATGTTTATTACTGTTGATCAATCGTAATTAGAATTCTTAGTTATAATTATTTTTAAAATAGAAGTTTTTATCGCATTTACCCATCCTAATAGAATAATCTTTAGATTTCTATGTCTGTTTAAGCGATTAAAATAATTTAACAGTCTGTAACATGTAACACTTCCTAGCAATCAATCAGGAACATGCTTCGTCCATTAACATTAAAACATTGAATTAATCCTTTGACATCGCGTTAGTAAATTACCCCTATCGATTGTGAAGATAACTTCATTCTCATCTATTAGGTTTGTTCACTCATACATTTCACCCGCAGTTGAACGAGTATTGATTCAAAATTAGCAAAACCGATAAGCAATCAAAAGTTACTCTGGTAACTTTCATTAGCTATCTCTTAGGAATTTAAATTGTCTAATTAAAAACTGTTATTTAAAACATGGAACATAGGCTCATTGGATTGGCTTATAGAACATTTAAAAACTTATTTTAAACGGACTTATATAAACAGATTCAGAGTTAAAATAGTAAATAACTCTGTTTTTTTATAAAATTCTTACATCTTCATATTTACAATCCAATATGTCGATGTTTAATTCAGTATTTCTTCGATGTTTTCTGGATTCCAAAAGAAATTTACCATTGCATTTCACAACGAAACTGTAGCAAATAAATAGTAAATTTTACTACTGAAATTTTAATGGTGGATGATTAGAATTAATGTTTTTTTACTGGCATCTGTTTGGTTTCGGTTCTTATGAGCCGTATGATAAATTGATCTACAGTTTATTAAACTGGAGAGTGCTACCTAAATTCAATTTCAGATAAGATAAAATCTAGACAATACAGATATAATGTGTGTGTCATAGAAGAAAGGGTTAGGCTTATTTAGTAAACTCACAAATGCATAGAAACAAATTATAAGACCAATGAAGATTAAAAAAATCAATTGTCATCACCATCTTCATTAGTATTTAATTGTGTACTTTTGCATTTTGAGAACATATTTATCATTTTCAATAAATTGAAATTATACTTTAAACATGATTCTTTGAAAATATTTTTTGTAATTCCATATTTAATCCTAAAGATTTTTTTTCTTTCATATGATGCAGTGCAGATATATACCCTTAAATATCTATGTTTTGTACTTACTTTTCAGAGTTGTACAGTGTATATAGTTAGAACTAGTAAGAAAAACAACTTACCTTTTTAAATATCGAATATCTTTCTTACAATGTAGTTTATCTGGAACTCATATTTAACCAACATTAATGTCTTTAATACTGATCAAAGTTGAAGGCAACTTTTAAGGGATATAGATGTCAAAACTGTGATTGAAATTAAAGAACTCATGATGTCATGAAATACGTCTAAACTTTTAAAGCATAACTTCTTGAATGTTTCCAAAGTTACTTCAAAAAATCTACAACTAGAAACAAAGATTTTGAAAACCTCTCACCCTTAAGGATTTTCTTGTTAATATAAAATTAAGAATTTCAAACCCTTCTTAACCCTTCTTGACTGTATCTGAGTCCGTTGGGTCTTGAAATTCCGGGTGTCAATCATATTTGTGACAATTCAGAACTTAATTAGTATGGACTTCGTTTTAAATTATGATAGCTCACCAGTTAAAACTGGCAAGATCAACTTTATAAAATATTAAACAATAAGTAACATTCTTTATAGTTAAGTGCCAGGAAAAATATTTTTTTAAGTATACACTGGTAACAATGGCGTTTAATATGAGTCTTTAAATATCGTGTTTGAGCAGACGTCATAATGTTGTACATATTTTACTTGCATTACATCTTTTTTAAATCAAATATATATATATATATTCCCTTAGCGACCACTTCATTTCCCATAATAACTTAATGTTATGATTTTGTATTCTAAAAATATATGCCCAAACCGAAGTTCATTTTTGAACACTCATTGAACAATAAGGCTATTAAAAAACCATCAGAGAAAATGTCATTTCTCCCTTTTAAGGGAGAATTTAAATGTCTCAATGGGAGATGTTTTTATGCTTGGTATTATGAAATACCGAAAAGAAAATCTAAACCGTCATTTGTATGTCTGCTTAAATGATAATGATTTGTAAATTTTTCTAAGTGTGTATTTTACTATCACAAGAAATCTAGCGAAAATTTCATTTGTTAAAGGGGATATATATCCCAGTTAACTTTCTTGACTTTATTTTTATTCCTTATTTATTTTTCTAACTAATCAAGTGATAGTTTAATTTTTACTTTTAAGTAGGCTTCTGTCAAAATGTTCAATGTATTACATAAAAAAAGTTAATACAAAAATATGGAACATAGATAGAAATTCAAAGAGAAAACAATTGGCATAAATTAAGAAATCTATAGACTACGAAAATTTTATATTTCCTCGCTGTTTTTAGTAATAAACCGTATTTAAGAAGAAAAAGTAGCATAAGTTCTCTAAATAGACAGAAATTAGAAAAAAAGAATGAGATGAAACTATCTAGAACAGGGATGGGCAAACGGGCCAACTCCGGCCAGCCCGAAGGTTTTATCCGACCCTCGGATAGAATTTTAAGTTGCCAGTCCGAGGCAAATTAAAAGAAATATATATTTATACATTATATATCCATGTCTTATTTGCTTAAATATTATATCCTAAATTTGTTATCTCACGCCCAGAATATCAGCGGTATATTTGATTCTTATATGTAAACAAGTGTTTTCAACTTTGAACCTTAGAAAAAATAATTTCAGAAGTAGACTGACAGATGAGCATTTAGCATCGTTCCTTAAAATCAGTACATCTCACATTGAACCTCAGTATAAATAACTTTTAAAAATGAAATCGCAATTTCATTCATCTCATTAACGTATTTAAATGGTTAGGTACTTGTATATTGTTTTTAAAATTTTAGAAAAATTTATCTTGGGCAGCCAAACTTATTTTCTTTCGATTTTTGGCCCGCGGCCGAAAAAGTTTGTCCATCCCTGATCCAGATTCTAGTGAAAATAGGAAATCATATGAAAGATCATAAAAGGGTTACTCAATCTAATTTATGACATAACGTTTAAGAACTACAATTATTTACTGTTTGATATTACACTGATATAACTATTGTACTGTTTGTTGAAAAATAAGAACGGATTTACGAGAGATTGCAAACTATAGATTCGAAATTTATTGTCCACTACACGCATCTTAATTTTACCTGTTTAAATCTGTGTGAGGTTAAATTGCAATCAAGTTAAGCATTTATACTAGAAAATGCAGAACCTATAAAGAACAATAAATTTCAATAATGAGTCTTTTATGACCGTATGTGGAAAAGTGTAATAGGATCCATTTGCACTCCAAATTATTTTTCCTCATTCCCAATATTCTAAACCTAAAAAAAGTTCCTCTTAAACCAATTTAATGTGACATAACAATTTTAATTGAATTGAAGAACCTTGAACAGTTGTTCTTAAATTTAAAAATCATGTGTTAAGCAATGTTCTACTTGCTGCAAATGAAAGATGTCGTGTCAGTCTTGATATTAGAACTAAATGATTAATCATTTACACTATTGTTCACTGATCTCATTTCGCGTATGATAAATTTATTTTTAATAAATATCTCATTGTAATTTATTTACAAAATTAGAGATATACTATAGCCATTTAAAAATATCAGGAATTTGTATAAAAAAAAAGTTGACATAGTTCAGTTAATGTCTCTTAACCCATCCACCGACCACCCTCCCCACCTTTTTCCCGTTCAAAACAGTCACCCTTTTCGTAAATTCCAGACGGAACTTACCGTATCATACTAGAGTTGCCGGTTTAAAAGTTGTCAGGCTACTTTTAAGTTATTTTCCCTGCAAGGTAAAGGAGTTCCGTTACGCAAAATTAGTTTCTTTCATTTATTATCGCTTTGCAATATTTTTTTTCCCTCAAAAGTGTGTTATACGAGTGCGAACGAGAAGGGGTCGACAGGTCCGTTTTCGAACAGGAATTCGCTGTCGAACCCCTATCGACGAGTCCGTTCAGTGGGTTAAGCTGCTTTATCTATATTTTATTGATTGTTTAATAATTAAATTGAAATATCTTATTCCTGGTTACAGTTTAATTTACTTGACGTTTTGACGTTTCACATTACAAAATCTATGTTGTATTTTATAACAGTAATTTTCGTCAAGATAAAATTTGACAAAAAGTGAGTAAAGTGAGTAAAAAATACTAAAAATATTTTAGTCTTCAGGTATGGTGACTAAGTCTCATTTAAATATTTCTGGTGTTAGAATACTTTTTCGACAGTTAAGCATATATTGCAGAAAATTTGATTAAAGAAAACAAGCCTTTTAATAGATTAAGAAAAGAGTTTTCAAAAGATCTTTATGAAATAAAAATTTTCAAAATCAATTTCACAAAAAAGTTTTTGAAATATTCACGACGTTTAAAAAAAACCACCTTTTAAGACAATATTTCAGCAAACTAAATACAAAAGTATAACCAATATTTAGATATTCTACACATAATCTTGAAGTATTTTATGAAATCATATAGAAGAGTATATCGACATTTTTATGTAAAAATACAGTCGAACTCGTTTATAACGAGCTCGGATTTAAAGATAACTCGAATTTACCGAGGGAAGTGAGAATAATTGGTTGGATCAATGTTAAGTCTATGGAACAGAAATCGCTTTTAACGAGCAAGACTTGGTTTTAGTGAGCAATATTTTTCTGTCTTGCAATCTTTTTTCTCGGCTTTCTGTCTTTTTTTTCTTTTCCGCGGTTTAATATTTTGTAGGAAAAATTCCTACAGCATTCCAATGTCAATAAGGAGGGTTCACATATCCGATACAATTGAATTTTTGTCACCAAATTCTACATCTGTTATCCAGCCTATGGACCAAGGAATCATAAGAAGTTTCAAGTGCCGCTTCCGTAAGAAACTGATTTTGATGATTCTGGACCGAAGAGATAGAAGTAGAACAGCATCAAATACCAATATCAACGTACTGGAAACGTTTGATGAATGATGCATGGGAAAATGTCACATCAGCATGTATCATCAACTGTATCCATAAGGCTGGATTGGGGAGAGTTAATTGTCATTAAATTAATAAAAGTATTTAATTAAACTAATTAATGTAATTTAAGTAAGTATTAATTAAATTTTTAGTAAGCTCAATCATTTGACCTCCCAAGCCCCTCCCCTTCTTTCTGGTTTCACGCCTGCCTTAAGAACCCGTTAATTACGTGCACTCGGATTTAAAGTGTAAATGTTACGGTTCCTTTGTGCTCGTTATAAACGAGTTCGACTGTATATACTATGCTGAAAAGTAACAAACATTCATATGAATTATTAATATAGCTCTGAGACAAAAAATGAAAGAATGTCTTTGCCTACATAGTATACTTATAATTAAGTTTTAAATAACATTAAAACTTCTAAAAAAAGGACAAAATAAGGGCAACATAATGTAAATATACTGTCTTCGTAATATCAAGTATCTAGTAAGTTACATTTACTAGTTTGCAGAATAGTCAGTTAAAGTAATCGGAATAATCGGAATCATATAGAAGAGTAAATCGAGCTTTTTATGTAAAAATGGTAATACAATTTTGAAAAGTAACAAATATTCATATGAATTATCAATATAGCTCTGATACTAAAAATGAAAGAATGTCTTTGCCTACATAGTATACTTATAAATAGATTTTAAATAACATTAAAATTTCTAAAAAAGGACAAAACGAGGGCAACATAATGCAAATATACTGTCTTCGTAATATCAAGTATCTAGTAAGCTACATTTACTAGTTTGCAGAATAGTCAGTTAAAATAATCGGAATAATCGGAATCATATAGAAGAGTAAATCGAGCTTTTTATGTAAAAATGTTAATACAATGTTGAAAAGTAACATATATTCATATGAATCAGCAATATAGCTCTGAGACTAAAAATGAAAGAATATCTTTGCATACATAATATAATTATAAATAAATTATAAATAACATTAAAACTTCTAAAAAACGTTATAAAAGGACAAAATGAGGGCAACATAATGCAAATACTCTGTCTTCGTAATATCAAGTATCTAGTGAGATACATGTACTAATTTACATAAGAGCCAGTTAAAATAATCAGTAGTTTGGATAGTTAGTCATGTATTTTTAGTTTCATACTTTGAACTTTGGGATCCTTCGAAGAAATTGAAAGTTTACGCATACTTATTTTCAGAAATCCATTAGGATAAGAGTATCATCTTAAATAAATATATATATATATAGCTTTTTAAAGTGGATAAAGTACTTTCACTAACTTATTCCAGATTCTGAACCAGTGGAAAGCAAAGCTTTACTATAAGGACTACAAATATATAGAATTTAACAATTTTTTTCCTTTTTTTAACATTTTAAAATATCAAAGAACGAAAGTTCTTTGATTGATAGCTATTTTATCCTAATGTGAAATATACATTTATCAAAATTCCATGTAACCGTTGATTAGTAACTAATGTTTAATCTAGAAAACGCTGAAAAAAGCATTTTAATATTAGATATGCTTTATTAGTATGAAAGATATCTTTATTAAATATTAAAGTTTTATATACTTCTCGTATTTCAACATTGTAATGGATGTTGATAACTGAGATATGTGGAATTAGGAAAGTATATTAACGATAACTCTGAGAAGTCCGCTTAATCAAAGAAATCCAATTAGGGCGATATTCTTCAAATTCAAGGACTGAATATCTAATATAATATCCATATTAAACTGACTCCGTAATTCTTAACAGACAAAAGTCTGAATAGTATTGGGATACTTTGCAGTATATTAGTTCGTATCCATGTCTACATGGCACAACCATTTCAGATTTCTTCTTGAAAAGCAACAGAGGTATTTTCCAAAAACAACATCTCGCAGATTGACTACAAGAAAAATCATTACCTACTGACAATCTCCTTCTTTAAATGAGTTGTAAGAATAAGAGTCATAAAGCACTCATTAAATGAAGAAATGTCATTTGTTTTGATATTGGTATTAAGGCATAGACCATTTTTTGCTGCTTTCACTCTCGTTTAGAAAGGCCGTTTTCACCAACTCTTGACCATTTTTTTCCTTTTGAGGATATTTGAATTTTATGCATGTATATACACACTTAGTTTATTAAGAACTAAATTGAAAATGTTGAAATATGTAATCGCACTCATATTTGGCTACTTGGTGTTTTGGCTGCCTACTATTATTTAACTAAGAGCTTTCTCATAAGTACGAGGTTTTCTTGAGTTGATCATTTTGTGTTATATTAGTTTTGTCTTGTGCCTGTATTTTGATTGGCTGGGCTCCAGACTTTTGATTGGCTGGGCCAAAAATTAAACTTTAAAACTATAAAAGCCCAATGTACCTCTGTTTTTGTATTATCAGTATTATTACTATTGTTATTATTTCGGTGTCTTTAATAAAAAGGTGTTTTGCGATCTGCGGCTCTTCATTATGCTTCAATAATAAATATTAAGCAAGTGTTTCTAATAAAAATCCAAAAATTGAGTTTGACCTCTAAATTCGTAATTTTATGTGATCAAGATAAACAGATTTTAATTGATTTTTGTGATTTGTGCTCTTTGACATTGTAAGATAGATTCTTTGGTTTGTTGCAGTATTTGATATCCTTTGTATATTCTAAAACAATATACCTATTATACATCGGTCCTTAAATACATAATTCTTTGAGTAATAAAATAGCTAGTGATCTCTAAAATAAATTTGCATTTTTTAGCTGAGATAATACATTTTTATATTCTTTACAATAACTGCATAACCCTCTATGCGTAACATGCAATTTTCTGCCTATCCGATGATATCTTCAACCTGGTGTGCATGTTTAAGGAGTTGATTAAGATCCATATGAAGTACAACTGTTATAACCATTTAATTAAAAATTAAGGGTCAAAATCTAACCTCATAACACGTACACACCCGTTTCAACATAACATCGACTGGGCAGAAAATTACGCGCATAACGTTTAAACGGTTAAATAATCTGAAAATATCTGCCGCTTTTATAATAAAGGATTAAGAATAATTTTAAGATATATGGTCGTGTCTGCTTGTTAAAAGTTAAAAATCACTGCTTTAAATTGAAATTAATCAATAAATTTTGCATTTAATTCATATTAATTTGTTACCTTGAAACGTAGAAAAAAATATATCGATTTCAGTTCTAGACCAAATGTTTTGAAACAATGCTGCTCATACCCTATAAAATACTGATCTATAGTTAAACTTTTTCATAGCATTAGGTAAAATACTATAATATAAATTATATTGATATATAAAATCTAGTTTTTGATATTTATTCTGTAATTCCACATTCATTTTTAACCCTGGAATGCAATTCTTTTTTTTTTAATTTATTATTATCGTTACATATGGAAAAAAAGAAAGGCACATAATACGTATACTTTCATTAAAAAATACTGCATATCAAATAATTTTAACTTTGAACAATATATTCTTATAATTATAAAATTTCTCCCAGACGTATGGATAGTATGGATGGTTACAATAAAACATAACTTGCAAATGATGTATGAAAGAGTAGAGTAATTCCCCCTATAATCTTAATAAGTCTCAATTTCTAATGATATAAAATGTTTTGTGCACTATTTATACTCCCGTTATATCAGTTTTTATTAAATGGATAGTATTTTATGCTTACAGTGAAACATAACTTGCAAATGATGTATAAAAGAGTAGAGTAATTCAACCTATAATCTTAATAAGTCTCAATTTCTAATGATATAAAATGTTTTGTATACTATTTATACTCCCTTTATATCAGTTTTTATTAAATGATGCAACTACATAGATAAATAAATGAAGTGAAAATTCCCTGTTCGAAGAGAAAAATGCAGATTCCCATGATTTGATGTCTTATTTTGCATATACGCTACATGCAGCAATAAGCAGAAAATCACTACCATAAAAGGAACAGAAATGGCTCTAGGAACATATTTCGCGGAGGAAATAGAAAATGTGGCTTAAAACATTTGTTACAAAAGATATTTTGGCAGATATCATGAGATCGATGTTTCAGATTATTAATGGATCAGGCGACTGATATTTGCCCAATTCCTGAGTATTTCACAAGAGATGAATTGTAAATTTTATAGTAGGAAAAGGCTTTTATGAATCCGTATAAAATTTAATGTTTTACTTAACGCATCCATATGTAAATGTTCAAAAAGTATAAATAAGATTATTAAAAATATGCCAGATCCTTTGGCAAAAATAATGGTGCATAACATATTTGCGAGTTTTAAGGGGCTAACACAATTTATTTAAGATAATACTTTAGATTTAGTATGTTGGGTAAGTTTTTTGGTAGACTGCACATACGTATTGTAATTTATCCGGTCCAAGTTTTAGGTGACACATTGGAGAATCAGGTGTGTGTGGAATAATGAATTTATTTACACCTCTGCTATATACATCATTTCTATAGACACAAAAATGCAATTTATGATCACAGGTATGGGAATCGATACACGTAGGCCTGAGTAGAGAAGCGCAATATCTAACATCTGACTCTGCCGAAATATTGGTGATCCGAAATCGGTAACAAATCGGTATCTAGCGCGATAGTTCACTGAAGTAATGAAGTAGAAAGAATTCTCAATTAGACGTGAAAAGTAGGGATCACAACTGGATTTCTTCGAAGAATATCAAAACACATTTAGAGTTCCTAAGGGAACTATGCAAGCTATCCTGAAGAGAATTCTAGCTAAATGAATTTCCCCGATGGAGAGACTGGTCGAGGCGACCTCCGAGTTAGCCGACGCTGGCTACTCTCT
>CM063508.1:128715739-128745739 GCA_032207245.1 Pardosa pseudoannulata | reverse complement strand
AGCGTCCGGCTTAGATGTGCTTGGTTTGACCAAGTGGCATAAGACAACAACAACAAACAAAACCATGAAGGAGTTTCTGAATTCTGACATCTAGAAGATATCTAAAGGAAGATTCTAAATAAATAAAAATATTAATA
Source organism: Pardosa pseudoannulata (assembly GCA_032207245.1). Classification (NCBI taxonomy): domain Eukaryota; kingdom Metazoa; phylum Arthropoda; class Arachnida; order Araneae; family Lycosidae; genus Pardosa; species Pardosa pseudoannulata. The sequence continues at coordinate 128,745,602 of CM063508.1, read as the reverse complement.
ATAATGTTCAGTAGAAGATATAATAACACTGTGAACTAAGTTATGTAACTATGTTACTATAACATAGTAAAATTAATGATTAATTTGACAAGAAAGCATATGCCAATTTCGAAAATGAGTACTACTTACCTTACACATTGAATTTGTACATGTTTGTCCAACCCCATATTGTTCAATTAGTTAACGTTTAACGCAGGTCTTATCAAATAGCTACCTCATTTAAAGCATATTTCTATAAAACCTAAAGGTTATCCCTCCGTTCAGGTGTTCCAAAAATTTTGTCAATGCAACAACGAAGAGTCCTTTGTTATATTATGTGAAACTAACAATGCAAAGTATAAATAACATTCTTTAAAATTCATAACTTTGTTGAAACTTGGAAACAGGTAAAACCATAAAAGTAAATAAAAGAAAGATATTTCTCCTCCCATTTCATTTTATTTTTAAGGAAAAAATTAATTAACATTTTGATTATTATGATAAAGACGGAGTTCAAAGAATTATCTGTGGTTATATTTACCGAAATTTTCACAGGTAGGAATTTCTAGAGGTAAATTTTATTTCGTAAACGAGCGTGTTTTAATCTATTAAATTATATAAAATCACAGACACATGTAAAAATATTTGTAAAACAAGCCAACTGCAAATTTAACGAAGCATTAGGGGATAAAAGTTTACAATCAGGTACCTCTTGATTTTTTGGCTTTTTTTTTCGCACCAAGATGTGACTACCAAGATGCCCGGTGCCGCTACACAAAATCTAAACTAAGATAAAATAAGCTATTTTTAACAGTTTTTATAATAAAACAAAAATGATTAAGCAAAAATCTCATCAGCAACAGTTTCATAACCAGCACAGAGTGCATAAAATAAGTCAAAATTCAAGCACTAGCCTATATGTTTGTTGAAAAATGTATCACTCAAAAGGTAATTTCAATGGAAGCACTGAAAGTGCAGAATTAAAATTTTATCTCCAAAATATATCGCCAAATATTTTGCCAAACTAAGCAGTACCCGATTGTACACCATACCCCATTAGTGTATGGATAAAAAGACAACTTAATTTACAATTTTAGTAAGCTAAGTTTCTGGTGTATGAGCTATTTATGAATGGAGTATGAGCTATTTATTTTACTTTACCTAGAATTTTAATATTTGAGAAAAATGCATTTATATTCTTTTTTTCACATTTTTAATTTTCTCTGACTGATCACGAGAGGCATGTTTCAAAAACAATCGTTTCAAAGGCCATGGAATTTTAACAGTTATTTATGATAGTAAAATGCAAAAGACTAATTAAAATCTAGACGATTGTTCTGTTATTTCTATAGATGATAGAGTATAAAACGAAATTTTAGAGAAAAATCCATTGGGTTACTATAGCTCCAATTATATTATAAAATGAGAAAATATGCATATATATAATATTTGTTTTATAGTATTCATAAAACTTAATTTAAAAACAATTATTACTATTAAAATTTTAAAATGATGATAAAAGGTCTCAGATGATGAATTCTCTTAACACAAATGTAATGCTTGTATTAAAGAGAGTATGGGTTAAATACTTCTCTAAAGGTGTTTTTAGTTGTTTCCATTGATTTTTAACTTATAATTTTTGTAAACTAGGTTTCTTCTATATATAGTAATTTTGTTTGAATGCAAATAATAATTTAAAAAAGCAATAATGCATTTAAATGCAATTTTCACTTTTTACAAGACTGTTAAGATATATATAAGAGCTAAAATATTTCTTTTCAGTGTCATGAAATTTTAAACACATTTGAAATAGTATAATGTATAACATAGACTTTAAACTATGTGATTGTTCTAGTATTTTCAGGGATAGCATGATATAAAATGTAAATTTAGACGAAAACAAGTTGGTACCAACAGTTCTAATTTTAAAATGTATTAAACATACAGACTAAGTAACAGTTTAAATAAATCTACTTTAGTAATAATAGAATAAAACGTAGTTTTCAAAGCTAGAAATGTCAAATGATGACTGAATGGAAAAGCACTGTTCGTAGATGATCAGAATCTGTGTTAAGCAGTTGGTTTTGGTCTCAACAGCTCACATGTATCAAAACAACAGACCATAGTGATCAAAAACAATTATAAAACTAGAATATTTTCACTATAAAACTTTAGCTATAATATTTTTTTCGTAACATGAGAATAGAGCAATTTTTTATATACATTTCTTTATATTTCTTTAAAAAATGGAAATTATTCAACTTTAATGTTTATTTATCATACTAAGACTTGCTTTAAACTAATCTACTAAATATAAAAATATAAAGTAAGGAGTCCGCAGGGGTTTCATCCTTTAATATAACAGCTATTCTTATATTAAGCCTGTTTTTATAAAGACCGCAAACTATCCTCATATGCTCTAAACCAGAGCTATTTTATAAAATAAGTTTAATAATATAAAAAAGTAAAACAAAATGAAATAAGAAGAACATTTCTACCCTTTAAAATTTACTTTTAAAGTGCACTATACACTCAAATATTCAAACTGTGTAAAAACCGTAAAAACCTGTGTCGTTTAAGTCAAATATATCTCACAAGTATCTTGTGTATACCCATTTTTCTCAATTTCTTCTAGTTATTTAATCCATAAAGTTAAATGAACCGAAAATATCCAAGAGCTCGCAATGCTTTAAGACTTTAGCTGTCGTAACAACAAAAGACCCAGAATATAGAAAAAAATGTAATACTCCAGAGAAAATACGGAGCGTAAAATGTTCCATTTCAGATTTTAACAGTAAACTTGGTATTGCTTAGAATAATTTTATCTTATAGTAGTATTCGGAAATAAATATTTTCCTCGGTAAATGTTCATTGTGTGTATTCACCTCTAAAACTTTTTATGTAACTTTTTTTGTTTCAGGTTTAAGAAATACGACTTAAGGCATGAGGATTTACTAACTCCAGAGATTATATTGAAATAATTTGAATAAAACGTGGAATAAAATAAAAAAAGTTAATTAATTCGTAGAGTTTTTAATTAACACTGTATATTAAATTCTTTTTACGTTGAATACTAAATAATTTTATGGATTCTGCATGCCTTCAGTACTTCTAAAAATATTTTTTATACAGTTTTTCAGTATTTCCATTCTATCCGTGGTAACTCTGTCATTAAAATCGATGAACTCGATGAATCGATGATCGAGAAAACCAGAGAATTGGGAGTTTGAGGCTCGAGCCAGTCAAACATTTACGTGTTCATTAAAGACAGTGGGGCACGTGAAATAGGTTTATTGTTGCAATATCATTCAAGTTTAAACGATTGTTAGGAGTCTTGGGAAGCTATGGGATCTACCTCTAAGCCCCTGCTTCAAAATTACGAGGATTCACTGTTAGAATTTCTACCTCTTGAAGCAAAGGAAACTATTTTTCCATTAGATGCCATAAGATTCTAAATAAAAACGACACGTCCATCATCTCCCCAAAACAAGACAATTTTCCAACAATGAGTAAAACTTTAGATATGTTTCACATTCTAAAGCTATGTATACCGTAAGTATATGTTAGGTATTTTTGCAAGCTTTATCTGCATTACAATATATATCCATTAGATGCCATATGACCTCTAAATAAACAACATAATCACCATCATCTCCACAATGCAAGACTATTTTCCAACAATGAGTAAAATTTTAGATATGTTTCACATTCTAAAGCTATGTATAACGTGAGTGAATGTTAGGTATTTTTGCACGCTTTATCTGCATTATATCTGTCCATTAGATGCTACATGACTTCTAAATAAACACGACATGCTCATCATCTCCCCAATACAAGACTATTTTCCAACAACGAGTAAAATTTTAGATATGTTTCACATTCTAAAGCTATGTATAACGTGAGTGAATGTTAGGTATTTTTGCACTCTTTATCTGCATTATATTATCCGTTCTTGTAACAAAGATTTTCAATTACATAACTTCTAAATAATATTATTTAAATGAAATTTTAATGATTAAATGTTACTTCTTGAACATCAGTCATAATTTAGCTATTAAAAGTTAAACAGCTCAACTTACATTCAAAAGTCTCGTAAATTGTGGTTTTATTGTTTAATTCGCTATTTTCAAAGTGAAAGACACGAAAAGCTTTAGGAGACATAGATGAGACTCATTAAAGTACTAAACTGGGAAAAAAGCATGTCATTAGAATTTTAAAACTGAAATTTTTAATTTGTGATTTACTTTGATCCTATTTTTTCCCCTACATCTATCCAAATAAATACTACATCATTTAAACTTCCTGTAAAGTTAAAGATTTTTCGGTTTTTGTTAATTAAATAAATACGTGTTAATGAGTAACAAGTGCAAATGAAACACTTGCTTTAAAATATCAATGTAAATAGAAGATTTATACTCTACGAAAGTTACTTCAACTGAGAATAAAAGTTGGTCATAATGACAACGCACGAAACAGATTTAAATATTTTGTAACTTTTTTGCTTCCATCCCAGTACGATAGAGTACAAGTCAGAGAAATCATTTTTCTTACTAAAAATAAATTTGAATTTCACCTGAGATTTGCGGTTACTTCTTTTCAATCACTATCTTTAAATTGGAATTCTTAGACATCTGAATTTTTGGAACTCTCCAATTTTACTTATGCTGGGGCGCTATGTATATTTATATACTTTCTGTTATCAACGCTATTTGTTGTATGTTGATGTCATTCCTAACCTAAAACTTGTTCTATAAAAATAGCCAAAACTCAGTATCCTAATAAATTATATTTAAAGTCAGGATTCAATTGGTCAGAAATAATTTTAATTGGGGAACAAATAATGACACTTCAAAAGATTTTTTCTAGCAACAATCTAAACAAAAATCTACAAAAAATTATTTCTTCTTACCTAAATAATTAATGCGGTAATTTCAATTAATTTTCAAAAATATTTTCCAAAATCAAAATTGTGCCTATCCTTTAAAATTAAATGGAAAAAGTAGTCTTCTAAAAATAACTAAATAATATTTAAATACAATCTAAAAAAGGAAACTTAAGATTTATGTTCCACAGTTTCGAAAATCTAAAAACATCTCACCAGGTCATTCAAATACACATAAACATCTTAAAGCATTATATGCTTTATCTTCAGACATTCAACTTTTCTATTGTAAAGTTGTTCAAAATTCAAACACAATGTCAGTGATTAATTTCTTCCTTTATGTAACGCTGCCAAGGCGTTTATTATACCTACTATCTTAACGAGAATGTTAGTAAACTTGAAATCGATATAAGTAATGATTCAATATTTCTAATAATCGTTAACATAACACTTTATTATAATTACGAAGTAATGAATTTTATAACACTTTAAACATTAAAGTGACCATAAATTATACTTTTCCAAAAGAATTTAGTATGCATGAGAGATAATAAATTATTCAAGTAATAGCGAAAAACCTCAAAATCCTCCAATCATTTGATAGTCAATCTAATAAAAGTTTTAAAATGTAATAAATGATATTAATCCCCAAAATGCACTGAATTTTTAATATACTTAAAGTATCAAGAGGCGTAGTTATTTAAGTACTACCAGTCATGGTGAAAGAAATCCGAAATATAAAATACTTACAAATAAAAAACACTTTAAACTTAACCGCTATTTCATATAATCTCCAAATAAGTCCCACAGCGTGGTGTATTTTGCACACATTTCGAACATGCCCAAGTAAGAAAAGAGTTTTAACCTAAATTAGACTTAAATTAGACTTTATAAATAATTATCTGACATTTAAAATACGAGAGTAATTCATGCGGAAACTCCCGGAGAAAGTTAAATTATTCTTGAAATTTTTCGCATTATATGTTTTACAACTCTAAACAAATTTTATATTGAATTAATAGGAAAAATATAAGTTTGATAGGCTATCACACTATTTTTTCACCACACACTCCCTCATGTCTTACTAAAAATAAATTTGAATTTCACCTGAGATTTGCGGTTACTTCTTTTCAATCACTATCTTTAAATTGGAATTCTTAGACATCTGAATTTTTGGAACTCTCCAATTTTACTTATGCTGGGGCGCTATGTATATTTATATACTATCAACGCTATTTGTTGTATGTTGATGTCATTCCTAACCTATTGTTCACCACACACTCCCTCATGTCTGTTTCCTAATTTTAGAAGACAATTTAAATTTATCAGTGGATTTTTAGTTTCATTTTCCCCATTTAAAACTGATAGTTATATTTGTAAAAATTATTTACTTGATAAATATGTTTATATAAGGCGATTTCACGCAGTAAGGCAAATCTCAGTTTAAGACAATTCTAGCTTTAGTTTCAAACGGAATAGCAGTTTATTGTTTGTCTATTGACTGTTGTTGAATGGGAAGGGCATTATAGTAGTTCATGACAAATTGCTCTATATTTAAATTCTTAAATGCTGATATTAAAATAACTGCCCTTAGTTGTTTGAGCTTGAAGTAAGGAAGATTTGAAATGAAAACTAAAATCTTCAACACTTGTTTCCTCACCTATTTCACATTAGGTTTAATGTTCAAAATATCAAATGGTCATTGAAGCATTTCCTTAAATCAGTAAATTGGAAATTCAATTTTCAATTATTTCACGCATTAAATCACGCGATATACACGTTTATCACGCTCTTGGTAAACTGATTTATCGTATTCACTCGAATTGTTTTCTGTGGAAATATTTGAGGAGGAAAATGGATTTCAATAACTGCTCACTTCACTTAATAGACATAAATTCTTATATATTATTATACAAAATATCTAGAGAATCTTAGGAAAAATTTCCAGTTTAGTGAAATTTATTTGCAATTTTCTTATAGCTGGTTTCTGTTATTAAATTTATTTTAAAATTAATTAAATTCGCTTAACTTTGTTTTTCTCATTCGTGTTAGGCTAATACATTCCCTCCTTCATAAATTATGAATTTCAACGGGAACTCAGCTTTGAAAATTAAACTGTATTTGCAATTTTAGTTCGTTAAAATTCATGAGGCATTTATTTGTTTTTAATTACAGATAGGGAAAATTTAAATGTCGCAATGTATGTATTCTAAGTTTAACAAACTACAAACCTATATGGAAAGTTGGAAATGCTTTGTCAAAACTTTTAAAAATTCATACACGGAATCGGTTTAAATTAATGAATTTATTACAAACGTTTCCAGTTACATAATTACTTAATTCAGGAATAAATTCTAAAATTTCTTTTATATCAACATACGTTTATTATAAATTTCTAAACTTTTCATATGATATTTAAGTTTATGAGAAGTTAACAAAAGATTAATTTAAATCTCCTCTTAGATGTAAATATTAATGAGCCATAAATTTACGAAAAACGACGAATTAGTTATTAAATGTTTATTTATAAAAATTCTTAAATTTAATCATAAAAAAGTGAAATATTTTCTATATTTTTTTTCTAAAATATTTTTGGCGCACTACCAACAAAAATTGTTCTCTTCAATATTTTCGTAATTAAAGTTTAATGAGTCATGAAACTTATTTTTTCTGAACTAGTTTAATATTTAAAATACACACAATTTATGCTACACATAATGCCTCTGAATGCTATCCAAAATTTCTTATGTTATTTAAGTATTAAATGTAAGACGTTTTTTTAAGTATATTTAATGTTTCCACTCAAGAATTTAGCGTATAATTGCCCAATGGCTACATAATTTGAAAAATTTAGTTCGATAGAGAGTTCGATATATATATAAACGCTGGTAAACACCAAATTCCGCATAAGGAAAACAACTATATTTAGACTAAAAAAATAATAAGGTAATATGAAAATTTTTAATTATTTTATTATAATGGGGTTACATTAGGGTATTTTACAAACTAATGTTTAAAGAAAAAAATACTTGACATTAATAAGATATAGTTTACTCAAATTTCAAAGACACATTTCATGGAATGTCTGAAATGTTTAAGGAAAATAAAACTTGACATTAATAAGATATAGTTCATTCACAGTTCAAAAACACATTTCATGTTATGTCTGAAAATATAAAATGACTGAATAAGCGAATCTATTTAAAAAATGATGATTTCCTATGATGGGTTCGTTCATAAAATATATAGAGAGAAGCAGTTCTACGGAAGACATAATTTTAGTGAAATACTGCATAGTATTTAAAGTTCATTTTATTTAGTACTGTGATACTAAGGAATTAAATAGCACAGAAAGAATAAAGGAAAGAACATAAGATCAAAAGGCTGAACTACATAATGCAGCAGAGGAACTATTGAAATTCTATGTTCGCTTAATTTTGTTGCCTTTAGTATGAATGGTTTGTCCGTGACGCTATGTCAGCTTTGAATAGGTTAGACCAAGGATGGACAAATTTTTTCGGCCGGGGGTCAAAAATCGAAAGAAAATAAGTTTGGCGGGCCAAGATAAATTTTTCTAAAATTTTAAAAACAATATACAAATACCTAACGGTTTAAATACGTTAATGAGATGAATGAAATTGCGATTTCATTTTTAAAAGTTCCTTATACTGAGATTCGAAGTAAGATGCACTGATTTTAACACTAGATTGCCCGAGATTTCTTGTATACCTTTATTGCCCCAAAACAGTCAAAATGACTGCATTGTGAAAAAATAACAAATATGTAAAGAAATTTGTTTAAAATTAATTTTTAACATTATATAATAAAGGAGGGCAGAAGTAACTACAATTATTCATAAACCCATTTATATGTTATAGAAAAAGTCACAAAATTCTAAGAAATTGTGTCATTATATTTCATAATTGTTTTTCTAATCTATATATATAAAAATGAATTTGTGTGTGTCTGTCTGTACTCAATAGACTCAAAAACCATGCATCCAATCGCCGTGAAAATTTGGGAAATGTTTAGGTATATCCCTGGGAAGGTTTTTGTAAATTTTTAACGTTCGAAATTCATTCCTTCCCCCTTTTTCGAGCATTTTATGCCATTATTCCAAGCATTATTTTCCCCGGTTAAACGCAAACGATTAATTTTTTAATTTATCGCATCATAACTAAGTGAAAGAAGCAATATTTCTAGCAATGTGACGTCATCCCAAGTAATTGTGTTAAACTCTGTTTTCCTCGGTTAAAAGCAGGAGATTAAACTTTTCAATTTATCACATAATAAATAGGTGAAAATAATATTTTTCAATCATTATGACGTCATTACTTTAAATATCTGATTTATTCATTTCTTATTTTATATTATTTAAACATCGTCTGCGTAGTATCAATTCGATTTGACCTGGAAATTGAGATATAAAGTGATTAACTTTCATTTCTATGTGACGCAAATTATAGCATTTTTATGAGAACTTATTTTAAATTTAATTCTTAGTTAATTTTTACGTTACAATGAAATGTTTATCAACAATATTTTAACAACAAAAAGTACAAATTTCAGTGACTCTCATGGGTAAATAAAAACCTATCATTTTATATAGTTATCTTCATATTCGTGTGGTTGTCGTTATTATGTGCGTTTCTGTTTCATACAAAACTATGCGGTTTGTCATAAATTTCCTTAATTTTGGAAAACATTTATTACTACCAACAAAATTAGCACTGTTGCTGTCAAAACCTCTGCTTCCTATTCTACCACGTACTATGGCAATGTATATTAATGTTGCTAATTAACATACAGTAGTAATACAGTAAAGTAATTTAGGGTTAAACTTATATTTTACAATAAGAAAAATGTTTGAACAATTTATTATGCAGCGGCTCACGGGCAACACAGTGCACTCGCTGGAAATTCAGTTATTAATAAGCTGGCATAATGGTAAAAAATCTGAAGCATACGAGATTTATTTACATTAATACGTTTTATTATCTTTAATAGTGGTTCTAAACCTTTTATCGAAATATTTTATTACCCACACCAAAGGCTGGGTGTGAAGCAGCTAATTGAAAATAAAAAACAGTCAAAATGACTGCCTTGGGCAATCTAGTGTTAAAGAATGATTATCTGTCAGTCTACTTCTGAAACTATTCTTTCTAAGGTTCAAAGTTGAAAACACTTGTTCACATATAAGAAGCAAATATACCCGCTGATCTTCTGGGCTTGAGATAATGAATTTGGGATATAATATTTAAGCAAATTAGAAAAGGAGATGGCTATATAATGTATAAATATATATTTCTTTTAATTTGCCTAGGTCTTAAAATTCTATCCGCGTGCCGAATAAAACCTTCCGGCTGGCTGGAGTTGGCCCGCGGGCCGTAGTTTGCCCATCCCTGGCTTAGACCGTAGTTAAACTGCGGATTATCTCTGACCTTCACACAAACGTAATAGATTGACGTGTGACGCTGATAATCATTAAAGTTGGGAGCAGTGGACATTAGTGCTTAGAAAAAAATCTTTGAATCTTCGATACTAGCTGATAAAATGTACATGAGAAAAAATGGTAATCCGCGGATTTTCGGTAGATTTAAAGTTTGAGATGATCATTTCATTTAACACTCACTAATTGCCCTCATCCGTCAACTATCCTTGCAGGATAAGATGGACATTATACTCAAAGAGGCAATACATTCCAAACTACGTCAGGGTAGAATTTCAATTAATTTATTTCTTCAACTCTGTCTCGATGCCATCAAAATAATTATCGAAAATTTACTGCCTAAATTTGGTGTTACCGGAAGAAAAAGACACCCCGAACTAAAACAAAAGTAAAATGTAAACCTAAATAATTAATATATTACGTTATTGTATACGTAGCATATTATAGATCCATGGATTAATAAAAAACACATGGAGGGTCTATAAAGTCTCCTACGTCTTTTGCTTTTTGCACATGATATCTTCTCAGGAGATACTTAATGATTTTAGGAGAAATTCGACTACACTTACTCTCTATATGGCAGTAATCAGGAGAAAAGTCTCCTGATTATTGCCATATAGTATTCTGGTGTTTAATTACACTCATATAGTAAATTTCCACGTATAACTACAATGCTATGATTATTGTTGGAGTAATATTTTGTGCTCATAACTGCCACTGAAATCTCTGTGCATACTATGACGCTGTCGTGTTATAATGTGCATCTGTAAACTAGCATATTGGTAACATTAACTTAATATCGTCCTTCTATATTGGCTAGTTAACTCGAGACATGTTGTCACAATCAGGCATTATTTCATTGGAATATATGGCGCTTAGGACTTGCAAATTTATTTTATGAAATGACGCTTTGGACATGCATGTAATAGTTGTAGAAGTAATTTATCTTATCAGATTGTGTATAACTTCATTAAACGTTTTATCGGTGGAGAGTAACATTCAACCAAGTAATGAACTCTGAATAACAGGCTTGCATGAAATTGATTTCCTAATGGATAAATTACTAAACGATTAGCTCTAGAGTAAAAAGACATTCTTTAATACTGTTTTAACACTGTTTGCTTTAATACTTTTTGTTATGACTGTTTTGCTTTTATGGGTGAGACGCCTGTTTTAACATCTGGTAAGTTAAAAATGTCTCTTTAACATATTCCTAGTTATTATGCTATTAATAAACCCAATCATTATTGCTTGTAAAATTCTCTATTTGCATACTACCATGTACATACCCAATGATTTTCAATCACTCAAAATCATCTACGATTTCGGAAAGTGCAATTTTTTACAGTTTGATTATCTTACGGAAGCACGTGTGCATACAGTTTCATAAATTTCAAGTGAAATAACAGCTACTTATTTACAATGCATTCACTCAAATACATAAGTCATACACGTAATACGTATAATATTTGAGATTATTTAATCCAATTACTGATCAGATTTATTCCCGATAATTATTTTTTTAAATAGAATGCACGACTTTACCTTTTTAAGTTCTACAAAATTTAATTTTTGTACAATCTTGAAAGTTAAAATATTACACTATACTAACAAGTATTTAAGATTAACTAAAGCTTAATTTCGTTCATTTTGTAATAACAAGTCCGTATAAACCCCGAAACTGCTTAAAACGTGCTTTTTAATAGTAACAGTAAATCTTTAAAAGGATGATTCCGTTACCAATTATTCTATAAATTCAAATAGAATGTTACAAGATACGTTTTCAAAATTCCTTTAAAAGGTTTCAAAGGATTAATCAATATATAGAAGCAAATCCTTTATGATTCAATAATATTTAATAAATAACGTACTGGGACAACCTTTGAACATAATTCTAAAAGAATGAATCTAAAATATATTCGGATACTTTAAAGTCCACCTCTTCTGTAAATTTTACTAATATTGGAAAAATATTATTCAACATTATGTTTAACTGGTAAAATGTTAAGAATAAATATAGGTTTGAATCGTCTCAAAATAAAAAAATGTATGTTTTATGTCATTAATTAAAGTGTAAAGTCGTAAATTTCGAAACAAATAGAAATCTATTTATGTTAAATACCTTTACGATAATGTTTATACCCTTAAGAGTAAAGTTAATACATACAAAATTAAGACATACATTTCAAAAGAGAACAAGTTTGACTATTTGTAACTAGATATTGTATCCATTAGATACTCCGATGGTACATCATATTTATACGGGTAAAACCGTTCATAAATCATTAAATCTGAAACAGTATTATTCTGATTGTTGAAATTTTAGATTGTTGTGTAGTTAAGATTGAAAATAAATTATGTTTTATTAGTTACATTAAATCAATAGGTAAATTACTAGCATTATCATAATAGAGATATTCATCAATCCCCTTTAATTAATTATATGTTTAAACATTTTTTTCATCTTAAAATGTATAAAATTAATTGAAGATGGTAATTTTATCGGAGTTATATTTGTTATTCCTATGATTTATTGAAGTAACATTTCTTTCCTTGTTTAAAGCAACTTTAATTATACCCATATGGGACTAACAATAAAAAAGGCACCGTCTATATTTTGCAACATTATAGAAAGAAAAAAAAATACCTGCAAACTAACAAACTACTATATTAAAAGTGTTTAAAAAACGCAGTTCTAAAGAAAAAAGAAAAATTTAATTTCATTTTTTAATTATTTAATATTCACCGTAAATTTTACCATGTTTCTGGGTATGTTTTATTCTTTTACTTTGCAATACGATAAATTTTGTTTCATTTACTAATTAAATTTGTTGGAGATAAGTTATGTTTACGAAAGAATGAACCCTTACTCTAATTTTATACAGATATTAAGGCACAAAGAGTTTAAAATTAATGAAGGTAATTTTAAAGAGCTTAATGTCAAATGAAAACTAATGTCCGCACTTACAAGTCTACCTAAACACATACTTTGTAAAACATAAAAAATATCGTACTATTCATTAAACTGAAAGTACAATTATATTAAGATATCATGAATACCTTATTTCATTTTTTAAAACGATCATTAGTACAATGAGTAACGATGATTAAGTGTTATATTAAAATATATCCATTGATAAAAATTACAATATGATTCGCCAAAGACCACCTTAATAAGTTTAATAGTTTGCATTCATGCAGAGAAGTTATAATAATCCTCTGCAGGAAATGGGTGAAACTATAAATTGGTTTGATATTGGTTTGATATACTATTTAAATCCAGCTTCGAGCCACAGCAACGGTTTAACTTGAATCCACGAAGTCCTAAATTGTAAAGCGGTGCTTTAATTGTTTAACCACCCTTTCTCTGCTTTCCATTTAGAAATTGTTATTACACTACTTAGTTATAATTTGTGATTAATTCATATTAAATAGGATTAATAAGTGTAATTAATGTTAATTCTTGACAACATTGTCTCATATCTATAGAAACAATTGTATGAAATAATCATGGATCTTAAAACCACGTTCCACTCAAGAATAATAAAAACTTCTAAGGGACATATATTTACACATATCATTTTGTAGACTTCTGAAACTTTCGGCAAGTTATAAATGTATAATGAATTATTCGAAGAGAATAAAATAAGTTTTAATTTATTGAAGTTTGTTAAGTTACATGTGAAGAAAAAATTGATTTTGTTCCTTGCGCAAACTTAAATTCAGGAGATTCTATAAAAGTTTGTATTTCGTTTCGCTAGTAAGTAAGCATCCTCCGATATTTTGCTCTGAATTCGAACTATCTTCTTCAGAAGAACTACGTGAGTATATACTATGTAAGAATGTTTCTATTAAAAACTTTTCTCCAAAATCAGTGATGCATATTTTCATTCTTATAATAGAGAACAAAGACTTGATTTAAATATGTCCTTCTTTCACCGAAGACTTAATACAATAAGTAAAATTTATCTAGACTCAAAATAGGTTACCTCAAAAATATTTGTACTTTAATTAGAGGCTTATCCAGGTAGCTAAAGAGCTTAAATTTTTAGAAAATTGGAAAATCAACAATTTAATAAATTTTTCAAATCCACATGTGTACATCTTTTTCCAACTTAGTCGCATGGAAATAGTCAGATGAAGGATGCTCTCCCATATTATTGTTAAAACTATATCCTATAAACTCTTTAACCCATTCAGTGATGGTATTGCATACTTTAAGTTTCAGTTGAAAACCTTCATATGATATATGACTTCAGAGAGGTGAACAATAAAAAGTCTTTTTAGAACTGAATTAGGGTAGTTGATGATATCTCAACCAAATAAGTTCAAGATATATTTTGTGGCGTCAGCTGTGTTGGAATTTTCAGTATCAAGCAAATAGTCCTTATTAATATTTTCGGTTTCATCTTTTGTAGCTTTTAAGAATTTAACGACAAAACGAGTCATTAATGCTTTCAATATCCGTAAAGACTGTTACAGCTATGGTTCCTCACTAAATCAACAACCTACGAAAGACATATATATATATATATATATATATATATATATATATATATATATATATATATATATATATATATATATATATATATATATATATATATATATATATATATATATATATATATATATATATATATATATATATATATATATATATATATGTGTGTGTGTGTGTGTGTGTGTGTGTGTGTGTGTGTGTGTGTGTGTGTAATATTAAAATCCTTTATTTACATATTTTAATATTAATTTAATAACTTTTGTTCATTTTGTTTTGTGGGTCCTTGTAAAGTACGTTGGGGGTTTGCGTGGTAATTCTGATTTCTTCTTTCCAGACACGCTATAGACTTAAATCATCCTCTGTCTATACTACTTTAGCCATGAGTTAGCGCGTTCTCTTAAACATAGGTACTTTTTTATAACGTGATCAATTGTGGCTTAGGAATAATTCGTAGTCTTTTTACTTGAGGAATCCCTACTAGAAAAATGTGGGAGATCACATTGTCTATGTGCACGAGGTTATAAAAGTGCTTGCCTGTTGTGTGGATTCCATGTATCTCACCAGAGATAAAATGTGTTGTGCTTTTTTGAATGAGTCTCTCCCATATTACATATATATATATATATATATATATATATATATATATATATATATATATATATATATATATATATATATATATGGCATAGTCGAGTGCTTAAATCATGGAAGACACAATTGATTTCATATATAAAAACTTCTTTATTGTAATCCTTCTGTCCATGTCTTTGCCATTTAGGAATCCTTTGTTCTCGTAATTTGCCACGACAAAGATGGAGGATTTTATCAGCCGAGTTCCCGCTCATAACTCTTTTAGCGTTGCTACCAAAGCAAATTCCTATGTCTACTTCCGCGTTCTCATTTTTACTCAGCATATTTCCGCTCGAGGGTGTGTATTTCTCATATTACGTTGCTGTTAATGAGTTCTATCTATTTTAATTACAACTCGCTTAATTCTTAACCCCTATATTTAAACCTCTCTCTCTCTCTCTCTCACACACACACATATATATATATATATATATTTGTTTATTTATGTCACCTATCCTATAGTTCGTTTTAATGTTGTCTGACATTTTAGTTTTCTAAAATACGACGGTTTAATGCTCACAATAATTCTGGTTTAATTGTACAGTTTATTTAAATGCATTTCATAATCAGTGTGTGTTAGAATCTTTCAATTAATTAAAATACAAGAACAAAAATTAGAATCTGATTATTTATGGAAGTGATTATGCATTCCGATGAAAAATGAATGCGATCGAAATCAAACTAACATTAAATCTTATAGTTTTTATGAACAGTTTGAAAAAAATAATCTTAGTAACACATTATACGGCCTGCAAATCAATCATGATGGTTTCTATTTGAATTGCAAGTTGAAACTAATAGAATGTTTATCTCTAAATGATAAATAATTTCAGTTAAGTAGGTCACTTAACATGATATGATTGTTGCATGAACGTTGATTAAACTGTGACCATTACATACTCTCAGCATCTAAACATAATATATGTTAGTAGATTTCAGATGCCTTATCCTTTAATAGCTACAGTCTACAGGTTGTCATTCTATTTAGTTACAATAACATCAGTGTTAGAAGAAAGAATCATAATAATTTTAAAAATCTGATGTTTATCCATAATTAAAAATAAAGATACCTATTCAAATTCTTCATTTTAATATGCTTTAAGACTAATAATATTATATCATTTAACTTCATCATTAGTACTAAAACCACAGAAATATGCATAATTTACTTCATAACCAGGAGCAAACATTTAGACTTGCCTATTTTCTCAATATATCTAATAGAATTTATGTAATTTAAAAAGGTTATGTGATGAATTGAAGCTTATATTTACGGATGAAAGGTTGAGACACAGAAAAAAACATGCAACAAATTTTCTAAATTAGTTTTTTGTATTCAATGTCATATACTGGAAAGAGAGTAATATTGTACTACATAAATCTGTTTCCTATTTAAAAATTTAAAACCAGAATTCATTTGAACTATCTATCGTAATATTTCCCCACTAGTAGCATATATTCTATGCAACGTGTTGATGCTCCGTTCTTTCCAATGGTTTCAAAGTCTTACATTTCGCTGAATATTATATTTGAAGATTTTACATTAGGTATAGATTATATAGGAAATAGAATTTTACATAGATAAGAAAATATATAATAAATAAACACATTCACTATCTATTTCTATTACGAGTTTGAAAACTGAAATTTTTTGTATGATATTCTTTAACTCATACATATATGAGTATCTTAATGCATATAAATGAGGATGTAAAGCTTAATTCTTAAAAGTTTGTTAAGTTTACTTCAATGAAAGTTTGTTTCGTTTTACTATTTGAACTTCTTGTTGTTTCCAATGATACTTGGATGAGTTAAGCACGTGGACCAGATGCCACACGATTACGACAAAGGGGCTGCATTTTTCTTGAACACTAGGGTAAAAGATGGTTTGGTTTGGAATGGTACTGTCAACTGTTTTGCAACAAGGGGGACAATGGGAATGCTAGGATGAAAGGTTTTATCTCAGTGGGTTCTTGTAATTTAGAAGCAAGGATCATAGAGATCCCTCAGCTTGACCTGACATCTCCTTGAGGTATCATTTGAGAAAATAGAGGATAGTGTTACCACAAACTTATATTACATGCGGCAGGCACCATTAACAAACATGGCAGATCTTAATCCAGCTCGAGTTTCAAACCCGCAACTTTCCAGTTACGAACGATATCGTTGCCTTTGCAGACTGAGCTACCGAGATACCTAGGATTTCAAACTTTAACCCTTTGCACTCGAGGGCTCCGAACTGGAGTTATTTAAAATTTGTCTTCAAACTCGAGGGCTCCGCTACGGAGACAATGCAAAATAATTAGGTTTTAGAATTTGTTTTTGTTCTTATGTTAAAAACTGAAAATTATTTTGCTGCAAAGGATTGAAAAGTTAAGCGAAATACAGTCTTTAAATCTTGAAAATCTAAAAAGGTATAACGGTTAGACTAAATAATAAGCTCAGAAAATGAAATACAGATAATCACTCTACGAAATATCACTAATGGCCGGCCTCACTAAAGTCCTTTAACGGCTAACCACGATTAACCCATGGCTTCAAAATATAGAGCAATTTCATGCAGCGTCACGAACTACTTTAATACCCTTCTCATTCATTTGCATGTTTACGACAGCCAATAGGCAAACAATAAGCTGCCCTTCCACTTTAAACAAGAGTCAGAATTATTAGAAGTTGAAATGTACTCTGATGTGAAATTGCCTTATGGTTTAACTCAATTCTTCGTTTAAACAGAGATTAATCGCGATTAACTATTAATAAACGAATTTGGTGAGACCGGCCCTTAAAACGTTTAGAACATAAAATTTATGAAGAAATTTATCATTAGCTATTGTGAACTACTATACTTTGCTAGTTAATTTCACTGTATGCTGAGTAAAACAAATAAACAAATGTTTAGTACATACATTGATTCAGTGGAAGATATTGATATTTTGAACTAATTAACTTAATAACTTAATACACTGAGGTTTCTCCGTACGCTATAATGGAATTTGAAATTTTGTTTAGAGTATTATATCATAGTCGAAATTTCCCAAATTCACCTATTCTCCAAAAATAAGATTTGTAAGTAGATTTTGGCTTCAAAAAGTTTTGCCCGATTTTATGTCTTATTTATTAAAAAAAAACTTCAGGCGTTGCTGCAAAGATTTTTATTTTGTATGGTGTACAAAATCTTCAAATATTATTTTTATTTTAGATTTTAATAATATTTGGCTTCTTTCAACATATGTTCATTTAAATTCAGAAGGATACCTAAAAATCAACAAAATCAATAGAGGAATATACTTTGGAACTATTGGAAAATTCTGTTCATACTGTAAATTTCATGTTTTTTTCCTTTGAAAGATGTTTATAGAATATAAAAAGTATCCTGATGTCTCAACTTTATATACAAAAAAAATTTTTTTTATCTGGTTTGCTGGTGTAAATTAAGTTTTGCTGTGGAGGACTAATTTCGTTGACAGTAATCTAATTAGTCATACGTATATAAATGCGTTGAAAGCATGTTAAGACACAATTTAATTATTTCATATCAAAAAAGGAGCACGCATTAAAACCACCATGAAAGAGAAAGATGAAAGAAAATGGGAAACAAAAGTTTATGTATGTACCAAACAAAAGGGCAAGCATTAACACTAGATTTACGTACAGAGCCAATTTGACTCATCAAAAATTTGATCTCTCTATCTCTGTATATATATATATATATATATATATATATATATATATATATATATATATATATATATATATATATATATATATATATATATATATATAACTTTAATATCACTTTTCAAAAACATACGTTGGTTTTTGGTTAAGTAATAAAATATATGTAAACTTTCATTCCTCTTCCCCGCAGACCCCTTCTTTTCGCATTATCAAATGTGGTATACCTATTTTCCCGGTTGTGAGCCAATTTGACTCATAGAATGTATATGAAAATAAATAAATATAGTATAAATTAAAAATAAAGTATAAAGTAAATAAAAAGTATAGTATAAAGTAAATATAGAGACGATTTCGAGAACACTTCCATTCCAATAACAGACATTCATGCTACTGACTCACGGAAAAATTGTCAAGTTCAACAATCATGCAAAAGAAACGGATATAAAAACCATTGTGCTAAATGTAATAGAAAATGCCATCGAATAGAATGCCAATGTAATAGAAAACCATAGTGCTAAATGTTTGCGGAAAATGTGTTTCAAAAACAGATTTTATATGTAAAAAATGTTTTCCATGAATTTTTTGACAATAAACATTTCATTTAAATTAATTTGGAACTATTTTCTTTGCAAAAAACTTCAATTTTCTTATATGAGTCAAATTGGCTCACTTCAGTAAAAATAGGTATATGATACACATCCGTAAATCTAGTGTTAAAAATCATCAAATATTATACTTCAACTCATTTAAATATAATATTACACGACGTATTGAAATGAATTTGCATTTATATTTTCCGTTATTATTTTGGGATAAATAACTGTTACTCTTCATAAACATCCGCTGCTATTTTGTTTCGGTTTAAATGTAAATTAAAAGATTCGTTAAAATTTCAATGTGTATTATTTTAAAAGACCAAAATTTTTACCAAATGTAAATTAAGCAAAAATTTTGGATGATTCACTAGTCCAGTGTATAATAAATTTGTTGCATCAAAAATATTGAAATAATTTAATTAATTAAAAAATTAGACCTTTTGAAAACCCCCGATTTTTTTATGAATTTTGTTCATTTTTTAGAAATTTTATAAAAACTTCTCCAGAAATAATATTTTAAGTGCAATTCTCTATGATATTACAGAAGATAACTCTAAAAATGTAAAAATATGAACTAATTTCTACGTTTAAAGAAAATAGCTCTCCGAACTTAGACGGATACCTTTAATCGCAAGAAGTACTTCATTTATGAATAAAAATTATTTATCAAAATAACTTTCATAAGTTGCGAAAGATCTGTGTAATGGGTTTTAGCAACTGTGGAACAATATTTCTTATATCAGTGCAGATCTGATTGTATATATAGAAAAGTCAAATTTCCATAACAGAAAATATTCCACACAATTAATCCTTTTAGAATAGGGGGTTGTGGTACTCAAAAATAGCAAGGTAAGACATCTACGATGTTTTGATTTAGTCAAATTAACTTTACGAGAAGGTATCCAATAACACTAAAAGAAATTTAAAATACGATCCAAGAGGAGTGGGATAAAAAATTTAAAAATCGCGTTTCATGAAAAGCACGATCAGATAGAGGTAAAAATGAAGACTGCTAGATAACATTTAATCATCGCAAGAAATACTTCATTTATGAATAAATATTAGTTATCAAAATAACTTTCATAAATTGCGAAAGATCTGTGTAATGGGTTTTAGCAACTGTGGAACAATATTTCTTACATCAGTGCAGATCTGATTGTATATATAGAAAAGTCAAATTTCCATAACAGAAAATATTCCACACAATTAATCCTTTTAGAATAGGGGGTTGGGGCAATCAAAAATGGTAATGTAAGACATCTACGATGTTTCGATTTAGTCAAATTAACTTTAGGAGAAGGCATCCAAGAACACTGAAAGAAATTTAAAATACGATCCAAGAGGAGTGGGATAAAAAATTTAAAAATTGCGTTTCATGAAAAGCACGATCTTTAGATAGAGGTAAAAATCAAGACTATTAGATAACATTTAATCGTCGCAAGAAATACTTCATTTATGAATAAATATTAGTTATTAAAATAACTTTCATAAATTGTGAAAGATCTGTGTAATGGGTTTTAGCAACCGTGGAACAATATTTCTTACATCAGTGCAGATCTGATTGTATATATAGAAAAGTCAAATTTCCATAGAAATCAGAAAACATCCCACACAATTAATCCTTTTCCAATAGGGGGTTGTGGATCTCAACATTGTCAAGGTAAAACTTCTACGATGTTTCGATTTAGTCAAATTGACTTTAGGGGAAGGCATCCAAGAACACTGAAAAAACTTTAAAATGCCTTCCAAGAGAAGTGGGATGAAAATTTTAGAAATTGCCTTTCATGAAAAGCACGATCAGATAGAGGTAAAAATGAAGACTGTTAGATAACATTTAATAGCCGCAAGAAGTAGTTCTTTTAAGAATAAAAATTAGTTACAAAATAACATCCATACAGTGCAAAAGATCTGTGTAATGGGTTTTATCAACTGTGGAACAATATTACTTACATCAGTGCAGATCTTATTATATATATAGAAAAGTCAAATTTTCATAACAGAAAACATTCCACACAATTAATCCATTTACAATAGGGGGTTGTGGCACTCAAAAATGGCAAGGTAAAACTTCTACGTTGTTTGTATTTAATCAAATTGACTTTAGGAGGCCTCCAAGAACACTGAAAGAACTTTAAAATACGATCCAAGAGGAGTGGGATAAAAAATTTAAAAATCGCGTTTCATGAAAAGCACGATCTTCAGATAGAGGTAAAAATCAAGACTATTAGATAACATTTAATCGTCGCAAGAAATACTTCATTTATGAATAAATATTAGTTATTGAAATAACTTTCATAAATTGTGAAAGATCTGTGTAATGGGTTTTAGCAACCGTGGAACAATATTTCTTATAAGATGTGATTCTCTATACAGAAATGTCAAATTTCCATAAATAACAGAAAACATTCCACACGATTAATCCTTTTACAATAGAGAGTTGTGGCACTGAAAAATAGCAAAATAATACTTCTACGATGTTTCGATTTAGACAAATTGACTTTAGGAGAAGGCATCCAAGAACACTGAAATAACTTTAAAATGCCTTCCAACAGAAGTGGAATAAAAAATTTAAAAATTGTGTTTCATGAAAAGCACGATCAGATAGAGGTAAAAATGAAGACTGTTAGATAACATTTAATCGCCGCAAGAAGTAGTTCTTTTAAGAATAAAAATTAGTTACAAAATAACATCCATAAAGTGCAAAAGATCTGTGTAATGGGTTTTATCAACTGTGGAACAATATTTCTTACATCAGTGCAGATCTGATTGTATATATAGAAAAGTCAAATTTCCATAACAGAAAAAATTCCACACAATTAATCCTTTTACAAATAGGGGGTTGTGGCACTCAAATATGGCAAGGTAAAACTTCTACGATGTTTCTATTTAATCAAATTGATTTTAGGAAAAGGCATCCAAGAACACTGAAAGAACTTTAAAATGCGTTCCAAGAGGAGTGGGATAAAAAATTTAAAAATTGCGTTTTATGAAAAGCATGATCTTTAGATAGAGGTAAAAATCAAGACTGTTAGATTTTAATAGCAGCAAGAAGTAGTTCTTTTAAGAATAAAAATTAGTTATCAGAATAACATCCATGCAGTGCGAAAAATCTGTGTAATGGGTTTTAGCAACTGTGGAACAATATTTCTTATAAGATGTGATTCTATATATACAAATACCAAATTTAAATACAAAAAACAGGAAATATTCCACACAATTAATCCTTTTAAAATAGGGGGTTGTGGTACTGAAAAATAGCAAAGTAAGACTTCTACGATGTTTCGATTTAGTCAAATTGACTTCAGGAGAAGGCATCCAAGAACACTGAAAGAAATTTAAAATACGATCCAAGAGGAGTGGGATAAAAAATTGAAAAATTGCGTTTCATGAAAAACACGATCAGATAGGGGTAAAAATGAAAACTGTTAGATGATATTTAATCACTGAAAAAATACTTCTTTTATGGATAAATATTAGTTATTAAAATAACTTTCATAAATTGCGAAAGATCTGTGTAATGGGTTTTAGCAAATATGGAACAATATTTTTTATATAAGTGCAGATCTGATTGTATATATAGAAAAGTCAAATTTCATAAGAGAAAACATTCCACACAATTAATTTTTACAATAGGGGGTTGTTGAACTCAAAAATGGCAAGGTAAAACTTCTACGTTGTTTGTATTTAATCAAATTGACTTTAGGAGGCCTCCAAGAACACTGAAAGAACTTTAAAATACGATCCAAGAGGAGTGGAATAAAAAAATTTAAAAATTGCATTTCATGAAAAGCACAATCAGATGATAAGGGTAAAAATGAAAACTGTTAGATAATATTTAATCACAGCAAAAATACTTCGTTTATGAATAAATATTAGTTATCAAAATAACTTTCATAAATTGCGAAAGATCTGTGTAATGGGTTTTAGCAACTGCTGAACAATATTTTTATATCAGTGAAGATCTGATTGTATATATAGAAAAGTCAAATTTCCATAAGAGAAAACATTCCACACAATTAATCCTCTTACAATAGGGAGTTGTGGCACTCAAAAATGGCAAGTTAAGACGAAAGTTATAATCAACCTGCAAAACCCCAGCCTAACATCCTGCACAGATTGTGCTGAACTTTAAATTTATAAATATAAAATATGCAAGTTATATAAACACATTAGTTTGGAATATTCCTATTAATAGTAAAGATTTAAACTTAACATAACACTGTTCATGCATTATGCAATTTATCTGTCTAGACATATTTGGTAACAATCTTTTTTTTTTTAATTTTAAAAAGGCTTTCAATTAAATGGATTTTTAAAAATATTTTAAAGCTAAAATTAAATTTATTACAATAACCTTTTAATTTTTTTACTTATTTTCTTCATTTGTGATATAATATTTACATATAGTAAATTCTGCTTGAAATAAGTTGTTATACCTTTCCAAGAAACTCTAAAAATATGTTCCCGTCTTGTTTACTATTTAAAAAGTTTAAAAAATGTGAAATCAGTATTTATATAAACAATATTTTTAAAAATTTATGTAACATGAAAATAAAAATGTTATGGATTTGAATTTTGAATTAAGAGTTTCAATTTTTTAATTGAATCTACTTTAACCAAAAATTTCATTACTAAAGAAAGATATTTAAGCCTTGCATTTTCCTATGTATCTTTATAGACCTTATATTTTTATAGAGTTAAGATATAAGTTACACTGAATACTAATGGGTTGTTACAACCCTCTATTCATGCTTTGAAATTCACAGTGTGACTATAATATTTTTCATTTACATCAAGTACTCAAAGAACAGTGATTTAAATCATAATGTATATCATGTTATATCCTGATTTATATCAAAGCTCTGTAATCCAATCAAACCTGGTCTTTACATATAATCACTAGCCCATATTTATGCTAATTTAATCATCGTTCAGTAAATAAATTTAGTTGGATACAAAAAAACAAGCTAATACTTATTAAAATATACAAGAACTGTGATAAATGTGGTGCAAACTTCCAAAATTGAGAATTATGTGTTGAATAAAAATGCAATAATAGAACCAGAAAGGATATGTCTGAGTTAAAAAATGGACAACAACATTATCCCCAAAGAGGATTTCGTCATAAAATAAGAGCTCGACGGTGTAACAAAGAGGCATTTCATAGATTTCAATCTAATATGTTAATCATGGCAAGTTCCAATTTGTCATATATAGCAGTTTAAAATAACAAAAGTTATATTCAACTGCAAGTAAGCTGCTACAGTAATTTTCAGAATCTTTCTTCATATATATGTTTCTCAATTATAAAGTAGCCGAAAGGGGGCCGAAATGTAGAATGCTGCTTTTCGTTACCGAAGTGCTTGGGTTCGAATCCCGCTGCTTTAATTGGATGTTCGGTAGTGGCTTTAAGCAGTAGGTCTCAGCCTTATTAAGGCTCTTGGTCAATAAATTGTAGCCCGTAGGGCTTCCGGCCAAACCAAGTCCATGATAAGTTAACTCACGCACACACACACACACGTATATATATATATATATATATATATATATATATATATATATATATATATAATATCAAAATTATTTAACCATAATATTTCCTTAAAAACCTCCTCTCTCCTATTTTAATTCCTTAAAATCTTTTTCTCAACCTCTAAATCTCTTAATCAAAATAATGTCTTCGATTTAAAATTATTTCGATACATTTACCGAAGGATTTCTATCCTACTGATGTAAATTTTTATGTCTATTCAACACGTTTTCCAGCTGTCACCGGCAAATGGGTCCACGTTTTTACCCGGTCTTAACGCTTAATTCGCTGAGTAAAGTTCCTTCTACCTTGGGAAAATTCTTTCTATATTCTCTCGTGGATGTACCAGTGTTCGAAAAGAGTGATTTTTGGGTCTTTCTCTTATCTGTCGTTGACTAGTAAAGATGTCCGTTTTAGCTCTGAAATAAAGTTTTATTTAAACTTGTGCAGTTCTCTTCAATGTCAGTCGACTGTATTCTTATTATTGCTAGCTGTTTAGCTTTCTCTTTGTCCAGCAGTTTTATAACTATTTAAGGATTAAACACACACACACACACACACACACACACACATATATATATATATATATATATATATATATATATATATATATATATATATATATATATATATATATATATAGTATTATTTCATAAACTGCAAACATTTATGCTTTGCTTCACATAAATGTACTATGCAATATGTGAGAGCTTATCATTCCTTTAAGAGGATTTTCTAAAATACAAGATTATAAACCGACATTCTCAGAGTTACACTAACAACGTACTGACAAGGGCGTCAGATTAACAGAATACGAACTTGGAGGTGGGCTGAGAGACATTAACGGTGATTATCGGTAGGGAACCGTTCATTATCGACCCGTTTCAGAACAAATGGATCTTTAGGCAAGTTGAGTAATTGGAATAGGCGTACAGTAATGGGTCGTGAGAAAATACTTATTACACTGCGATTCTAATTCTTCCCAGACAGTTTATATACGGAAAAGGGTTATGGTAGCACTATCTCTATTATATTTTTGCTCCATCTAGTAGTAGAATCTCAGTTTGAAGCGTTGATTACGATTTTTAATTTACGACATCACATTAGCACGATTCCTGGCATTATCTCTATTGAAATGTTTTTTCATGTGATCTGGGAAATCTGAGGTGACAGGTTTACCATTCATGAGAATAATTGAGACGTAATCTCGTAGTTTGTATCATGATAAATTTGTGATATTGCACAGTGTACAATGTACTTGCCTCAAATGCACTTCCCATCTGCAAGTACAACTGGTGTTAGCCTCAACATACATGGGGACAACAAAATTTGAAAAATATTACACAGTTTAAAGTGAAAAGTTATTTTTATTATATGAAAGATATGGTCTGATTTAGATTTAAAAATATTTCACTATTCATAAATGTGATCGTTACATTTATCAAATCATGGTGACAAATACCCTTATACGATGCCAAGTACCCTACTAGCTGTTGCAACTTTCGCGACTAAACTATTACATTTACAGTTACCAATAACTGTCTATATCTCTAGTTCACATAGAAAGGGGATTCATGTAAGTCGTATGAAGTAAATAAATATTGGCGAACAGTAAGAGATACAACAGCTGTAGTAGAAATATGATGTAGTTGATGTAGTTGAGAATCAATATGATAGATTTATGGGTTTGGAATCGAGACTGTCATTGCAACACAAATACTACAGGTAAGCAAATAAA
Organism: Pardosa pseudoannulata; assembly: GCA_032207245.1. NCBI lineage: Eukaryota > Metazoa > Arthropoda > Arachnida > Araneae > Lycosidae > Pardosa > Pardosa pseudoannulata. Next base: position 128,718,616 of record CM063508.1, on the reverse strand, counting down.
AATGAATAAATCAAACAAATAAAAGAAACAAGCACATATTAATGCCTAGTGGCCCTTTTTGGAAACAGCTAATAATTTGCAGAATTTTAATGATTTTCTAATGAAGGTAGACGGCAATCATTTAAACCGTCTAACTAATTTTCATGTATCTGCTATTATATGAGCTGTTTTCTTTGAAAGTGGTGTAAGTGTATTTTTTATATGCCGATATTTAAGGTTTTACACTTGAATAATATAAAAACTATGGATATATATTATTACACTAGTTTTATATTTTTATATAAAGCTTATTCTTATATAAATTACATAGTAAATTCTATTCATTTATATCATTTTTTGTCAAATGGAAATTTTGTCAAATGCACATATGCAATTTTGCTCACATGTAATTAGTCAGGTCTAAAAGAGGGGTAGTTGGAAATTGCTTAAGTTATAAGCGATTTTAACAAGGGAACTCTTTTATAATAATACAATAAATGAAAAAGACTCACGATCGCACAAGCTTTTAAGATAATCTGGTCAGACTGAAGCATTTTTGGAAAAATTTGATGAGTTTGCAAACAGATGGGTGTCAGTTAGCACGCGGACATGGAAATGTGAACACACTCTACACGTGTATTCGACGAATAAATGGAAATGGCTCAAGTGTTGCTTAAATGAAACGATGGTTTAATAAATTTATTATTATCAAGAAAGACTGTTTTACATTCGCCTTAACACACAGAGTTATTTTAGTGCAAGTATCCCTTCTTAAAAAACATTATGGTTTGAAATGTAAAATTCTATTTAAACGCATTAATATAGATATTATTACTTAGATTATATAATTAAATGGCTGAAAATTAAGAGGGGGAATTAAAAATAACAACTGACTGATAAATTGGAGAATAACCCTCTGTTTTTTATGTCTATCAAAATGTTTATCTAAATGTCATGAATGTGTTAAATATACCACAAGTTAAGGCATTTCAAAGCAAATCTTTTTTATGCTGTATTACACGCGATTGAAACCGAAATAAACGATTAAAGGATATTCAAGGCGTAAATCAAAGTTGACTTCTCTGATCATCAGCTAAAAGATCATCAATCCTGTTAATATATTATAGCTGTATCTCAGACCCATTTAAACGCACAGAAACACTATGTGGTGCAATTGATGATTTATTGCAGTTTCATCAAAGGTTTCGATGTTCACTGAACCCTCAACTAATGAAAACAGGATTCTAATGACTCTCTCACTTTACGACAATAATTCTGGCTTCAATTACGGAAGATATCTCATTTCAAATTAGATTCACATAATAAAACACCAATCATGTAACACAATTAAATGATAGCAAATGTTTACAATGTCTAATATAACAAAGTTTATTTAAAATAAGATAATAAGTTTGTTAAAACTAAAATAGCCTTTGAAATAGAGACAATATGTTTACCTAACGAGTTCTTAATATTTATAATTTGTTGAAGACGTATATGGGTGAATGTTTATCTAATAACATAATTTTAATTAGCAATGAAAATATTATAAATTTTTCCATTCAAGATTTAGTTGAAAGTGTTTCATAATAATATAACCCTTTGATTGTCCCCATATGAAAAAATATTTATATGATTACTTTAAATATAAAATTTTAAATTTTATACGTCTAACTCAAAAATATAATTAAATTTAAAACGATACACCAAATTGTTTTTATTTTAAAATATAATTTGATTATCCCATGTGATATACAGGCGTATGAAGCATCATATATGTATATTGTATGTGAGAAACAAGAGAAGAAAATGGTTAACCAAAATGATTAGAAAAAAATGCATTGAACACTAAGAATTAATAAGCTTCATAGTGTTTAATATTTTTTATTATTATTTAGATGTTTCCCCTACAATTTTTATTATTGATTTCCTTATAAATATATTAATTTTCAGTTCTGTTAGTTAAACATTTCTTACCGTATAATTACAGCTTACAGGTTACAATTCACAGATTATTCCATGTGAAACAGCAGGCGTATGAAGCATCAGATGTGTATATCATATGTGAGGAATAAGAGAAGCAAATGGTTAACCAAAATGATTAGGAAAAAATTGCATAGAATACATTAAAAATTAATAAGCTTCATAGTGTTTAATATTTCTTATTATTATTTAGATGTTTCCACTACTATTTTTATGACAGATTTCCTAATAAATATATTAATTTAACATTTGTCACCGTATAATTACAGCTGAAGTTTGGCTTAAAAATCGCTGTATAGCCAAAAATACTAATTTAAATAATTTAAATTTCGGTAAAACTATTTGTTTTTTAGGGTACACTAATCTTTATTTCTCAATAAAGCAATCCTTTACCTGAATATAATTGTTAGTAAATTCATGAATACTAACAACAGTCAAACAGGGGGGGATTATTGTTTATAGATTCAGCTTCTGAATACATTTCATTTGGTTATTTTGATGATGGATTTATGGGTATCAGTGGAAGATCAAAATGTAAACATTTGAATTTATGTTTTATTGTTATTAATTTTATACAGATAGAGAGAGATTTTACAAGTAAGTAAACAGCTATCTCAATCATCCATCGATTGAAATTAATTCAGAGTTTATTCACATACAAATTATTTTGTTGAAACATAATTTATAAAATGGGAGCAATGATATCAATTTTATCTGTTACTAAAAGAAGAAAATATTTTCTTTATAAAAACCTGATAGACAGTTAATTGCAAAAAATAATTATTAGTTAAAAGGACTTATATTCAATAACTGTACATGTTTAAAAATACAATACTAGGACTAGACAGAGTAAAAAAAAAATTAGACCACGTCAATTCTATATATTGTAATACACTAATTGCGCTTGTTAAAAAT
>CM063508.1:128693239-128710739 GCA_032207245.1 Pardosa pseudoannulata | reverse complement strand
AGGATTGGGTATGTATGGATCTTCCATCGGTCTGGTCAGGGGCTTCCTTCTGAGTGTTTTGGGGAGTGGCCGTAATATTTAATGCAGGAACACTGCTGGTAGTCGCTAGATGTTCTGAACGTTTCCGGAGTCTCTCTCGAACTCAAAGCTATTCTCCTTGGACTCCCCAACACGTTCCGTCGGACTTGTTTCTTCGACTGGACTCCCGAACACCTTCCCGTCGCACTTGTCTCCTCGACTGGGCTCCCGAACACGTTCTCTCTTTTTTAGATTTTTCTTATTTTATTAATTTCATCTTTGTCTCCTATTCCTTCTTATCGTCCAATCTGGATAGTTGTAAAATCTAATTGGTCTATTTAAACCCCGCCTTGAGACTGCCAACGTGGAAAACCTTATCCCTTTTAATTGGGCACTGTCCCTTAGGGACTCATAACTCCACAAAGGTACATTCTTATTTAGTGTCAAGTACGGAGACGGGATTCTAATATGGGACTGGGATCAGAACCCCGCCTGAGACTACCGTACAAGACAACATTATATCGTTTAATATAATTTTATGGTCCTCTGTCCTTTACAAAAGATGTGATGAGGTCAGATTTAAATCCCGACCATTTTATTTCTTGCATAAATGAATCAGTTATATTACTTATCTAAATCGCCTCATCACAACTTTTGCCGGTGAAATTCGACATTCCCCAATTTTGGTCTTTCACTGTAATTCATAGATAATATTTTTCTGTTCTTTCAGTACTGCATTGATTTTGTTAAAGTTCTGCCTCTTTAAAAGTGTTAAATAGTTCAGAAAGCATGTAGATGATTAAAATAGTACTTATTTAAAATTACTCACATTACTATTTACTTACTTTGTTAAATTGTTTTTAAGTAACTAGGAATTAGATTTTAAAACTAGTAATTAGCACATATTAGCATCGAAAACGTTATAAACATTTTACATAAAATAAGAACTTGAGTTTTCAGACTAATTAGGTAGGTACTTTACACTAGATTTAACTTCTAGAATACTGTTTATTTACCTAATTAACCAAGCTGTCAAGAAAAACTAAGTACGGAGAATAACGAATGATTATTTAAGACTGATTCCAAACTCCTCTCTCTAAGTCAAATTGAAGTTCTAGCTATTGTAGTTACATTTCAATTGATAAATATTTTATTTTTAATAAAAAGTTGTTGTCGTTATACTAGCGTATTGCATTCATATCTACAGTTGGATAATTTTATTTGCAAATTTTGTGATAAATAACGTTAAAATAACACCAGTTGTAATACGTAAGAATCAGCTACCTCTTTTTTAAAATATGGCAAAATGTATATTGTTATTTCCCAAACTGCATACAAAATATGGGTTAAAAGGGAAATCAAAAAGCAAAATTAAAATGAAAAGAAAATTTCAAAAGTCCTTTATTATTAGAAACTCGACTAATTTATTGAAATTCATAATCAATGACATTTTTTAATTAAAAGTATTATCTAGATTCCGTATTTATAAGTTATATAATATATTTTGAGATTGTATAAGAAAATTTAAGTTTGCAAAGAAGTCTTAATTTTAAAACTCGTTATATCGATGGGACAAACTTTCATGTAAGGTTCCAATTTCAATAAGTTGACTCTTTAAAAAGCTACAATAATGTTTTATAACACTGTAAAAATATACAGTTCAAGTTGTCTGGACCGATTTTGTCATTCCTACTTGTACCCTGAGTTGCTAGGAATTCATAAATATTATTACTTGTAGACTCACTATATAACTTGTAAACTGCTGATTTTTCTGTTCAGGTATTATTAAGACATAAAACGCGTAAATAAAGATACCCTCAAGATCTCTCTATCAGCGGAATATAACAAAGCAGAAAACATTTAAAATAATACTCAAAGAAACAATGTGCTATAAACTGAGTTATACCAGATTATGACACAATCGAGTAATAAGCAAAGATAGAATCGCTCGTTCTACAGTCCAAGACAAAGCTTCAATTACTTTAGTTTCTTAATCTTGCATTATTTTTATGTGTGAGTCTTCCAGTATATGTTGTGGTTGGCTGGTTGGTTGATTGGAATTTAGTGGCGCTAATTCCTGAAAGGACAAACTCCGCCAAACAAGATGAAATTAAAAAGAGATAAAAAAAATAAAGCAAAAAACACAAGAGAAAGGAATTTTGAGGATGAAATAGAAGAAACAACAAATTGAACTTTAAAAGCACATAAAAATCAAACAAACGGAGATAGTAAAATAGAAAATATATACAAGATAGATTATTACAGTATAAAAAAAATTTAAATCAAAATTAATAAATTCTAAATCAAAAAATTCTTAAATTGAAAAAAACTGAAAATAAAGATTAACTTACAAAATACAAAATCACAGAATTCGATTTCATAATAAAAAGAAAGGGAAACAAACCTGGATGTGGGTTTTGCCAATGATTGTGTCAAAATTCGGCGATAAATTTCTAAAACATTTTTTTCATCTGAGACAACAACATGATGACAAAATGTGTGCGACTGTGTAAGGTGTTTTCAATACGTACACTGGAAAAGTGCTTCACCCAATAAGGGATGGGTATGGGTGAGTCTGCAATGACCCACTCGTAGAGGAGTGAGTATACGTCATGTCTCCTAGAAGGCAGTTGTGACCACTTGGTAATTTTTAATTTTACTTCTCGCAATTGTTTTCACGACACGTTATTCCAACAGTTTTGTCATTTAGATTGTATTGATTCTTTGATGTAATTTTTTAATTTCATATAAGGAAGTAAGGAGTATATATTTTGGAGTTTATACTACCTCATCCAGTATCCTTAAGTCCAACATCGTTAAGTAACAGTTCTTTAATTATTTTTTCGATAGATGATAATGAATGTGTTAACTTAATGTTATAGCTTAAATGTTATCACAATAAACGTTATCCCAGTAGGGTTTCAAAAGATTTCGCTCTCGTAGTTACATTTGAAAAATTTTCCACCCGTTATGCACTAATGTACTAAAAAAACTTGTTTCCAAACTGAACGTAATATAAATTGGCATCGTTTTGGAAATCATTTCTCAAATTTGCCAAGATGGAATAAACTAGCTACTTAAATATTAATTAGATCATTAATATTTCGGTGCTTCCATGAGATAAATGAAATCAACATTATCAATATAAGTAAATGTATTTGAATATAATACTCGTGTTCTTATTTATTATTCCACCCTTTAAATCCGTTACTATTTCTTCATTCATAAAATTTACTCTGTTTCAACCTACATATAACTCAGCTATCAAAGCATTCAAAATGCCGTATTTCTATTAACAATACCTTACACAATCGCACATATTTTAACGTCCCGTGTTTGTCTTAGATCAATGTATATAACTTGTTTTGGAAATCCATCACCGAATCTTAATTTAATCATCGGGGAAACTCCACATCCAAACTTGTTCCCCTTTCTTCGTCATACTAGCTTTTACTTCGAAATCTGATTTATTTATTTATTTATTTATTTCCAGTTTTTTATTATTCCCTTTTTAATCTTTCAATTTTAAATTTTTTCACTTATTTCTTAAATTATCAATTTTCTAATAACTTAAATTCTTAATTCTGCTCTCAATTTTCAATTCTTGTTTATTTGTACATAAGTCAATTTTATAGGGTTTTGTGTTGAATGTTTATTTTTATCGTTACTTTAATCCGTTTTAGAACCTTTCCTTTTATTTTTTCTCAAAATTGTTTATCTAAATTTCGTCTTTAGTTTATTTCCACATCTTGTTTGGAGCAGTTTGTTCCTAGAGGATTTAACGCCACTAAACTTCAGTCAACCAACAAAATATAATTAATAATTCCCGTTAAGTCTATTATTTAAAATAAAAGGATACACATTGATTAAGTTTAACATCATTGTCCACTGTTCGGAATCAACACTGCGTCTGAATTTTCAAACAACAAGAGAATGTGCGCAAGACGTCAGGTACAGCAAAAATTACATCTCCAATTCCTCGTTGGCAAAACATTTGAATTTCCTACAGATAGTGCTTGTTATTGGTGTTTTAATTTTGTCAATTATCTGAAAATGGTAAAAAGTTGTTGTGCGTTTATCTGTACTAAGCGTTTTAAAAAAAGGCGAATATATTGGTATTTATTGTTTTCCTAAAGATCCTACATTGCGAATGATTTTGATAAAACTTTGAAAAGGCGAGACTGAACTCCAAGTTCTTCTTCGAGAATATGCAGCAAACATTTTCAAAATGGTAATAAAACGTCAGTCTTACTGTAATGTAACAGATTATATAAAATTATTATGCTCTAAGAATTTTTGTATTATTACTAAGTTGCTTTTTTCATATTTCTAATGTATATTCTATACTTTTGTGAGAAGTACTGTACCTATAAATGTAATTATTTTTTGTCCTTAAAATGATCAGGTTTTCCACATATTTATTAGATTCTTATTCATTTAATAGTTTATTGTGCCTGTTACCATAATCAAAGTAGTTGACTTTGATTGTTGATTGACTGTTTGAGCAGTCACTTTGATTATGATACTTAATAGTACTGTGTAAAGTGTTTAATTTTTAAGTGTTAAAATATCAATTTTGAATTTCTTGCCCAGTTTCTGATGTTTCCTTCACCTTCCCTTATAATATAGTTTTGTTGCATGCGTGATCCATATCGAAGATTCTAAGATACAATGAAGACAATCAATGTTTTAACAATGAAAAGTTAAGTTGTAGTCAGCACTCGTATTTGTTTAGAAACATGCACATTCTATATTGTAAACCAACGTTTTGCATAAGAAAGTTTCGTCTTACATAACTTTTAATTTACTTTAAACAACTTTTCTTTGTTCTTGTAATTTGAAAGTATTTTTATCTTCTTGAATAAGAAACGTTATTTACGAAACAATGTGTAGAATTAATGTCTTTGAAAATCTCATTTACTTAATAATTTCTTGGATACATAACATTGAAGAACTTCTCTAAGCAAAATATCTACTTAAATGTACTAATTATTGGTGATCATACAGAGATTTTTTATTTATTAAACCCATTAATTTTAACGTCCCGTGTTTGTCTTAGATCAATGTATATAACTTGTTTTGGAAATCCATCACCGAATCTTAATTTAATCATCGGGGAAACTCCACATCCAAACTTGTTCCCCTTTCTTCTAGCTTTTACTTCGAAATCTGATTTATTTATTTATTTATTTATTTCCAGTTTTTTATTATTCCCTTTTTAATCTTTCAATTTTAAATTTTTTCACTTATTTCTTAAATTATCAATTTTCTAATAACTTAAATTCTTAATTCTGCTCTCAATTTTCAATTCTTGTTTATTTGTACATAAGTCAATTTTATAGGGTTTTGTGTTGAATGTTTATTTTTATCGTTACTTTAATCCGTTTTAGAACCTTTCCTTTTATTTTTTCTCAAAATTGTTTATCTAAATTTCGTCTTTAGTTTATTTCCACATCTTGTTTGGAGCAGTTTGTTCCTAGAGGATTTAACGCCACTAAACTTCAGTCAACCAACAAAATATAATTAATAATTCCCGTTAAGTCTATTATTTAAAATAAAAGGATACACATTGATTAAGTTTAACATCATTGTCCACTGTTCGGAATCAACACTGCGTCTGAATTTTCAAACAACAAGAGAATGTGCGCAAGACGTCAGGTACAGCAAAAATTACATCTCCAATTCCTCGTTGGCAAAACATTTGAATTTCCTACAGATAGTGCTTGTTATTGGTGTTTTAATTTTGTCAATTATCTGAAAATGGTAAAAAGTTGTTGTGCGTTTATCTGTACTAAGCGTTTTAAAAAAGGCGAATATATTGGTATTTATTGTTTTCCTAAAGATCCTACATTGCGAATGATTTTGATAAAACTTTGAAAAGGCGAGACTGAACTCCAAGTTCTTCTTCGAGAATATGCAGCAAACATTTTCAAAATGGTAATAAAACGTCAGTCTTACTGTAATGTAACAGATTATATAAAATTATTATGCTCTAAGAATTTTTGTATTATTACTAAGTTGCTTTTTTCATATTTCTAATGTATATTCTATACTTTTGTGAGAAGTACTGTACCTATAAATGTAATTATTTTTTGTCCTTAAAATGATCAGGTTTTCCACATATTTATTAGATTCTTATATTTTAATAGTTTATTGTGCCTGTTACCATAATCAAAGTAGTTGATTTGATTGTTGATTGACTGTTTGAGCAGTCACTTTGATTATGATACTTAATAGTACTGTGTACAGTGTTTAATTTTTAAGTGTTAAAATATCAATTTTGAATTTCTTGCCCAGTTTCTGATGTTTCCTTCACCTTCCCTTATAATATAGTTTTGTTGCATGCGTGATCCATATCGAAGATTCTAAGATACAATGAAGACAATCAATGTTTTAACAATGAAAAGTTAAGTTGTAGTCAGCACTCGTATTTGTTTACAAATATGCACTTTTTCTATTGTAAGTCAACCTTTTGCATAAGAAAGTTCCATCTTACCAAATTTTTAATTTACTTTAAACAACTTTTCTTTGTTCTTGTGATTTGAAAGTATTTTTATCTCCTTGAATAAGAAACGTTATTTATGAAACAATGTGTAGAATTAATGTCTTTGAAAATCTCATTTACTTAATAATTTCTTGGATACATAACATTGAAGAACTTCTCTAAGCAAAATATCTACTTAAATGTACTAATTATTGGTGATCATACAGAGATTTTTTTATTAATTAAACCTATTAACTGATATCCCCTCTATGATAATTTTAAATACTAAAAACATGCAAAACGGACGAGTAATTTCAATAACTAACCTTTCTCTGGAAAAAAGATGTCAAATGCCATAAATTTATATGTTAAAGGACAACAACTTGATTATTTCTAAACTCTGTCACAACTTAATTTTCTATTCTTCCTATCCCCTCTGTGGTAATTTTAAATTCTAAAACTATGCAAAGCGGACGCGTGATTTCAAGAACTAACCCTTCTCTAGGAAAAGATGTCAAATGCCATAAATTTATATGTTAAAGGACAACAACTTGATTATTTCTAAACTCTGTCACAACTTAATTTTCTATTCTTCCTATCCCCTCTGTGGTAATTTTAAATTCTAAAACTATGCAAAGCGGACGCGTGATTTCAAGAACTAACCCTTCTCTAGAAAAAGATGTCAAATGCCATAAATTTATATGTTTAAGGACAACAACTTGATTATTTCTAAACTCTGTCATAACTTCCTATTCTATTCTTCCTATCTTTTCTATGGTAATTTTAAATTCTAAAAGTATGCAAAGCGGATGCGTAATTTCAATAACTAACCTTTCTCTGAAAGAAGATGTCAAATGCCATAAATTTACATGTTTAAGGACAACAACTTGATTATTTCTAAACTCTGTCATAACTTCCTTTTCTATTCTTCCTATTCCATCTATGGTAATTTTAAATTCTAAAAGTATGCAAAGAGGACGCGTGAATTCAAAAACTAACCTTTCTCTGGAAAAATATGTCAAATGCCGTAAATTTATACGTTTAAGGGCAACAACTTGATTATTTCTGAACTCTGCCATAACTTCCTATTCTATTCTTCCTATCTTTTCTATGGTAATTTTAAATACCAAAAGTACGCAAAATGAACGAGTAATTTCAATAACTAACCTTTCTCTGGAAAAAGATGTCAAATGCCGTAAATTTATATGTTTAAGGGCAACAACTTGATTATTTCTAAACTCTGTCATAACTTCCTATTCTATTGTTAATGAGACATTAATAACGTCTCATTTCAAAGGAAATATCCGCAGGCTTCGTGCTAATGATTGTGCAAGTTACTCAAACATTTCACCTATTAATTCTATTACATCAACTCTAAATGTCAGTTTTAGTCGATACTCTCAGTAATATAACGCAAAATTTCAGTATTCTTAAAAGTATCTTACAATTTTTCTGTGCTTCTTCAAAAAGTAATTTATTTAACAATATTATTCTTTGGAGTAATTATTCGTTATATGTGAATTATATAGTATGAATTAAATCTCCTATTTTTTAATAAATACCTTGAACGTAAATGAATGAAATAGAAAAAAGTAATAAATTAAGTGGAATCAATATACAGATTTTAAACAATATATAAGTAATATATCAAAATTATTTAACTTTAATATTTCTTTAAACACCTCTCCCATTCTAATTCCTTTAAATCTTTTTCCCAGCCTCTAAATAGTTAAATGAAAAGAGTGTTTTCCACTTAACATTCTTCCCGAAGATTGCTATCCTAAAAATGTAAACTTTCTGTCTATTCAGCACGTTTAAGAGCTGTTGCCGGCAAATGGCTCCGAGTTTTTACTGATCTTGAATTTAATTCGCTTATTAAGGGTTTTTTTCCGTGGGAAAATTCTTTCTGTCTTCGCTCTTGGGTGCAACTCTGTTGGATCAGACTGATATCTGTGTTTGTCTGTTTTTCAGTAAAATAGATGTGCGTTGTAGCAGCTCTGCAATAAAGTTTCAATTAGACTGGTGCTGTTTCTCTTCAATGTCGGCCCGATTGTATTTTTCTTACTGCTTTTGAGATTTCTCCATGTTGAGGAGTTTTATAAAAAATGGATTATACTCACACACACACACACACACACACACACACACACACATATATATATATATATATATATATATATATATATATATATATATATATATATATATATATATATATATATATATATATATATATATATACCACTTGGCGTTACTAAAGAACTGGTTTCCCTTACCAACTTAGCGATAATGTTTGAAGTATGGTCGCCTAACACTTTCTCCTGAACTCAGCGTGACCAAACAATTTGTATTTATAATTTATATGATATTTGCATTCAACACTCTCCTTGTGTAACTCTTTTCTTATGCATTAAAAGTGCGCAATGCTTAAAAGAATTAAATATAACAAACCATTAATTGATCATTATGGCTGATTTTTAATAAATTGGAGCTGTTGCGTTTGTAAACTGTTAATGGATTAATGGCCCATGAGTATAAATGTCCGGTTTTGAAGTCGTTTTCTTTAATTAAGTAAGAATATATAATTTTATAACGATGTCGCAGTGTGTTAAAATTAAAGTCGCCAGAAAAAGCAAGAAATGCAATGTTTGGAGGAACTACCTTTGTGTTTTAGTAAATATCGCCAATATTGTCGCCAAATTTGCCAAGGGGAACCCAATACTTAAGTTATCCCATACCACTTAAAAAAACACTACTCTGTATGCTTTAAATACCTCTGACTAAAAATATATTCTATAGCTACATTTTACATGTTTATTAAATATTAAGTATGTTTTACGAGTCTTAATATACATCAATAAAATCAAGCAGAACTTCTTAGTGACATTGATCAGACTGATATCTGTGTTTGTCTGTTTTTCAGTAAAATAGATGTGCGTTGTAGCAGCTCTGCAATAAAGTTTCAATTAGACTGGTGCTGTTTCTCTTCAATGTCGGCCCGATTGTATTTTTCTTACTGCTTTTGAGATTTCTCCATGTTGAGGAGTTTTATAAAAAATGGATTATACACACACACACACACACACACACACACACACACACACACATATATATATATATATATATATATATATATATATATATATATATATATATATATATATATATATATATATATATATATATACCACTTGGCGTTACTAAAGAACTGGTTTCCCCCGCCAACTTGGCGGTTATGTTTGAAGTATGGTCGTCTAACACTTTCTCCTGATCTGACCGTGGCCAACCAATCTGTCTTTATAATTTATATGATATTTGCATTCAACTTTTCTCATGTAACTCTTTTCTTATACATTAAAAGTCCGCAATGCTTAAAAGAATTAAATATAACAAACCATTAATTGTTCACTATGGCTGATTTTTAATAAATTGGAGCTGTTGCGTTTGTAAACTGTTAAGGGATTAATTGCCATAAACATAAGTGTCCGGTTTTCAAGTCGTTTTCTTTAATTAAGTAAGAATATATAATTCTATAACGATGGCGCAGTGTGTTAAAATTAAAGTCGCCAAAAAAAGCAAGAAATACATGGAGGAATTACCTTTGTGTTTTAGTAAATATCGCCAATATTTTCGCCAAATTTGCCAAGGGGAACACAATTCTTAAGTAATCCCATACCACTTAAAAAAACACCACTCTGTATATTTTAAATACCTCTGACTAAAAATATGTTCTATAGTTACGTTTTACATGTTTATTAAAGATTAAGTATGTTTTATGAGTCTTAATATATATCGATAAAATCAAGCAGAACTTCTTAGTGACATTAAAACAACAATACAGAAAATACTTTCTTTCAAACAGTTCTATTTTGTATTTATTTACTTAAGCATAGTTTTTTCCTTTTCTACAACTCAAGGGAATCTTATTTATCTAATTTCCTAAATTGTGTTATATTTCTCAGACCTTTACTTATTGTGCTTGGAAACTAAGTGACTTGCAATGCAATGCATTGTTAATTTAATTCGAATTGTGTTGTTAACTTAATGAATAAGTTCACATTTTTAGTCAATCTCTTACTGTATGATTCATTTACGTTGTCGGTGCTAAATACTACATACATGCAAAGTACAGTATAAATTTTTTATGTAAATAATGCCAATCAGATTAAACGTTATTTAAATATGCTAACTGTTTCATTTAGAAATAGAAATCAAAATAAACTATATAACTGAATTATATATTATAAGGAATTAATTATTCTAAATGTAGTTTCTTCGAATAGCAATTCATACTTATATTAAAATTTACATTTGTAAGTCAGCCAAGCCATCTCTATGTCCAAAACTTAGTCAAAATACTTACAAGTGTTAATAGTTTTACTGCTAACGGAACGGTGGATTTTATATTTTGTTGTGGAAATTATTAACTAAAAGTAAAATTTTGTAAGCATATATAATAAAGACTAACTAATTAAATTTTTTTAACAATTTCAATTAGTTTGTTTTTAATTTTGAAATTATGCTTTCGCAGTAATTTTAACAGTTTATTTTATTTTTGCTTCATTATTATTTTAAATATATTTCTATAATGTTTCTATATTAGTTTGAAATAATGTGGTTAATTTCTAAAAATAATAATTCAATGCTCTGTTTTATGAAAAGATTGTTCTTTTCTACTTTTAAATTGAGTTTTAATATTATAGATACTATTTTTTATTTATTTACTTTTAAAAGTAAACTTTTATGGTCAACCTTATTGGCTTCTATGACTAAAATTTCTAATAAGTCTAAGATTAAAATAGTTCTTAGCATCGGGTATTATAAATTCCTAGAAATTTCTCTAGACATGAGTGTACCGAGGTACTTTCCCACGGAGATCTGCACGTGCATGCACAGCTGTGGGAGGATTTTCCTAGAGGAATTCAGGAATCCAATTGTTCACGTCACGTTTAGGGACCCCCGCAGAGAAAGTATAGATCACGGAATGGCAGCGTAACGGTCAAGCTCGAACAGAGATGTAACCGTGAGTTATGGGAGCAGGGGCTAAAAAGTAATGCCAGCTTGCACAAAAGGGGCTACTTTAATGAGCCCACCTGTACTCCCGAAGGCGATGCAGATGTGGGAAAATTTCCCGAAAACAAGCGATTGGAAAGGAAGAAAAAGGGGCTTTAAAACCGAGGTGAGGAGTTTGAAAACGAAGTTAAGGAGAAAGATTGAAGTCGGGATTCGAGAGAAGTGGGACAAGAATCCACCAGCACCGACTCGTCCCGTGCGCCCGAACACCCGGACCGACTCACCGTATGGGGAAAGCCTCTACCTGACCCTCTGAACCAACTGAAGACCGACGCATCGCATGAGAAAGGCCCCTGCATGCTCCCATGTGCCTTTAATGGAGATAATTTATAAAATAATATTTACACTCACTTATCTTAGGCCTCTGTGAATAATGTAACATTGTTACTAAGTAATAACGCCTTATAAAGAGAATTGTAATAATTATAGTGTAAATAGAAGACATAAATAATTGATGATTATGATATGATAACCAAGAATCTATTTGTAAATGAATGTACAGAATATATGTCTGAATCTCAATATAAAGTATTATATTCTTTCTGTGTTTCCTCCGTGTAACCGAACACTGGTGTTTAGGTTGTAAGTACTTTACAACAATGATATTATAAAAATTAAATACATGCGACAAGAAAGTAAAATTTTATTTTATAATTTGTGAATGTAAGTAAACACATAAGAAATCTCAGTAGTTGACATAGAAGTACTAAAGCTAATGAAGATGGATTTTTAAAACATGTTTTTTTTAATATAGTGAGGTATTGTACATTTATACATACATACGGAAATATTATTGTTGCTACTAATGCCAGTTATATAAGACAAGTTACTGAGCCAGAAGGATTGCGTCTTTCGTTTTCAATAGTATCTCCAGACTGAAAGAACGGTTTTATGGTTAAATTAGGTCCTCCTAATAGGGAAGCAGATACCAATCAGAAGACACACAGGATTAACCTACCATTTCTATGTGTATGCCAGTATGCCACTTATATAAGACAAGTTGCTGAGCCAGAAGGATTGCGTCTTGCGTTTTCAATAGTATCTCACTACTGAAAAAACGGTCTTATGGTTAAATTAGGTCCTCCTAATAGGGAAGCAGACACCAATCAGAAGACACACAGGATTAACCTACCATTTCCATGAGTATCGTTTAAACTTGAAAGATGTTGCAACCACGAACCTATTTTTTACCTGCCGTCATTAATGACTACAGCAGTTATCAGCCGGTTCGAGCCTCGAATATAGAATATCGGTTATGAAGTTGGCGTCTTTGCTTACTTCGTTACTACAACGTCTCATGAAAATATGCATTAATATATATTAATGTATTTTCTGTTAATACACAAGCTACCAATAAGTATTTGGACATCTATGCAAATGACGATATCTGTGGTCCCGAGGTACGTCACGGCCTCCACCGGAAAACAGCATCGGCAGGGTAGGAAGCAACATCGGCATTAGTCGTATGCAAGATGCCGCGCAGTTCTTAGTTCTCTGATTTCGAGAAAGGTATAACTATCAGGTATCGCAAATGTGACCGATCCTTAAGAGACATATCTAGTGATCTGAAATACAAAAAACCGAGAGTGGCCTATTTAATTAAGAAGTGGAAGGTGAGCGGTGATATATATATATATATATATATATATATATATATATATATATATATATATATATATATATATATGTGTATATATATATATATATACATACATACATAGATATATAGATATATATATATATAGATAGATATATAGATATATATTGTGCGTCGAGTAGGCAGACCAGCGAAACTGGGCGATAGAGGCCGACGAGTATTGTCCAGAGAAATTTGGAAGCACCCAACCGATGGCCCTCATCGGCGAGAAGTTTCAACAGGCATCCGGGAGTATTGTTTAAATTAATATTATCCTAAAGAAAGCACATCTGCTTGGTTTACATGGTCATGCTGCGGCCCATAAGCCTTATATCACAAAGTCCAACCTTGCTCCTCGGTTAATGTGGTGCAAAGCACATCGAAATTGGATCGTAGATCAGTGGAGACGAGTTCTTTGGAGAGACGAAACAAGATTCACCTTTTTACGGTTCGGAGGGCAGGATCAGGGTCTGACGTCAGCCTGGAGAACGTCTACTGCCAGAATGCATTGTGCCAACAGTCAAGTTCAACCCCTGGTCCCCATTCATGGTAAGGTAAACACCGATGCCTACTGCACTATTTTGGATGAAAATGTGCTTCCTACATTGTGGCAGTTTTACGGGTTGGACCCCTGTAACTTTCAGGACGACAATGCCAGTTGTCATGTTTCGAGGTTGACCAAGGCTTGGTATGGTGCCAACGGAGTTCATAGAATGGACTGTCCTGCACAGAGCCTAGACCTGAACCCTATCTAGAACCTCTGGGACGTGTTGGATCACCGAATTAAATCGTGCACTACCCTTCCAAAATCGGTGAAGGATCTTTTATTCTACTCCAAGCCGAGTGGAATTCAATACCACTAGCTGTAACACAAAGACTAGTGGAAAGTATGCCCCGGAGGGTTCACGCTGTAATTGCCCATCGTTTAGGCTCTACCAACTATTCATTTTGAATAAAGTTAGTTTTTATTTTATATCACAGCTGTCCATATACTTATTGGTAGACAGTGTGATATAAACACACAAAAGAAGTTTTGAGAATACAAGAAGAACACAAAAGAGCTTCAAAAGAATAACACTTTATTAGACTAGAAACAAAACAATAAAATATTCCACTTCTAAAAGATATCCTTACAAGTAAAAAAATATAAACCATTTTCAATAAAATCAAATCAAACAATTTTATTTTTATTTTTTTTAAGGCAGACAAGAACACATTGACTGTCCCAGAGCTCTTGAAAATTTTCTGTTTTAATAGATACAACAATCAAGAGGTTCATGCAGGGATCAAGGTTAAAATCAAGATGAAATATAAAGGGCACGACTATAGTTAAAACCGGAAATGGTACTATTATATTACTAATATTCTCTAAAACTGGTACTACTTTTTTAAATACATCATTTAAAATTATAAGCGTATTAATAAAATGTGGCAGAGAGATTGTTGACTGGAAATACATCCAGCAAGTTACTTGATCTCAAGGAGTAAGCAATTTAAAATTTTATATTGGTTGATAGATTAAGGGGTTTTATACCTCATAAAAAGTCTTAATAAATGTTGAAGTTGCATTTGTTTTCATAGACCATAAGTATCAAAATACTGAAAAAAGTAGAAAAAGCTGCTATTCATTTAAGACCAGTTACAACACTTATAAATTCACAAATTAATTCAGCTCAGTTTATTTCAATGCAAAATGTAGAAAAATAGTAAATTAGAATTGTGAAGAAACATTTGTAATGTATTACGTTCAACATAACGTACTGTAGAATTTAAGTTTTAATCTACAATTTAAATTACAATGGTCAACAGTCTATTAAATAAATTGATAATACAGAAATTGTTTTACATAGAAAATTCAAAAAAGCATGAAATTTGACTTAAAGTAGAAATAAATTGGTGTAGAACAAAGTTATAACTAAGTAGCCATTAACTTACTTTTCTAATTGTCGTTATGATATTAAATCATTATACAGATAAATTAAGGAATACAAATTAAGTTTAAAATTGGTTATACAAAAGTATACACACAGAAAAAAATATTCAGACATCCATCGAGTAGAAAATTTTAAACCTTACGGATAATTACATAACTTAGTTCTTATCTTTAAAAACTATCTTTATCTATCTGTTTCAAATTATCATTTAGAATATAAGTGTAAACCTAAAACTTAAAATAGGATAATCTGAATACTGAATTTGTATAATGAATTAATTATGTTGAAATTTATTTTTATATAAAAGTTCAAAAACACATGAAAATTAGAAATAAAATTTTGAGAGGAATGGAATTATAACTACTTAGTCATTAACTTATTTGACCAATTAAAGAAATATTAAATCCTTCTATATATAAACAAAAAAATATATATAAACAAAATGTTTGGGCTGCTCTATACAGTAGAATTTCTTTTTTAATCTTAAGGATTTTTTATAACATAGTTAAAATTTTTTTTTATATTAACTGTTCTATATTTTTATTGTATTCCGTTTCAAGAAACACTTTCATAGTTTTAAAACAGGTGATACAAATCTTGGATATTTCCCAGTTTTTATATGATCTTTTTTAGTATTTATAAATTTATATTAAGTTAAAACTGATACACTTTCAGCATCCACCAATTACCTTTATGATCTATACTACCCCTTATTTTTAACGTCTAATCCGTCAAGAACCAAACGTTGTTTCACAAAGATTTATAGTTATGTGACTTTCTCCATTCATAATATAGGAATGTTATTCACTATAAACTTCAAATAATACTTCCGCATAAATTGAACAATAATTCTTAAACTATCACTAATTTACATAAGTATATATTTTTTGGACTTATTTTCAACCAATCTTTTACAATTTAAACATATGTATACATTAGTGTATTAGTCAATAATATTTGAGCACAATTCATATAAAAAATTACAAGAACATATAGATATAAAAAAGAAAAGTAAAGAAATGGTATAAATATTTCAACTTTAGTAATTAAAATCTACTTTCTACATGCTTTAAAAATTTATTCATTATTAAATTATTTATGACTGATTTCAATCATTCTTAAACGGAAATTTTATGTTTTACACAACTTAGAAGCACAATAAATATTTTTGTTCAGAGCTGCAGCATATATAAGAGGTAATTTGTCTATGTAATTAGCATCAAGATCTTGCTAGATAGTTGCTTTGGGATTTTTTTTAGATTAAAAATGTCTGAAACTCTACAAAAATGTATATTCCTTCATCTGTATTAAACTTCAACTGCATTATCACCTTTACAAAGAGGGCACAATTCGTTGAAATATATAAATTTATATAATTCATTTGGAGTATGTTTCACTTACAGGCTTTGTTCAATATCCATATAATTTGCAATTATTAAGTACTCAGTTACAAAATCAGAGCTTTCACAAATCTTTTAAAATGTCAAAAACTGAAGTGAAATGAAATGTTTGCTACAATTACACTAAAC
Organism: Pardosa pseudoannulata; assembly: GCA_032207245.1. Taxonomy (NCBI): domain Eukaryota; kingdom Metazoa; phylum Arthropoda; class Arachnida; order Araneae; family Lycosidae; genus Pardosa; species Pardosa pseudoannulata. The sequence continues at coordinate 128,694,065 of CM063508.1, read as the reverse complement.
TTTAAAATTTGTAATAATACTGTGACAACATAGATAAGCAAGAAATTTTTATATATAAAATGACATTTTTACATTTAGTTACACCTAACTCAATTTTTTTTATTTATTGCGGACATATTTAAATTTTGTTAATGTTGCATTAATTTAAATGACTATTTCAGTCCTCGTATTTATTTAATTTATTCATGAATATATTAATTTCAAGTATCTAATTTAATTGCTAAATATCGAAAAATATTAGTCTCAAAGGCATTCAGCACTGTTATCTAAATTTCATATCATATTTTTTCATTTATACATCATTAGGATCCCTTTGATAGCATCTTTGTTCAAAAAATATCTTGTAAATTTTTACATAGTTACCATACTTGTTGTTGATAATGAGTTAATTTGAAATTACTTTAAATTATCAATAGAATTTCCCCTTATATTTTGTGTTAACCAAACCATTGACCATCCTCCCCAACCTTTCTCCTTTCAAAGCTGTCACCACTTTTGTTAATTCCAAACGGAATTTGTCATATCATTCAAAAGATGCCCGTTTGAAAGTTGTCAGGCTACTTTTATGTTATTTTCCCTGAAAGGTAAAAGAGTTCCGTCACAAGAGTTGCTTTTTCTAAATTATTATCACTTTATAATATTCTTTTCTGAAAAATATTTCTAAAAGTATTATACATAGAGCAAATAGTACAATTTTTAAAAAATCAAATTTTCAAAAATTAACTTTCCATTTTAAATGCATTTGATATTTAATATAACTAAGAAATACAGATCTATTTTAAAATGGTATTTTTTTAGTTTTATATAGAAAAAGTAAACAAATTAA
>CM063508.1:128680739-128688239 GCA_032207245.1 Pardosa pseudoannulata | reverse complement strand
TAATATATTATTCAAACCAAATATAAAAGAAAAATATTTGCGTAATATTTAAGTTTAGTGATAAAACGTATGAAAATAATTCAAACGATATTAGGATAATTTAAAATGAGAAATGATTAAATGAGAGGGTTAAAGGAATAAAGTCATAAGGCTAAAAATAAAATGTTATTTTCATTTACTTATAATGTGATACAGTGATTAATTTAATCACCTGCACATAATCGAGGAAAATAGGGATTACCAAAATCTCTTACCAAGAATATTTCTTATATTGCTAATTTCTTTACATAAAATGTATCATTTTTTGCCTAACAAATAAAAAATCCAAAGTTTATTTCAGTTAAAATCAAGTGTTGTCATGCTTATGCGATAAATGAAACAATTATAGAAAAAAACAAACTATTTTATTTGAATTTTGTGAATAAATTTGGTTTAATATATTGTAGGAAAAACAATCAAAAAAACAGTTTTATTCAATTCCATGAGGAACTAACATTAATTTTTGGGACGTTTTAGCTACATAACACGATGAAACAAAGGGTTAAATTTAATGTTTTGATTATTCAGGCTTGTAATTCCTTCACTTTTCTCACCTTTAGTCACTCTTTTTACAATTGATCACTTTTAGTCACTTTTTTAAGTAAACAGTCACTTTTTTCTCTTGTTGAAAAAAGAAAATCTGAATTAGTAACAAAATCTTTTAATAAAAGACCAAAAATGTGATGCTCTAATCTTATTTTTCTTATTAAAATGTAATTAGTCATATGGTTTCCAGAATTTAGTGATTTTAAAAAGTCGTAAAGAAGTTCCTGAAATCTACATTTGTACTGAAATGTAAATTTAATACATTAAAGTAATTTACGTCAAAGCACACATTTCGTATTTTCTTCACAATTTTTGTTTAGATACTCTAATCTAGCTATGTACATATTTCAACACCTCATTAGTATAGGCAAAAAATTGTGATTATAAAATTAATGTATTGTATGTATTCAAATCTAATTTATAGATTTTCTTGAATAAAAAGCAATGTTGAGTTGTGTTAAACAAAATTTTTAACCTTTTTTGTATTTGAAGCTAAAATCATGTCTTGCATGAATCATTTGATTTAGAGTTAAAATAAATAGAAAAATCTTAATAATAGCATCTGTAATGAAGAGGAGAACAAAATCGCTTTTTTTATGTTTAGTCACTTTTTCTGTATTATTTGTCCTTTTTCTCACCTTTTTGAAAGTACCTCATCAGTTGCAAGACTGATTATTGTTACAATATCGGAGAAGACTTTAAGTAGAACAAGCAAAGAAAGCGAAAATATTTGGAAACCCATACATAAGAAAAAAATATTAAAAGACATTATTTTAATCACAGTTTCCTGAATGTTTCAGTTCTGCATTAGTAAAACTCCCATATAAAAAATTTTCCCTTCTAAAATAAGCCGAAAGATGGCCGAACATGAGTTCGAATCCCTCTGCGGGCATGGATATTTCGAATGGGCTTTAAGCAGTAGGCCTTGGTCTCATAAGCCCTGTGCAAAACAGTAGACCGTATTGCTCTAAACCAAATCAAGCCAAACCCATTGAATATAACGTTCTCCAGTTATTCTATCTTGAATGTCTGTTCAGGTGTTTTCATGTAATAAAGCAAGTTTTAATATATAAAATAAAACAAATAAAACTAAAATGTTTCTATGAAGCTTTTCCTTCTATCTATCATATTATACCAGAGCTTTAAAATTTAATATCTACGATTTTACAAATTGATTCATAAATTTGATTGATAATAAAAAACATTTTAAAGCTGTTTATATATATTTCTTTAAAAGTCTTTTCTGTCTAAAACATTTTAAAATTTTTAACAACCCAATTTCTATCTTATTAAAAGATAATTGGGTGAGTTGCTATACAGAAATAAATTATTTGGATATTACACCATTTATAGATTTTACGTTACGTTATATATCTGGAAATATGTCCGTGTGTAGCATCTTTACATATAATATCCTAATTTATTTTCTATAATTATAATGGCAAAGAACTGTAAATATCGTTGAAAATATGCCTTCTTGATACTTATTCTAAAAATATGCCTCTATTACTTTATGACATTTAAAATGTTCTTCACTCTTCATATATATCGCACTGAAAAATGTCGCTGTTTAAACAGAAAAGTCAATAGTATTTTTCTTTTTTACTTTAAAGTTATTTTCAATAACTGATGGCAAATACTGTTTAATCCTGAAAATGATTTATTCTAATACTGAATATTTTAATAGTTTTATCGTGTATTTCTTTCATACTGTTTTAGAGACTTTTCAATTTTTCCTTAGATAATTGAGCAGCTCAGAAATCAATGCGGTTAAGTCCACTTTTTGATATATTCTAATTTTTGGAAATTTTGATGAAATGAATGATAATCTTCTAATATATTTAAGGATTTACTCGTTGGTTACTTTTTACTAGGTTAGACAGCCCTTTTTTAATAGCGTCTGAATATATTGTATAATAATTTCAGAAGCCATTGTGAATAAGTCCACTTTTTATCAATATTTTTTCCATAAACTTTGAAATAAAAATTAAATTATTATTATTATTTCGATATTTGTTGGTAACACTGAAAAACATAAGCACAAAACTTATGACAATAAATGTTATTTTATTATTTTTACATAAATTTCTTATCTTTTTCAGATGCCAAAAAGTATAAGTCCTAAAATTTTTAAGATGTTGTCATTATTTCAATAAATACTTACGTTTTTATTTACACATCCTGTACAGTTTACACCTCGAAAAAAGTCTTTTCTAGTTGAATTAATAAACCAAGAATTTTAAAAACTAATGCATCAAAAAACATTAATTTTCTCAATTTTTGTGTTTTGGACTTAACCGCATTGGCTTCTGTGCGGCTCAATTGTCTCTTAACTCTTTCGTGGGCCGTGGGAAGATTTCTTCCCACCTACACGATCTTACAATATACACCTGTGGGAAGCGCAAAACCCATTATAATGTATTGGTCTTGTTATTGAAAAGACGGGAAGACTGGCTCCCGCTTCGGTTTTGCTCTGTCACCAATTGTTCTATCGATTGAATGAAATTAGCAGCTTTGTTTTGAAAGTTTGGAAATATGGAGTGAGAAATAAATAGCCCACGAAAGGGTTAATATAATACATCTCAGCCGAAAAAAACATAGAACGTTTCTATTTTTATGAGCAATTTATAGATCAAAACACTGTCGAATTATCTTTTGGATACCCATTTAACCCAGATCTTTCACTGAAGGCTGTAGTGGATCGATTTATCCATAGGCAGTTACAGTTAAATCTTCAATTGCCTCAATTGTCTGACCAATCTTCTACGTGAACTGCAGTCCCCGTCTGTGCAGAGGCACAATGACTAGGAAAGACAAAGAGGAGACGACGGTTACAACGAAGAATATCCAGAAGAGTATTCGATCGATGACCAACGCCATCTGTCGCCATTCGTTGACCACTCTCACTCGGTGGTCCTCCTGCTCTTGACGTTGCAGAATGTACCTCAGAGTCCTCAAAATTTCCTCCTGGATTTTAGTTGCGCACTGAGGCCCAGGTGAAGATCCATTGACCTTAGAGGTGGGAATAGGATGCGATCGTCGCTTCCCAGAGGTCAAGTCTCCACTAGAGGATTCGTTGCAGCTTAGATCAGGATTCATTTCTTTCAGCTCTTCATGGAGGCTGTCCACAGTCATGCGAAACGATTCACCACCCTGTAAGTAAACCATGTTCATAAAAACAATTAGTTGGCTATATCTCATATATGCTTTTTTTATTACAAGAGTTTAAAATTATTAAAAGAAAATCAAAGTCTCTAAATATTATTTAATTTTAGCTACAGTATTTGTTGCGACTCCATCGCCACTTAAATATGTGTTATCCCTAAGACGGAATTTTGTTGCTTTATGTTCGCTACCCGGGAAAAAAGATTTGTTGTTGAACTTCAGCTGCCATGTTGGTAGGCATGTGTTTAAGTGTTAGTTTGTAGATATGTGTTGTGGGGTCAATAAATGTCCGTAATGGAGTTGGATAAAATTATTTATTGGAACAGTATTGTGTAGAGTTTTGGGATTTATATAAAAAGAGCTGATTATATATTGTTATTGTTGATTCTAATACCAATTGATTGATCATTGCTAGTACTATCACATGAGTTCGTGTACCCTCAAGGAATCTAGAAATAGAACATCTGTCAAGTTTAATTAAAATATGTATTTAGATATTTGGCTCTATGAGCTTGAAAAGAATCATTGGTTCCATACTTCATGCAAAATCGCTTGGCTATATATAAAAGATAGACAACTTGGGTTGCTACTACCAAAATTAGAAAAGGCTGAACACCGATTTTTGGTGCCCTTAAAAAGGACATTCCTCATGAGAATTAGTCTTAAAATTTTAAGAGAGGATGTAGAAATATTGCAAGATTCTAAAGGTAGAAAATTTCTCTAGATTCAAAATAGTGTTGTGTGGCTCCTTCTGCTCTTGTAAGATCCTCTAACCCCTCAATACCACTCACACGTTCATGCGAAGCAACACATTGTATGTTAATCTGATGTCTGATAAACAGATAAGAGAGGTAGTGATCTTATGTCCCCCATTCGCCTAATTTTGTAAGTGCTAAGTTCAAAACTGACTATCCTCAAAATCAAAATGTCTGTAAAATTTATATTCCATAAATATTTATTTGATTATTCATATATATTAAACTCAATACGTTTTGTAAATACATTTTAGAAGAAACATTTTACAAGAGATTCACTTAAAATGAGATATATGTAATGTTAGAAATACTTTTGCTGGTAGTGAATTAAACATATTCTGCTTTAAGAAATGAAAATAAAACTTTAATAAGTATACAAACATAGATAGTAAACAATAATTTATATACAATTACATTTATTTAAAACCATATAATTTTGAAAAACTGTTCCTCCCCCAAATGACAATGATTTGTGAGATACAATAGTATGACAAAATATAAATTCCATCATCTTGTATCGTTCTCTATTCAGGAAATGGATACATTTACAAAAGACTTATCAAGAAAGATTGATAGGTATTTAATTGTTAATTGTGATATTTGTATATTTATTTTCGACAACATAGGACCCTTTTCCCATATTTAATTAAGGCATAAAAGTAAATTCTGATATTTAAAGGAAACAAAAATTTGATGGTAAATGTATCATCTGTCTCACTGAAATATTCCTTGACCTACATCTGTGTAAAAAACGCTAAATAAACTTTTTAAAGCAAAAATTATTGTAGGTAACCATACTTTGAAAGAGGCTGGTAAATGCACGGTGTCGTAGGTTGTGCAGGGCTTCTTCCTTTTCGGTGACCTAAAACAGAAGCAGGATGTGTTGACCCTCTGCAGGACGAGGTCCCTGAGGTATGAAGGCACCTCCTTCCTGCTGGGGCCACGGAAGTGGAAGTTCAGTACCACAACCGTGACTACGACAGAAATGGACGTAATGGCCATCACCACCGTCAGGTAGATGCCTAAGAATTGCGAAAAATAAATTTCCATTAGTTAATCACTATAAGTACTGGGATTTGCAAATAAGGAAAAGGTTAGTTATTCATGTAAAAGGAATCAATATATATGTATACATATAAATATATATATATATATATATATATATATATATATATATATATATATATATATATATATATATATATATTTATATATATATATATATATATATATATATATATATATATATATATATATATATATATATATATATATATATATATATATATATATATATATATATATATATATATATATATATATATATATATATGTAATCCAGGAATTATACAACTGCTAGACACATTTAAAATTGTAGCCAGTATTATTTTTACTTGCTGATAGCAAATGGACAATAAGACACATAAGCTACTAGAATATTTAAAGAAATTGCAGTCAAGCCATTTTGGTAGTAAGGTTAGTTCGTAAAGAAACTTAAACGTTATTCTGCTAAAAATGCTGCTAAAAATACCAGTCTTTACCAGTCAAAGACAGACTAGAGTTGACTGGTCTGAATCCCTATATATACATATATGTATATATATATATATATATATATATATATATATATATATATATATATATATATATATATATATATATATATATGTGTGTGTGTGTGTGTGTGTGTGTGTGTGTGTAATCCAGGAATTATAGAACTGCTCGACACATTTGAAATTATAGCCAATAATATTTTTACTTGCTGCTGTCTGCTGGACAATAAGACACTTAAGCTACTAGAATATTTAAGTAAATTGCAGGCGAGCCATTTTGGTAACAAGAACAGTTCATAGTGAAACTTAAACTTCATTTATTACTTGCTAAAAACACCAGTCTTTACCAGGCAACGACAGACAAGAGTTGACTGGCCTGAATCACTGTATATACATATATATACATATATACATATATATAAATATATGTATAAAGATATATATATATAGATATATATATATATGCATATAGATATATATATATATATATATATATAATGCAAGAATTATACAAATGCTGGACACATTTGAAATTGTAGCCACTATTATTTTTACTTGCTACTGGATGCTGAACAAGGAGAAACCTAAGCTACTAGAATATTTAAGTAAATTGCAGTCGAGCCATTTGGTAACAAGAACATTTCGTAGCGAAACTTAAACTTTATTCATTACCTGCTAAAAATAAGATCTTTACCAGTCAACGACAGACAAGGGAATGACTCGAAAAACACTTTGCTTGAACAGAGGTGTACCCAAGAGCGAAGACAGAATATTCCCAAGGGACAATATACTTAGGATGTTTATTATGTTAGGAGAAAAGGTGAGCCATTTGCCGGCGACAACAGGAAAACGTGTTGAATGAACAGACAATTTACATCTATAGGACGGAAAGTTTTGGTAAATGTATTTGAAGAATTCGAAGTCAAGGACACTCCTTTGACTAAGACATTTTGAGGATGGGAAAATAAATTTTATGGAATTAGAATGAGAGAGAGGAAGTTTTTTAAGAAAATATTAAAGTGAAATAATTTGGATATATTACATATATACATATATATATATATATATATATATATATATATATATATATATGTAAGGAAATTTCTCAGGGGTTTTCAAAACTTAAATCAAGGTTAAAATTTCCCGCGTCATTTTGCATTCCCCCTTTTAAAACCTAACCTAAATTTACCACTGGGGCTACAGTTTATGACCTAGGAAAAGAGGCTGGACCAATTATAATCCTACATGGCCCTAGCGGACAATTTAGGAAATTTCCAAATAAAAAGGAGATACGTGCTATTGAAGACAAATTTTTATAGAGATATTTTCCCACAGATATTGACCCAGGTGTTAAGGGTCTTGTTCATGATAGCTGACCCTTCAGTTTGTCCTGTACCTACGATGAAGTGGGAACACATCCTCCAACGTAATCCTAATAAAGG
>CM063508.1:128655739-128673239 GCA_032207245.1 Pardosa pseudoannulata | reverse complement strand
CACTTGAGGTCTGAGTGACGTGTGAGAGCAAAGTTCACAGTCACTTTTTTCGGCGGTCAGTCCACAATCGTTTTTCTTGATACATCCACAAACGTTTTTCTTGATACTCAAAATGCCCTTCTGCATCAGTCGGAGAATATGTAGAAAGAAAAATAAGATAATTCTCTCGTGGTAGACTCTGGCAGTAACTGTCCAATTTCTTTCCTCTCCTCCCCAGGATTCATCGATCTCAGAGGTTGTCACCTTCCCCTCCCCTCCTTTGACCGTCGTCTTTGGGGTTAATGTAGAGCACTTGATGCCAGGGTGATGCGGGACAACTAAGTTTACATTCAATTTTTTCGGTTGTCCGTTCACAATCGTTTTTCTTGATACATTCCAAAGTTCGGGTATCGTTCGTTTAAAAACAGAGGACCAATGTAATATGTAATGATCTTTTAGCTAGACGGGCAACTACATTTTACTCTGGTCCTCTGCCTTATAGTGATATTAAAAAGAAAAACTCTCGAATCGCAAATGTCCACTAGAATGCTGAATGAAACACTGAAACTCGAAAAAAACTATACTTCATTAGGTCATCTCTCTCCATTTTGCCACCTCTCAGAAATCGAAAAATGGACGTCATTTTAACACGGCTTCGTATTGGCCATAGCAGGCTCACTCATAAACATTTATTTCTGGCTGAGCCTACTCCACAATGTTCCATTTCTCATACTGATCTTACTATTTATTATATTTTAACAACTTGTACAGCTTTAAAACTTTTTTATTATATATATTTTAAAACATTTCATCCTAGTTTGATCGAACTTGTGGCAGAAACTCCTCATCCCAAGTTATTTGAATTTCTTTTTCGCACTGATGTTTTAAATTTCATCAAATTTTTTTTAATGTTTTAATGTGAGTCTATACCTTGTTTTTGCTATATTTTTTCTTAAAATTTAGTATTAATTTCCCCTACTTTTAAATGATATAACTTTGTTTTAATATGTAATCATTTACTTGGCGCATCATATCCTGACTTGGATCTTGCGACAATAAACCCAAACCAACCAGGTGCCAGGTGCAAGTTCAGGTGCTCAGTAGATCTCTTCTGAAAAAATTAATGAGGATTCTGTTTGTCCACAGCATTTAGGTACAACGCCCCATAGTTCGCACAGAAAACACTCACAAATATTTTCAACGACTGAGACGGACGAGTCACTTACAAACTTGCCGAACTAATGAATCAAGTTTCAACGCAATTTCAATGTCATCTTAAAGTGGATTATATTTTTTAAGTCCTCCACTCTTGCGATCTGTCGTCTGAGAGTATAGGAAAGTATCGATAACTATGAGATGATCATGGAGTCAGATTGAAGGTCTCGTATATCATATTTCTTTCATTGGTGTTATATTGTGTTATAGCTGACGTAATTTTATGGTGAAATAATATACTAATGTTACAATTAATGGCAAAAAATTGTAAAATTGTTTAAAATTATATTTATATTAATACAAATTTTGTTTATTCACATTATTTTTCTGAATATTGATTTGTTGTTAATTTTAAAACATTAAAAACTCATTATTTTTGTTCTATAACATTCTTAAAATATTTCCTGATTTTAAACACACACAAAAATTAAAAATTTCATATTAAAAGATAAACCAGAAATTAAAAAAAATACATAAAACATCCGCAGAGATCTATTTTTAATTTTCAAAGAGCATTAAAATGTTAGTATTTTTTTTATTTTTTCAAATAAATTTTTAAGTTATCAAAAAAGTTTTTTAATCAAGGGAAGCTCCGCCCCTTCCTTGACCCCACGTAAATGTTATTACAAATAGTATAAAAATTTATTAAAAGTGTAATAATTTCTTTAAATGAAATGTATCTAACTATATCCTAAGGCGAAAATGGCAAAAAACGAGTCTAACCGGCTTGAATGCTGCGTTAAAGCGTCGTTAACCACAGAACCAATAGAAATTAGGCGCATTAAAGCGTAATAAAAGGGATACATAAGGAGAGCAGTCTCTGAAATAAACATAAGCAAAAAATAACATGGAGATGAGAGGAAAAAAACAGTCTGGGTGACCATATTTGGCGCTTTATAGCCCACTTGGCAAGGGGAACCTAATTCTTTAGTCAACCCCTTTTTTTAAGTGTAAAAAGAACTGATTAAACACCTGGATTCTGAAATCATTTAAACTGTTTACATAGTAATAATCAGAATTAGCTAAAAAAATCCGAATAAAATTTCTTGAATTTGTTTTGAAAACGTTTATGATATAATTAGGAAATAAACAACTTTATAAAAACCAATATATAACAGCATAAATTCTTTTTTTTTTTTGAATATAACAAGAAAATCTCAAGAGAATTCTTTGTTTATATTTACCTTTATAAATAAATTTATTTTAAAGTGAAATTAAAAGGATATTCTCAATAAGTACCAGATAAAATTAATAGCTAATTTCTTTCATTCTCTTACTAACAACTTTCTTAAAAAGAGAATAAATATAAAATAATTGATAAACATACACTATTTTTTTAAATAGAGCAGGTGATAAACTATGAAACATCGTCTTCAGAAATTAAAATATAAATACTTACAGATCTATATCATTCCTCTCATATAGCTTCTTCAAGTTCAAGTTCTTGGGTATCTGGCCTTTCCTTCAAAAAACAACAGAAAAAGTTTTCATACCAATTCCTTTCTTTTTTAACTACGAAATTATTTTCTTCGTCAATAGAATACCGAAGTTTCTCCCAAAACCAACTCTCACCCCACTGAAGGTAGGTTTTCGTGGAAATCACGTACTGTAAATCTTTTTCCATTTCCTTTCTATCAGGTACATCTCCTATAATGACGAGTATTAATCGATCTTTTTTGTCTTTCAGTGTTTGGTGGTAAGCTGCTTGAAATTCTAAGTGAAACCACTGGCTTTTCAAAAAAGTGTCCGAAATAAGTATGAGAGTTTTTCTGCTATTTTCAATTGATTCTATAATGTTCGTTGTGATGTACTTGCCAGATATCCAGTTTCGCTCATGAATACAAAATTTACAGTTGACAGGATCTTCTAATTCTTGGACAATACTAAGTGCTATGTCTCTGTCCGTAGAGCTATACGAAATGAAACAATCATATAATTTGTCTTCGCTTCGTGGTCTATCACAACCGCACAGCAGGTAAAATGTGTTGGCATGTGTGTACAAATATGCAAGAATGTGATTTTTGTTTTTGTAATAAAATACCAATAATACAATTGACACAACCACTGTTATGGATCCCATAGTAGACAGCACAATAATTGTTTCCACATACTGTGAATACGGGCAAAGATCAGCGTACTGCATATTTTTCAGTATAATAGTGCTTTCTGAATCGTTTGAAAACATACATCGCAGCTGAGAGATGTCGGTTATTTGAGATATGTGTTCAGAAAGAAATGTCTTAAAAGGAACAATTGAACAATCACATGGCCAGGAGTTTCTGGAAAGTGTCATATTAAATTCTTTTACTCTTTTAGCATAAGCTTCAAGCGTCTGTGGAAATTTTGTAAGTTTATTATCGCTAAGACCCAAGTACTTTAATTGTTTTGGAATGTACAGCTCTTCATATACGATATTATTACCGTCAGCATGGATCTCTGTCAAGTTTTCCCAAATGTTTTCATTCAACTCTAAAAGAGAAATCAAGTTGTTTCTTTTTATATACAGTACATTTGTATTGTAAGGAGCTTCTTTAGGAAGGTATCTATAGTCATTATCATTGCAATTTAATATTGTAGCTCTAAGATATGCACTATATTTGCAGAAACAGCCCTCTGGACAAAAATTAGATATATTGCAAATAAAATAAAAATCTTTGAGATCGGCTACATTTTTTCCTCTTTCATTGGAAGGGTTTTCACACATTAAACCATCTACAAATTCAATATTTTGTAGAGATGATCCTTCTGTCAATTCCTTGTAAAATTCGAAAAGGTGGCAATCACATTCTAGATGATTTCCGAACAGATGAATTTTAGTTTTTGTTGACCTATTTGTTAGCGGGAATGATTCTTCATTTACTTCTTTTAAATAAATTGTTTTCACAAAATTGAACTCTAAGTTTATAATACCTTGAGGAATGTCTGACAAATATAATATCTCTATCATATTATGAGATGCTAGTATTCTTTGAAGATTCACGAGTTTGTACCACTTCTTATCTCCAATATATGTTAAAGCATTATAACTAATATCTATTTTTCTAAGTTTATCGCAGTGTGTAATTATATCACCGAAAGAATAAATAGAGTTATGACTAATATTTAGAAAATCCAATTCCGGCAAGAACTCAAAACTGTTGTTTTCAATTTTCTCTATGTAATTTCTAGAAATATCGAGATATTTTAATGATGAAAGACCTGTAAAATGTCCATGGTTTATTTCCTGTAAATTATTTCGAAATAAGAATAGCGATCTTAATTTATTATTATTTTTAAAGGGTTCATCATTTAACGAGGAAATTTGATTGAAACTAATATCAAGAATTCTCAAATTTTTTAAATCACTAAATATTCCAAAATAGATTTTCTGTATGTTGTTTCCATGCATAAATACACTAGAGAGTTTCTGTGTGTATGAAAGCATGCCGTTGGGTATAAACGTGACATTGCAATAGTTCAATTTTAAGACTCTAAGCTCTGACAAACCGTTAAATGTATCGTTAGATAGAAACAATTGATAATTTTTACTAATATCCAACCATTTAATTCCTGTGTTGTTTATGAACACGTTCGATAAACTTTCAATTCTATTGTTACTAATATCGAGATATTCGAGCATTCTCAGGGAAGCGAGAGAGTTCTGATAATCAGGAAAGACATTCAGATATTTTATAAAATTATGACTAACATTCAGTGTGTACAAATTTGTCAATTCTGAAAATATGCTTTCGAGTTTTTCAAACCGGTTTAAAGATAGATCAAGGCTTTTTAATGAAGATAATCCTTTAAAAACATCACTTTCTAATTCTGAAATTGCATTTCCTGTTAATATAAGACTTGTTAGTTTAGTATTGAGTTCAAAAGAGTGAACTTTTATTTCGGCAATGTTGTTAAAGCTCAAATTTAAGACTGTGAGATATATTAACTCCTTAAACATTTCTGAATTAATTTCTTCTAGTTTGTTGTAGGAAAAGTCAAAAATGTATAAAGAAGGAGTATGTAAAAATATATAATCTGGTAAGGATTCTATGTTACATTCATACAAAAATAAATCCTTTAGATGTTTCAAACCATAAAATGAGTCATTTTGAATGGTAAAGCCTTTATTTCCTTCTAGATGTAAAACTCTTAAGATATTATTGCTCGAAAATATGTTTTCTGTTTCCTTTAACTTATTATAGCTTAAATCAAGAGATGTCAATTTCTTCAGGTTCAAGAAATGAAGACTATTTAATTTATCTAAATTGTTTCTACTAATATCCAACTTTTCAAGATTTTTTAAATTTTTAAACTGGAGATCGGATAAATAAGGAATTGAATTTGAACGAAGGTTTAGATATGTCAATGAAATCAGATAGTCAAATGTATCTTCAGCGAGAGTTGAAATGTTATTGTCATTAAGGTATAGAACAGAAAGGAGACTCATATCTTTAAATATATTAGGTGGTAGAAAATGAAGTTTATTTTTAGACAAGTCTAAAGAATTTATAAATTTGACACACTTAAAAGCATCTTGTTCAATTTTTTCAATACCATTTGCAGAAGCATCTAATCTTCTTAATGAACATAAGCCTTCGAATGTGTTATTCTTTAGAATGGGATTTATGATGTTACGACCAATCTTGAAGAAATATATAAAATGGTCAGAAAAAAATTGAAATAGTCCAGGCCTTGCTAAGCAGTCTATAAATTCAATGTTTTGCTTTGTAGAATTAATAACAGGAAGACTGTCATATTCAATAGAACTGTCGTTCTTACATATTGTATCAAGTACTACAAAATTATTTAAATCTTTGGGAAGCTTTCTACCATAATGCGTCACACATTTTATGTAATCTGAAGTTTCATAATATGTTTCGCATACTATTTGGTTTTCAAGTACACTGTTACAAAATACAATTCCTAAATATAGGAGACAATAACTTTCAAAAATGAATAATTGAAAAAATAATTTCATCTTTTTTGCAAATCAGTGTAAATCCATATACATTATTTTTTATCACTGTTGCATATTATACTTAGTATTTTTTTTAAATACTTCATGGTATATTTTCATCGAAACTGTTTAAGATTAAGGCTTATGAGAGAATAATTCTAAGTAGAATAATTCTTACCTTAAAAAGTAGCTATCATTATTTTGTCATTCAGAAAATTGTATATCTTTGAGAATTTTTCTTTCCATTATTTTTACAATTTTTTAGATAGTTCGCGTGAAAGAATATTAGTTCCACACATTTGTTTTTAATATAATTAATTTTTCTTTCTGCCTACACACAGGAAGCTTCAATATCATTCTATTTGCTACTGTTATATGCTTTCAGAATTATCCGGTTTATCAACATACGAGTATTTCCGTTATTGAGAAACATTGAGGAACATCCTGAATACAGTTGTGACATATATGTTAATGTAAAACAACTCATATCTCTATTCTGAAGATTTGTTTTAGATACGATATGAGTGAAAAAAATAAAAGGTAAGTTCTAAAATACCGTCAGTACCGGCTATATGGTCACCCGCTTATAAGGGCACCTCGCTTATATGGTCAGTTTTCTAAAGTCCCGTCTAACTTAATAGGGAACATGTGTTAAAGCGCACCTCTTATGCAGTCATTTCTTTTTCTTGTTACCGGTTACATGGTCAGTTTCAAGTTTTCAATGAGTTTCCGTTTAAGAAGTCAATGCGAAATTCAAGCCTTTATTTTCCTTTCTTTCGAAACTTTCTTGTTTGTGTAGACTCATCGTCGGGGTTTTCCACTTGAGTTCTTGCCCTCCACTTATAACAAGTGGACATCCGTCTGTTTATTGGTTGAAGTTATCTCTCTCGTACATGACCTCACGTGTTATTGTACTAATACCGAAGCAGCAGATGATCATTTAAAAGCTATTAGGGACTTAGAAAAAGTTGTGTTAACAACCTACAAAAGGAAGCATGTGTTACGTACCGCTTAGACAGTCATTTTCTTTTTCTTGTTATCGGTTGCATGGTCAGTTTCATGCTTTCAACGAGTTTCCGTTTTTTTTTTTTTTTTTTTTTTTTTTTTTTTTTTTTTTTTGTAAGTCAATGCGAGATTCAAGCCTTTATTTACCTTTCTATCCTCCCTTACCCCCTTTCTTGTTTGTGTAGACTCATCGTCGGAGTTTTCAACCTCTCTCAGTTCTTGCCTTCCACTAATAACAAGTGGATAACAGTCTGTTTATTGGTTGAAATTATCTCTCTCCTACATGACCTCAGGTGTTACTTTACTAATTCCGAAGCACAGATGATCATTTAAAATCTATACTTACAACTTAGAAAAAGTTGTCTTAACAACCAACAAAAGAAAGCATGTGTTAAAGCGCACCGTTTATACAGTCATGTTATTTTTCTTGTTACCGGTTACATGGTCAGTTTCATATTTTCAACGAGTTACCTTTTTTATAAGAAATTAATGCGAAATTCAAGCCTTTATTTTATTTTCTTCCCTCCCTTTCTAGTTTGTGTAGACTCATCGTCGTAGTTTTCCACCTCTCTCAGTTCTTGCCCTCCACTGATAACAAGTGGACTAACAAGTCTGTTTGTTTATTGGTTGAAGTTATCTCTCTCGTACATGAACTCACGTGTTATTGCACTAATTCCGAAGCAGCAGATGATCATTTAAAAGCTATACTTTTAACTTAAAAAAAGCTGTCTTAACAACCAACAAAAGGAAAATGTGTTATGCACCGCTTATACAGTCCTTTTTTATTTTGTTACCTGTTACATGGTCAGTTTCATGTTTTCAATGAGTTTCGGTTTTTTTTAAGAAGTCAATGCGAAATTCAAGACTTTATTTTGATTTCTTTCCTCCCTTTCCCCCTTTCTTATTTGTGTAGACTCATCGTCATAGTTTTCCACCTCTCTCAGTTCTTGCCCTCCACTGATAACAAGTGGACATCTGTCTGTTTATTGGTTGAAGTTATCTCTCTCATACATGACCTCAGGTGTTATTGTATTAATTCCGAAGCAGTAGATGATCATTTAAAAGCTATAGTTACAACTTAGAAAAATTTATTAACAACCAACAAAAGGAAGTATGTGTGAAAGCGCACTGCTTATACAGTCATTTTCTTTTCCTTGTTACCGGTTGCATGGTCAGTTTCAAGTTTTCAATGAGTTTCCGTTTTTTTTAAGAAGTCAATGCAAAATTCAAGCCTTTATTTTCCTTTCTTTACTCCCTTTCCCCCTTTCTGGTTTGTGTAGACTCATCGTCGGAGTTTTCCACCTCTCTCAGTTCTCACCCAAATTTTTGATAGAGTTACTACTCATCATTCGCAATATAGCTATAAGCAAGTTCTTATTATGTAATGAACAAATAGGCACTTTGAACAAGTTCCCAGAGGTCATCCATATTTTAATACTATGCAATGAAATCGTCTTTGTTATTTTAGCAAGACAATACTTTTTTTAAAAAACTTGAAATTTCATGTAAAAAAAACCAAGAACTCTCTTTTTTAATTATTTTTGTGTTATTTTGTATATGTTTTTAAAGGGGAAATATTCGAGTAATTTCTCTTTTTCTCTTTTTCTTCGAGATATTTCAGAAATTTGAAACTCAAAAATTCATACTAAAACATTTCAGTCTTCATAGAAAACTTTCTATTTAATTTTAATTATTTACTAATTCATAATAGTTGTTTTATTTTTATAGTTTCTGTTGTAGCGGTCTTTCTTTTTCAACAGATGGCATCCCCATGTAACGTATTTATTTTGTTTTTAGTATTCTGGGTAAGGTAAAATAACTGTTAGTTTGTTATTCTGTGTGTGTGTGTGTGTAATTCTATTCATTCTTGCCTATATTCCATTCGTATTCAGTAGGAAACATGTGTTGGTACAGATGCATTATAGACGCCCAGTTTTACTTTCGCCAGATTTAGCGATTTTTTGGCGGTTTTATGTGGCGATGTATTGGTTGTGTTTTCCCTGACTTTGGTGGTGGGGTAGGGCAGCTCCGATATGTTCTTGCACCCCATTGGTGCCCATGAATTTTGACTTCAGTAACCGGCACTATTCGAGAGATTTGCATCTTAGCTGTGCTTTTGTATTCCAGTCGTCTGGGTCAGTTTGTACTTTTCTTTCTTTTTTTTATCATTTTCTGGGATTAAGTAATTTAGTTATGGCGGGCGTAGTCGTTTTGGTTCTTGCTATTTTTGGAATTGTTAAAATGTATCAGGATATTTTAAATCAAACAAGATGTTTTCTTTTATTACAGGGGGGAACCCCTCTCACATGTTACATATTTTATAATATTAGTGCTTATTAAAATGCTATATATTGTGTTTATGCTGTTGATATATATCATAAATATTACTAATCTGTTATTAATTTAAAAAATGATATTTATTATGCTAATTTTATTTTAATAAAGCTTTAAAATGTTAATATGTTTATTTTTTTAAAGTTTTGTTTTGTTACTGTTGTGTTTCAAATATGCCATGTGGCCGCCGCCATGTTTTTTTACTTGGCGAATTCTTAAAACACGCGTTTTTCTGTTGGTCGCCAAAAAAACATGGCGGACAGTGCCGGCGTCTATAATGAATCTATTCACATGTGTTTAAAACCTAATTCAAAATTATAAATTCATGTTGTATACCTTCAATTTATTCGACAATCAACTTGTGTTTTGATTCATCATTTCGGTTTCTACAGATCCTGCATATCAAATTCAAAAGAATAAAAAAAGTAAGCAATCACCTGATTCAGTTATTGGGTTAATTCCCAGTGAACGGTGCGCTCTTTGTCCGCCATCTTGTTTTTGGCGACTATTGGCAAAACACGACTCCGCGAACAATTAGGACAAGTATAATTACTAGCAATCAATCCTACACTCATACAATATTTAACAACATCCAATTTACCTTTCTTTTCCAATTCAAAAAAAAAAATCTCAAATTCACTCGGTCTTGTTCCGATCCAGTCAAAGACGAAAAAGACATTATACTTAAAATTTTAAGAACCAGAAATTAAAACTTAAAGCCAAATAGAAATTACAAAAATTTAAATACTATAAAATTAAAAACAAATACTAATTAAGAAATTTAAATACTATAAAATTAGAACAAATAAAATTTTTGAAATAAATACGATTGAAGAGAATGCAGAACTTAACCACTCCACTGGTGAAAAACAGATTGAAATGTAGCAAGCTGCAAAACCGTTAAATTAACGGCAAAAAGTGTTGAAATTCAAACTTACCTCCTACAACTTTTAATATAATTGGATCAAACAAGAATTAGATCATCGTGACATCACATCATTTATTGCGCAAGTTACTCCAAAGAGGATCCGATAACGCACACAAACCAAAGAAGAGAAAGAGGTTACCATCTTTTAACGGGAGAGAAAGGGTGAAGTTGACAAGGAGAAAATAAGTATCGCCCAAGAAATGGCGCCAAAAATAAGCCAAAAAAATCGCCAAAATAGCGTACCGTAAACTGGGATACAGCCCAGTTAATGATTACACAGTACTCTTAAACTTAATAATAATAATAATAACAATAATAATAATAATAATAATTAATTGACTTAATAGAGAACCAAAATTCAAGATTCATGGTTATTCGAAGTAAAATTCTTTCTGTTCAATACAATATTATTATACTCGGGCATTATAAAATGTGTAGCTGTATTACTATAAATTCTATTTTACTATACTCTTGTACAAAATAAAAATACATAAACAACAACAAAAGTAAAAGAAATAACGTAAAACAGTTCTAAACAGTCTAATAAAAGAAAAAAACATTAATTTATATAATCTCCTATATAATAATAGACTAAGTTGTCTGTCCGTGAATTTATGAAGCGGTTGTACCTGGAATGGATACAGGCATCCATATTGGATTTTTTCTGAGTTAGGGTTAGCAAAATTCAAAGCGAGTTCGAAATCCACCCCACTCGACTTTTCGAGCGTTTAATACTATTATTTCAAGTCTTATTCTCGCTCTTATTCTATACTAAATTCATTCTTGATATGAATTTAGTATAGAATAAGAGGGAGCAGCGAAATATTTAAATTGCACTGTGTTTACTCGACCCTCATATACTCTAATTAGTTCTTTCATCGAGTGTAGGCCTATCATATTCGGTAGAGGGTCTGCCCATTTGATCATCGTACTTCTCGGTTTGACGGTTCTGTCCCCGACGCAGCCAAATTTTTCTACATGTCTAATTACTGAATTAATTTTTCTCTTGCAACCTAACAAAGGATTTTCATTTTAAAGAGCCTCCGATTGGAGCGGAATCGAAGTGGTTCCAACTTTTACAAACAAACAAAGTCCTGCGCAGTAAGGCACAGAAACTAATCTCCTGGATGATTGAAAACTGGGAACTAATCACTTGCACCAGCTAAATGGTCAAGCCATTTTTTTATTGTACTGTAAATATTTTTATGAAATTGTTAAAAAAATTAAATTTGTTTTTAAATAGCTCAAGTAATAATAGATTGACTTTCTATAAATTATTTCTCATTTCAACAAAATCTTCTTTTTGTGGTTAATTTATGTTCCTTTCTCATGTTAACTTTTAATGTACATGTTTTTCAAGATGTTTGTAACGCTCATTGGTACAACAGCACAAATTCGAATATCTGTACAGACAAGTGTTTGTTTTTTATTACTTCCGGGGCTGGACCCATGCTTAGAGACCCCCCTCTCTAAGTTGAATTATGTAAAAGCATCTTGTTCCTAATATTATCTTGTAACCCATTTAACATCACCTAACTAGGGATTCGTTCTAGTTTTGGTTTATTTTTAATCTTCTTTCGCTAGTTTTAACCTTTTTTTTTTCTTACTTTAACATTAACGGCAAGCATTATGCTACCCTCTTCCAGGGTTTCGTTTTAGTTACTTAAACTATGGACTTTTTTAAATGATAACTCACGACTATATTCTCTAATTTTTTTATTTTTATTTTTATTTTATTTATTTTTTTTTTTTACTGTTTCGGAGTGAACTGTTTCGTGGTAAACATTTGAAAGCCTAATCCTTAGGGAAGGCTGTTTGCCACCGAGGGTTTAAAAAAATGTCTAATTAATTTAATATTTTCTGATTTTTCTTTTAAATTCTTATTCCTAAAGTTGTTATATTATTTTCAAAATCGTTTTATCATTTTTAAAATAAATGTTTATTATTGTTTCAACTTTTTATGACTTAAACTTTCTTCTCGTAATGTAATAATAGCCTAAGTTATCTGCCTATCTGCCTCGAATTTATACAGCGGTTGGACGTGGTATTGATAGAGCATCCGTATCGGATTTTTGATGACTTAGGGTTAGCAAAATTCAAAGCGAGTAAAGTTTATTTTTTCCTAAACTATAGATCCGATTCTAAAATAAATTCTTATGAATAAGCGTCGTTTCACAGCGAAAAATACTTTCATATTTAAAACGTTCGAAATTCACCTCGTTCCTCTTTTCGAGAATTTAACGCCATCATATCAAGCCCTATTTTAGGAGCAGGCTATTAAATTTATCAATTCATCACATAATAAATAGGTAAAAATAACAATTTTTTCTAGCATTATGACGTCATTCCTTTAACTACCTCATTTAATCATTTATTTTAGATTATTTAAATATCTTCTGCAGGATTTCCATACGTTTTATCACCGAACTTAGATATTACCTAAATAATTTTCTTTTAAATTTGGCTTAAATAATAGATTAGGTACATATGTGATAATTTTAATCGATTATTTTTGTAGAACGATAATTCTCAGCCAAAAAACATTTTTTTTACCTGTCACATAGGGTACCTTTACAATTCTGAAAAATTAAAAATTTTACTGATCCCGTCATACGACGGGGTATATGCTAGTCCTTTATAATTTTATAAACAGTACAGTTCACATTAAAATAATTATTTCTTATAAAAACCAAAGATATAAATAAAAACTTTAATAAGCAAGATACATGCATGTATACGTAAAGGACAAACTACTGTTTTCTGAAACACACCCTATTCCTATGATTTCACATATATACAGTCTGTATCGGTTATATGGTGAGATCAGCGGTCCAGAAAAATTAGACCATATAAGAGGGATGACCTTAATGCGGAACCATACAACCCTACTGAATTTTGGCAGGATTATATTCACCTATCAGAATGTACTTAGTACTCATAAATAATTAATTATACTTTTAAGAACATTTTAACAACTTATTCGAGAAGTAAAAACTACAATAAAAATATACAATAATTTTTATGGGGGAAATTTATTAGCTTACCTTACTAATCAAAGTACAGAACGATCACATACGTACATTCATGTTCAATGTATTTAAAAATAATCAGGTATATAAGTTTGGTTCCTTTCGTTGGTTGTTAAGGCAACTTTTTCTAAGTTGTAAGTATAGCTTTTAAATGATCATCTACTGCTTCGGAATTAGTAGAATAACACCTGAGGTCATGTATGAGAGAGATAACTTCAACCAATAAACAGATGTCCACTTGTTATCAGTGGAGGGAGAAAACTGAGAGAGGAGGAAAACTCCGACGATGAGTCTACACAAATAAGAAAAGGGGAAAGCGAGGAAGGAATGGAAAATAAAGGCTTGAATTTCGCATTGAATTCTTAAAGAAAGGACACTCTTTGAAAATATGAGACTGACCATGTAACCGGTAACAAGAAAATGACTGTATAAGTGGTGAGCTTTAACACATGCTTCCTTTTGTTGGTTGTTAAAAGACAACTCTTTCTAAGTTGTTAGTATAGCTTTTAAATGATCATCTACTGCTTCGGAATTAGTACAATAACACCTGAGGTCATGTATGAGAGAGATAACTTCAACCAATAAACAAACAGATGTCCGCTTGTTATCAGTGGAGGGCGAAAACTGAGAGAGGAGGAAAACTCCGACGATGAGTCTACACAAACACGAAAAGGGGAAAGGGGGGAAAGAAGAGAAAATAAAGGCTTGAATTTCGCATTGAATTCTTAAAGAAAGGACACTCTTTGAAAATATGGGACTGACCTTGTAACCGGTAACAAGAAAATGACTGTATAAGCGGTGAGCTTTAACACATGCTTCCTTTTGTTGGTTGTTAAGACAACTTTTTCTAAGTTGTAAGTATAGTTTTAATTGATCATCTGCTGCTTCGGAATTAGTAAAATAACACCCGAGGTCATGTATGAGAGAGATAACTTCAACCAATAAACAGACAGATGTCCAATTGTTATCAGTGGAGGACGAAAACTGAGAGAGGAGGAAAAATCCGATGAGTCTAGACAAACAAGAAAAGGGGAAAGGGAAAAAAGAAATTAAAATAAAGGCTTGAATTTCGCATTGACATCATAAAAAAGGAAACTCGTTGAAAATATAAAGCTGACCGTGTAACCGGTAACAAGAAAAATAAAATGACTGTATAAGCGGACAGTTTTAACACATGTTCCCTATTAAGTTGGAAGGGACTTTAGGAAACTGACCGAATAGCCGGTACTGACTGTAGTTGGTTAGGTGTCTCCCAAATTGATCTTTGCCGAGAGAAACAGATTTTCCATGATGGAGTTTATGAAAAAGGTGAAACATATGCATTTTAAAACCATGTATTTATAGTTTTACACTGTTGCAGTCGCTTATCTTTCTCGAATTCGAACTCTTGGGTGTTTGAACCTTTCTTTAATATACAACAAAAAAGGTTTTCGAAACATTTCTCCCTTTTTCTATCAACAAAACTATTTTCTTCGTAAATAGAATACTGCGTTTTCTCCTTAATTCATCTTTCGCCCCACTGTAGGTAAGTTTTCGTAGGAATCACGTACTGTAAATCCTTTTATATCCAGACTTTTGATCAAGTTAATCTCCTATAAGGATGAGTATTAATCGATGTTTTTTTTATGTTTCAGCTTTTGATAAAAACCTGCTTGAAATTCCAAGTGAAGCCATTCGCTTTTCAAACAGGCTTCGAAAAGAAGTATCAGACTTTTTCTGTTTTCAATCGATTATATAATATCCTTTGTGATGAAGTTACCAGATATCCAATTTTTCACACTCATACAGAATTTTTACATAGCAATCATCATAAATTACTGAAGATTATTAGATACTATTATATATATTTAGATATATATATACATATATATATATATATATATAATATATATATACATATATATATATACATATATATATATATATAGTAATATATATATATATATATATATATATATATATATATATATATATATATATTATATATATATATATATATATATATATATATATATATATATATATATATATATATATATATATATATATATATATATATATATATATATATATATATATATATAGTATATATATATATATATATATATATATATATATATATATATATATATATATATATATATATATATATATATATATATATATATATATATATATATATATATATATATATATATATATATATATATATATATATATATATATATATATATATATATATATATATATATATATATATATATATATATATATATATATATATATATATATATATATATATATATATATATATATATATAATATATATTATATATATATATATATATATATATATATATATATATACTGCTACAAGTAGTTCTGCTACAAGTATATTGTCGTATTAAATTCATGACATTTTATGCCCTACTTTAGACCATAGCAGCAAGAATGAGAAGCATCGTTATTCTCGCTTTTATAAATTAATTAAATTTTTATTCTTATTCCTTTCAATATTACCCATCTTAGGCCACAAACATATCTTCTCTTGATCGATATTTAAGATCCAGGATGTTCTGCTACAAGTATATTGCCGTATTAAATTCATGACATTTTATTCCATACTTTACACCATAGCAGCGAGAATGAGAAGTATCGTTATTCTCGCTTTCATAAATTAATTAAATCTTTATTCTTATTCTTTTCAATATTACCCATCTGAGGCCACAAACATAACTTCTCTTGATCGACATTTAAGATCTAGAATGTTCTGCTGAAGCATAATGCCGTATTAAATTCATGACATTTTATACCATACTTTACACCATAGCAGCGAGAATGAGAAGTATCGTTATTCTCGCTTTTATAAATTAATTAAATCTTTATTCTTATTCCTTTAAAAATTACCCATCTGAGGCCACAAACATATCGTCTCTTGATCGATATTTAAGATCCATGATGTTCTGCCACAAGTATATTGCCGTATTAAATTCATGACATTTTATACCATACTTTACACCATAGCAGCGAGAATGAGAAGTATCGTTATTCTCGCTTTTATAAATTAATTGAATCTTTATTCTTATTCCTTTCAAAATTACCCATCTGAGGCCACAAATATAACATCTCTTGATCAATATTTAAGATCCAGGATGTTCTGCAAGTATATTGCCGTATTAAATTCATGACATTTTATAACATACTTTACACCATAGCAGCGAGAATGAGAAGTATCGTTATTCTCGCTTTTATAAATTAATTAAATCTTTATTCATATTTCTTTCAATATTACCCATCAGAGGTCACAAACAAAACTTCTCTTGATCGATATTTAAGATCCAGGATGTTCTGCTACAAGTATATTGCCGTATTAAATTCATGACATTTTATACCATACTTTACACCATAGCAGCGAGAATGAGAAGTATCGTTATTCTAGCTTTTATAAATTAATTAAATCTTTATTCTTATTCCTTTCAATATTACCCATACGAGGCCTTAAACATATCTTATTTTGATCGATATTTCAGATCCAGGATGTTCTGCTACAAGCATATTGCCGTATTAAATTCATGACATTTTATTCTATACTTTACACTATAGTAGCGACAATGAGAAATATCGTTAATAATTTAAATGACATTGAAAACAATCCATATTTATATTCAGAAGTGTTGTACGCAGTTTTGTATGTCGTATCAAATAAAGCAAAAAAAATAAATAAATATACCCAATGAAATGATAGTAATTGACCAAATATTGTGCAAATAGACTTGTTCTCGCCAATTCATATTTCTTGCCAAATATTTTTTTTATTACTAAATTCCTGTTATGGAAATGATTATTCCTTATTTTTAATAATACAGACAAATAGAAAAACACATTAACTCTAAGAATTATTAAAGAACAATTCGAATTACGAAGCGACCTGTCTTAAAGCTAATTGTAAATACAAAAACAGAATTCTAATGTGCTTGATTTAGAATAAAATTTAGTCATTTCAAAATGAGGGAATTGCTAATGGTTATTATAAGGATAAAAAAAGAAAATATAGAATAGTATTTTATTTAAATT
>CM063508.1:128640739-128650739 GCA_032207245.1 Pardosa pseudoannulata | reverse complement strand
CCAACCTCAGGTCTAAGAATATCCTGATATTTCTTCACAATGCTACAAATAGTTAAAACAGAAATAAGAACATCTGCTATAACTAAATACCAAAAAAATTTTACCTACCTACGAGACAATCTACTACTGGAACGAAAAGAACATTTAGAACAGAAAATTTGCATAGATAGCCGGGTAATGACGTCAAAAATCACGTGCACCAATAGGATGCAAGAACATATCGTAGCTTCCATATTCCCCTATCAAAGTTAGGGCATATACAGCAACCTAGTCATCGCCCCAAAAATCGCCAAGTTTGGCGAGAAAAAAACACGGCGGCTATAATGCATCTGTACCAAGAGTAGTTATGTTTGTCCTAAATGTGGGGAAAACATGAAAATTTAACCGGAAAAGGGGTTGGTGTTTGCTCTTATTATTTTCTGGGATTTAGTTAATTTAGTTATGACGAGTAAGTTATTTCTGTTTTGAAATTGTTAAAAAGTATCAATTATTTCGGTTTTGAAATTGTTAAAAAGTATCAAAATATTCTAAACCAAACAAGATGCTTTGGTTTGGAACATTTTGTTTTTGCTCTTATCATTTTCTGGATTTAGTTAATTTAGTTATGACAAGTGAAGTTGTTTCGGTTTTGAAATTGTTAAAAAATATCAAAATATTCTAAATCATACAAGATATTTGGGTTTGGAACATTTTGTTTTTGGTCTTATCATTTTCTGGGATTTAGGTAATTTAGTTATGACGGATGCAGTTATTTTGGTTTTGAAATAGTTAAAAAGTATCAGGATATTCTAAGTTAATCGATTTGGAACATTTTCATTTTGTTCCCTCACATGTTAGATTCTTCATAATATTAGTGCTTATTAAAATGATATATTGTGTTTACTCTGTTAACATATATCATAAATATTAATAATCTGTTATTTATTTTTAAAAAACGTAAAAAAGGATGATTATTATGCTAATTTTATTTTAATAATACTTTAAATTGTTAATCTGTTGTTTCCTTTTAAAGTTTAGTTTTGTTAATGTTGTGTTTCAAATATGCCACGTGACCGCAGCCATGTTTTTTTTGTGATCTTTCAGGAAAATCACGCACAGCCGCCATGTGTTTCTACTTGGCGACTTGCCAAGTAGAAACATGCGTTAAAAATTTATCTACCTACGAGACAATCTACTACTGGAACGAAAAGAACATTTAGAACAGAAAATTTGCATAGATAGCCGGGTAATGACGTCAAAAATCACGTCCAACAAGAGGATGCAAGAACATATCGTAGCTTCCATATTCCCCTATCAAAGTTAGGGCATATACAGCAACCTAGTCATCGACCCAAAATCGCCAAGTTTGGCGAGAAAAAAACACGGCGGCTATAATGCATCTGTACCTATATATATATATATATATATATATATATATATATATATATATATATATATTTATATATATATATATATATATATATATATATATATATATATATATATATATATATATATATATATATATATATATATATATATATATATATATATATGTATATATATATATATATATATATATATATATATATATATATATATATATATATATATATATATATATATATATATATATATATATATATATATATATATATATATATATATGTATATATATATATATATATATATATATATATGTATATATATATATATATATATATATATATATATATATATATATATATATATATATATATATATATATATATATATATATATATATATATATATATATATATATATATATATATATATATATATATATATATATATATATATATATATATATATATATATATATATATATATATATATATATATATATATATATATATATATATATATATATATATATGTATATATATATGTATATATATATATATATATATATATATATATATATATATATATATATATATATATATATATATATATATATATATATATGTATATATATATGTATATATATATATATATATATATATATATATATATATATATATATATATATATATGTATATATATATATATGTATATGTATATATATATATATATATATATATATATATATATATATATATATATATATTCATATATATACATATAAAGATTTTTAAAATCTATAAAATATTAAATTTTTTAATTCGACAACTATGATCTCTTTATCATAACACTAATACCAAAATTATGTATGTTCTCAAGTCAGTAATAAGTTTCATCCAATATTCCATTTGCATCCGTTATTTCTATGCTCTCAATGAAAAAAAAATGCATGTCGTAGCAATAAAATCACAAAACTTTTTTATTAGGTTAATAAAACAAATGCTTTTGTTTGCGTTACATGCCAAACTTTTATAGGGCTGTTTCAAAAATATTGTTAGCTTGTATATTACACCTTGCGTTATATGTCAGTTCCTGCTTTAAAAAAAAGTGTAATTCCTTTAGTAAGCTACAAATCTAATTAGTTAAAGATCGGTAATTAGTACCTCGGGTTTAAATGGGCGTCCCTAAATCGTAAAGCAAAAAAAAGTAATTTTTATGTTACCAAAACCGAAGATATTTAAGGATAACACATTTTATCCCTTTATACTTATTTTTAATGCAGATAAAAATTTTATGATGGCATATTGAAGCACTGATATGTAAAATAAACTTCTAAGTAATAAATTTTCCTTCATTTATTTACTTCGAAAAAGGCATTAACGCATTTTTCTCTGTTTACACTAACTAAAGTACGATATCAAAGAAAAGTAACAACAAAGAAAACGAATTAATTACATTTTCATTCCTACAAAAATATAAACCATAATAATTTTGTTTTTATTTTTTGGAGCTATGATTAATGTTTTGAATTATGGGTGCTAATTAAACGGAGCCAACATCTTATATGATAGTATTTAAATTTTCAATATTCATTATATAAATATGCTTCATATAAAATGCTGTCGTCTTTAAGAAGTTCGAAATCCACCCCTTCCCCGTTTTCGAGCAATGCCATTATTTCAAGTCCTATTTTCTCTGGTTAAGAGCAATCAATTAAATTTATCAATTTATCACATAATAAATAGGTAAATATAATATTTTTTTCTAGCATTATGAGGTCATTTCTTTAACCATCTCGTTTAATAATTTCTTATCTTATATTATTTAAAAATCCTCTCCATTATTTTCATACATTTTATTATTGAACTTAGATATCACGTAAATAATTTTCTTTTATATTTGGCTTAAATAATAGATTAAATACATATGTGATAATTTTAAATTTAACTATCGATTATTTTTTTGTTGCAATAAAATTTTATACACCTTTTTTTATACACCAGTACACCAAATTTTATACACCAATTTTATACATACAAGTTTTATACGCCGGTATTAACAACAAATTATTTTCATAAATGTCCAGGAGTCTATTTCAAGGACTAATAAATATCTAGAGTTTAAGTTATACATATATCTTTGAAAATTAAGAATTTTTTCGTTTGTGTATTTGTTTTTTATGCATAACCTAACAGCTTGACTACATGAATTCAAGGTGATTTTAAACTGCATTCACAGTATTGGGTGATTTAGAGGAGTATGAAGATAAACAAATTATGGAGCATGTACCAGACAATTCTCAGCCAAAAAAAAAACAAACCATTTTTTACCTGCTTTATAAGGTACTTTACAATTCTGGAAAATTAAAAATTATACTGATCCCGTCATATCAAGGGCTATATGCTAGTATAAAAGAAAAAAATAGAAACTTCTAGTAACAACAGGGAGATTACCTTTATTATTAAAGCTTGACATTGAGCCTTTATATTTGTCAATTTATAAAACTTAATTTTACGGTTTTATCATTTATAGCTGGTATAGGAATAATAACCAACGTGGCATTATTAATAACATAGAAATATAGAAAGATTAGAAGACATAGAAACATAGAAAGATAGCATAACATAGAAAGTTTTGTCCATAGAAATATTTTCTACACATTAATCCCTTTCCTGTTTTGCCCGTAATCCGTACGGGCACAGCTTTCGGAACTTTACTGATTTGCCCGTACGGCGTACGGGCAATGATTTCTATTTCGGTTGCACTGTTTCGGAAGTATTTTTTCCAATTTTAGTAACAAATTATTCGTATAGATGGTGATAGTTGTCCAGTAAATGATAGTTTGCAGTTTATTGTATTTTCTACTATGATTGGTTCAAAAGCGCGGGGTTTTTCGCATGTCAGAAGACTAATTGTTATCTTTCAGTGTATAGATTTCTGGTTATATTTCACTAACCGACTGATAATTATATTGGTGTAACAGTTGAATAATATATTTTTACTTTTAAATAGTGGATAATTCAGAGCATATGGAGCTAATTTCTTGTGATTCGAACTGTGACTCGGAATCAGAAACTGAATTATCTGTAAATGATAGTAGCGAAAGTTTACTAGATGATCTGGATAGTAGTGACACTTATAGTAGTACAGATGTAATCAGTCAAGTAAGACAATTTTTCGAAATAAATTGTGATATTCCTTCGGATCCGCCTCCTAGATTTGCTTTCACTGGGATTCCAAAATTTAACTTGGATATCCATGAGACTAAAGGTGAACTTCAGTTCTATGATGCTTTCATAACAAGAAAAAAAAATTGTAATAAATGCTTAAAAATATTAGAAATGTTAGTTTTAATAACATATTTTTACTTAAAAATGTAAAATGAACAAAAAAATGCAATTAAAAAAATGTGACATTTTTTGACCGAATTCTGGAAAAAAAAATGAAACTGACAAAGGGTTAAGTTTTTAATTGCTTACCGAGCAGCGGGATGGACTCGGATGTCTCAGGCATCTTCTCTGCGATGGCCAGCATGAAAACTGAGAAGGCGAGGAGAACCGTTACGCCCAGGGCAATCTTCTCACCTGAGTCCGGTGGCAGACAGAAGACGAGAAGGGTGAGCACGGACATCATCATACAAGGCATCACCACGTTGTACATGTAATAGAGAGTCTTGCGACGGATCACCAGTGTTACTGTTACGTCCGGAAAGGGCTCCCGGCAGCAAGAGTAATACACCACATTTCTGACGATCTGGGCGTCCAACAGCTCCCACTCGCCATTGGGCACGTAGTTCGAGAGATCCACCTCTGACGTTCTGCAACAGAACATACATGTTATGTTATACACTTGCATTAGGAAAACGTTAAAATGTTAAATAAAATAAAATGTTAAACATTATTTGAACTAATATTAACACATTGTGTGGGGGTATATTTTGCAGCGAAGTTGTACGGGGAATGGGCGTTGTGAGCGTAAATGTATATCAAAAAACAATCTCAATAATCAAAAATTATTTAATTTTTTAACCAACTTTCCTTATTTTATATTGAAATATATATATATATATATATATATATATATATATATATATATATATATATATATATATATATATATATATATGCGTGTGTGTGTGTGTATATATATATTTATGTATATATATGTATATATGTATGTATGTATGTATGTATGTATGTATATATATATATATATATATATATATATATATACATATATATATATATATATATATATATATATATATATATATATATATATGTGTGTGTGTATATATACATATATATATATATATATCTATGTGTTTATATAGATATATATATATATATATATATATATATATATATATATATATATATATATATATATGTATATATATATATATATATATATATATATATATATATATATATATATATATATAATACATATATATATATATATATATATATATATGTATATATATATATATATATATATATATATAATATATATATACATATATATATATATATATATATATATATATATATATATATATATATATATACATATATATATATATATATATAATATATATATATATATATATATATACACACATATATATACATATATATATATATATATGAGAATGTTTGTATACATATTTTAAACTAAACTCATATATACATACATATATCTTCTACTCATATCTTAGCGTATTAATTTAAATCACTCAATAAATATGTCAAATTCTCATACACAAAATATTGTCTTGTAGTTAACCAGGGACGTTTATCATTAAATTGCATTTAGGGTGTGTAACAATCTGCATAAATGTCATTTCCATGTCAAAATAATGACATCACTCGCTTCTCTTAGGAATATTAAATATCTTCATAGGCGTCTAGTCGGCTAAAACGCAATTTAGTTCAAAATTAACTTCTCCTCACTGGTCCTCATATACACATGTGGGCATGTCATTCTAGAATTTGCCTTCAATTTGCATCCCTATTTGACTTCTAATATACTACAACTTGGTATCAATCTCTATTGTTAATATTCTAAATCAGGCATTCTAAACAAGGCCTGTTGCAGCTGCAATATTTAAAAAAAAAGATAAAACATAATTGTTTGCTGAAATTTTGAAATGTACTTCATATGAAAATATTATATTCGGGAATCGTAAATTATATTAATTTTAATGTGGTCTAATATATTTTACGTGATACTTTGAATTAGTTTTAATTATGATTGCTTATTTTATTCATTTGGGAAATATGAAATATAAACCCAGTAATTCGTATAAAATGTACCATACAGTCAACTTTTTCTAGCCAATGTAAATTCTTTGTTAAAATTTGCAAGTCTTCCTTCTACTGGACAAAGTGCGAGTAAAATAAACATAAAAGCAATAGACTGTAATAAAATCTTTAAAGAGATAATAATCACTAATGAAATGTTACCTGTTCATGAGGTCAACTTGCAGTCCATCATAAATCCACGAGCCAAACTTCATGGTGCACGTTTGGTCGTCAAACGGGAAGTAAGTTACATCCACGGGGCACGTGCTCCTTAGCTTCGTTGGAGGGGGCCAGAACACGTTGCCAGTGGGTTCTAACATAGCTCGGGAGTTCATGTAACCACGTGTATAATCATCAGCGCTAAAGAAAGATAATGGGGGAAAATGTAGATATAGTTTTGTTAATTGGTAAGAAGAAGTATTGAGCATTTTTAATAAGTCTACTCAAAGCTATATGTAGGTAAATCAGGAACAATGTTGTCAAATTTAGTAAGAAAACTAATAGAGGCATGAGAAAAAAATCCAGTAAGTCAACTGAAGGAAAACATTTATAAGCCCCTCCGCACTAAGGTCCAATGCAAACTACAGTGTGGAGGGGGGTATGGCTCTTCGAGGTCGACGATGGCAGATGATGGATTCGAAAATGGTTTTTCTCCAAACATCAAGGACAATCACATGCGCTACTAAAGTGCGCAGTAGACTCTAAGGACGCATCTACGCGCATGGATTTAGTATTCCAGTGTGTGGATCCCTGAATCATAGTACCAAGGTCGCCATCAGTGCGAGCACTTCAGTGGTGAAAAATTGGCCATAATGTGGAGGAGCCATTACATTGTTGTATTCTACAACCAAAGATGGCCTAACAGCTGCCCGCATCAAAATTCACTGATGTTTACAATTGGAAAACGTATAACATTTATTATTGTTAATATAATGTTATTGGAATTACTTATTGATTATTATAAACATTTATGTACACACATACATATGGGTAATTGATATCAAAAATTACTTGGCCCCAAAAGACTTTCTTAACATTTATCTAAGTTACATTTTAATTAACTAATCTTTACATTCGAGGCATCAAAGTCAAAAAGTCAAGTGCCTGATTCATCGAGAATACACTTCTCCCACAGTTTTCAAAGAGAAAATCTGAATTAAGAATCATAACATGTGGTCTTTTTCCCTATTCTAATCCAATTGTTGATTTTCCCAGACAAAACCTTTGAAACATCACAATTTTAATGCTGCTGTATGCAATTTTTTCAGTAATAATATTTTAACAAGGCATAAAAACCGCTAATTTAAACCAATATCTCATGAAAAATTATACATGGAATTTTTTCCTTTTGAGGCCAACATTTTCACAAATTATTATACGTACATTTCATTCCTTCCTCTGTATGACATACCCTTGTAAACTCAGTCCTTAAGACAAAATTATATATTTTTAATAATATCTGCCTTGTATTTTGGTGTTGTGAATTGCCTTCCAAGACATTGCAATAAAGTTGAGTTGCCAAGCTACTCCTGGCAATTAAACATGCAAATATTTAAAAGATTTTTATTTACTAAACAAAACGAGTATATTTTTAATATAAAACATTAGAAAATATTGAATCAAGAGTTTTAAAATAATCTCATTTATGCAACCATTTTAATAATTAGGTTTAATAGAAGAATATAAATTATTAAACTTTCTCCGACATATGTCTCTAAATATATTGTCTCTAAATTGAAATGGAACAAGCAATATATTTAACCCGAAAATAATAGTGATATGTGAAAGTTATTCAAGTTTCCCACTAAAGTAGCAGTAGTTCAAATAAACTACCATTTTGTAATAATACTATATTACGTTATCAAATACCGATAGTTCAAAAGGAATGTAAATAATGATAAACCTACACAAATATATACCTAAAATTCACGAAAATATGGAATTACAGTCTGCTTTATTGTAGTATAATGAAACTTTTCAAATAATCATCTGAAATCTATCTCTTAAATCTACAAACTACTTAAAAATTTTACTAATCCCGTCATATGACGGGCTATATGCTAGTATATTATAAACACATTTTGTTTAATTGCAGTACCAGTGATTTTTACACCGCTTTATAATTGGTTAACACGAATATTTCTCCTACAAAAGTACAATTGCGTAACCTTGTAGCTATCTATAAATTTTGTAAGAAATTTTCAAATAAATCTTTTATTTTACATTTAAATTAAAAGTTAACAGTAGTAGATGATTATTCTGAAGTTACTAAATTTTTGTCTCAAATTCAAGCAAGAAAACAAATAACAAAATCGTTTCGATAATGTCTGATCAACACTATGTCTAGAAAATATAAGAATAGAAAATGACAAAGATGTTTTATTATGTAAAAATAATTATTACTACAAGTTTGAGATTTTTGTTCTGTTTTGTATAGTTCGTTATAGCACACATATAATCGGATATTGATTATTTATTAATTTTAATAATTTTATTTACATAACATGTAAACTCAGCTGTATAGTTTTTCCTTTGCATTTAAAAATTTATATTGTGGAATTCAAGAACAATTGTACAACGTTGATACAACTTTTATACTTTTATACTTTTTTGTATACTTTTAAAATGCGTAGCATCTGTCTTAAAATGTTATTCCTTTTAGAGCCTTTTATTGGAAACAAGCAAAAGAAAATAAATCTGGAAGACAATATTAACATGCTTTTCATTCTAAAAATCGATTTTTACGTAGAATATTTTGTTTATGAAAAGAACAAAAAATATTGAGTTCTTGGAGATAACAACAAAAGAATATTAGCTAAATGCACGCATTCCTGGTATCATAAACATATATTGAATAAAATGATCAAGAACCATTGTAGCAAAATGGACTTCAGAGTTTACCACACACAGAGTAAATCACACAAACACACACACACACAACATATCTATCTATCTATCTATCTATTTATTTATATTATATATATATATATATATATATATATATGTGTGTGTGTGTGTGTATATACATACATGTATATATATACATACATATACATATACATATATATATATATATATATATATTTATATATATATATATATATATATATATATATATATATATATATATATATATATATACACACATACACAAATACATATATATATATATATAATATATATATATATATATATATATATATATATATATATATATATATATATATATATATATATATATATATATATATATATATATATATATATATATATATATATATATAAACCTATACACCCACATACACACATACATACATATATATATGAGA
>CM063508.1:128628239-128635739 GCA_032207245.1 Pardosa pseudoannulata | reverse complement strand
ATATTTTTCGCTTTAAAACTACTAAAAATGTTTAAATAAAATATAGATCCTAACTATGATCTCTTTCTTTAAA
Source organism: Pardosa pseudoannulata (assembly GCA_032207245.1). Taxonomy (NCBI): domain Eukaryota; kingdom Metazoa; phylum Arthropoda; class Arachnida; order Araneae; family Lycosidae; genus Pardosa; species Pardosa pseudoannulata. The sequence goes on along the minus strand of CM063508.1, from coordinate 128,635,666 downwards.
ACTTGTTAAATTTACTGTAGACTTTTCATTGTTTTAGTACTTTTTTATATTTTTATTGCTTTGCAAAATTTATTTATTTTTTAAACACTTCCGTAAGATAAAACAATATTTAAAATATCCATTTCTATTATAAAAATATCTATAGCAAATATTACTAAATTAACATTTGCTTTGAAAAATAACCATTTTCAATTAATTTGTATTGCATATGTTTTGGAGTAACTGGTTTAATTTCAAAACGTTGTGACAGTTACAAATGACCAGGGGTTTAAGAATTTATAAAATAAAAAATAGCTTTCTACGTTCCTTTAACATGAATAGTACTAATAATTCTCATCACATATTTAAATAATTCTACTTTTTATACAATTATAGATATTAAAAGAAATTTTATTGCCCCTCATGCATACTTATATTTAATAAATTAAAGAAGTATTGATTTCAACAAAACTCAAGCATTTGAAATTTCACTGTTGTCTTAAGGTAATTTAGTGTTAATTAAATTATATTATATGTAACATAGATCTTACATGTAAAATAGGTAATATTGGTCATTTTTTCCAAAACACAGTTAAATCAAGAAAAACTTACAAGTAAATAACTTCCCTAAGATTTACCCACTAATATTTAAAACTAATATGTTTTACATTTAGTTTTGTACATAATTAATTCTTCATTAATTAATTTTATGCTTAATTTCTGTTTAAACTTACTAGACACGAATTTTCTTTTAAATAATAACAGAATTGATGGAAATTTCATTAAAAATTCAAAGATTTTTTTTAAACAACTTCATACACAAATCTGGGACTTTTAATCATATTATTGGTCTTAAACGTATCAGGAAATAACTGTAAATAGTTACTAGTATATCTATGATATTTTAGTGACACGACTATGTATTTATAAAGGCAAATGATGTCATAATTGTTATCTTTGCTTTTCTAATGTTTTCTAATGAATTGCATAGCATTTTTCTACTGCTAGCAAAACTTCAAACTATAAAATATCCTATACATGACTTATACGATATTTTGTGCAATCTGTGCTAGAATATAGCAATAAATGCAAAGCCAACCTAAGTATATCATGAATAAAAAGACAATGGACACATCGGATACGTTCAATCACTTTTTATTTGTCCCATTGTAACATTGATTGTGACAAGAGCGCTTTTATGTCACAATCAATATTTTATTTGAAATATTTCTTAAAAGTTTTTATTATTCTCGTGTATAAAAAACTATTCTGGACTCATGCTTTATAAAATTTAGATTTTGCAAATAGAAAAATACATTTCAGCTGAAATTATCTCGGGATTTTAATTAATTCAACTTAATTATTACTATTATAATATTCATAACTATGCAAAGAGTGTCCCTTAAACTTTATTAATCTTGTTTAAGATATCATAATTGAAATCAAATGTTTTAGAATCTAAACCTCAACAGTTTTTAATCCTTTTAGTTATAATACATAATTTCTTCAAATTTAAACTATAAAGCATTTGAGATTTTAGAAATTTACGGTCACAAGGTATTCTTTACTTCAACAATCTTATCATTTAAATATAATTTTACCCATGAACAGCTAATGATGTGTTAATGGGCTTCACTTGTTCCAAGTAGAGGGCTTAAAAACCTTGTTATTTTAAATCTTTATTATGTTGCCACTTATTCGTCGTATACATTTTATTCAATTAAATCAGTGGTTAGTAGATTTTCGAGAGACAAGAGGTAAAATATTGATGAAACAATATAACGGAAGTCTACATATGTGGAAAGCATATCCACTAATCTGCAACGCATCCTCAATCCTTAGCCCAACAACAGAACTTATACAAATATTTCAATGATATAGATGTTTCAATAATGAATAAGGCACTTGGCCATTTATAAAATTCCCAATTTAACAGAAGAAAAAGGAAATTGCAAAATTTAAATCAATATTGCATAAAAACAATTTTCCTTATTTGCATAATTGCATATATTTACATGATTTGATGTATACAATGTCTATTACCTTTACAAAAATGTCTTCACATCTTAATATTTTAATTTTTTACAATTACATTGTTAATTACAAGCTAGGACGATTCATGAATTACTGTGGATTCTCAAGCTGCTTCAGGTGCATCCCTATGGGTAGAGAGATAACACTAAATGGGGGGTGCAAGCATTATTAGATTAATTTAATGAAAGAAAACATATCAAAATTCATTCTGATATAGAAGAATGAAATAACCTAATGGGAGGAGGGGCAAGCATTAGTCGATGAATGATTAATTGAAAAGGAAGAAAGACAAATCAAATCCCATCTGCTATAAAAGAAATAAAATATACAAAATGGGGAAATCACAACGCATTGTTAAACAGAATGATTAATTTAAGATTGGAAGAAAACAAATCAAAATCGATTCTGAAATAAAAAAATAAAATAGAACTAAAATGGGGGGGGCGTAAAACCATTGTTAAAATTATTAATTTAATGGAAGAAAAAAAAATCAAATCCTTACTGAAATTAAAAAAAAATAAAATAGATAAAATGGAGGGGGGGCAAACATTAGTTAGATAGAATGATTAATTTGGAAGATGGAAGAAATCAAATCAAATATCCATTCTGATATAAAAAAATAAATTGCTTATAAAAAGAAAATAAATATATACTAATAGATTGACTGATTTATTGGAAGAAAACAAATCAAAATTCATTCTGATATAAAATAATAAAATATACTAAATGGGGGGAGCAAGCATTATTAGAAAGATTTATTAATTTAATGGAAGAAAACAAACCAAAATCAATTCTTATATAAAAGAATAAAATACACTAAATGGGGCAGGAGCTATCATTAATAGATAGATTGATTAATATAACGGAAGAAAACAAATCGAAATCCATTCTGATATAAAATAATAAAATAGACTAAAATAGGGGAGAAAGCATTATTAAAAAGATTGATTAATTTAATGGAAGAAAAAAAATCAAATTCCATTGTGATATAAAAGAATAAAATACACTAAATGGGGGCAAGCAAGTATTATTAAATAGATTGATTAATTTAATGGGAAAAAAACAAAGCAAAATCCATGCTGATGTAAAGGAATAAAATACACATTTACTCTTATATATAGGATTTACATTTCTATACATGATTGTGTCAGAACTGTCCAAAATATTTAATGCTTAACTTATTAAAACTAAAATAAGTTACAATTATCAGAGTCTCCTTTGGGCCTCTGTTAAACGCTTAAGACAGGGGAACGTTGATTCTGCTTTTGTCAGTGTTACAAAATGTTAACAAAATTAAGTTTTCTTGGTAATTTTGTAATATTTACTTTGGTGTAGCATCATATTTATTCAAAATAACGTATTACTGTATGACAGTAGGGGTGGGGTACGATAAAAGTTCTGATCGAAATTGGATCACAAACACTAAAAATATTGAAAAACTCTGCAATATAAGCTATTGTACAATAGCTGTACTTCTACAGCACACAGAAGAATGTAAAAATGTACCTCAGAAAAAAAACCCTTAAAACTTTTTAATGGAATTTTATACATTATAATGCTTTTTAGTTAACAGCTCATAAATTCAGTCAATTGATAAATGAAGCCTTTCCATTCTTTTTAGTATTTTTGCTTATTTCGTAGCACCAGATCTTAAAACAGACAAATCGTTTCGACAAAATCGCTAGAATGTTACCCAAAGAATCATACATCACTGGAAACATTTTCTAGCAGCTGAAATAGGATCCAGTTTATTCTGGTACAAACTGTCTGGTGTGAAATGATCCAGAAAATATAAAAACTAAGGTAAAAATGAAGTAGAAGATGCCTTACTACAAATCTTTGTCATTTTCGATGATGTTTATTTTTTATCCCTGAGTTTACTTTGAAAACTTTGAATTATGAACTGACTAGACACGTATAAATTATTTATGTTTTCTTTTAACTATTACACGAGAGTTATTTGAGAATAATAATTCCTACGTGAAAGGAATAATCTTAAATTTCTTAATAACACAGACACACACAAAAAAAAATTCTGAAATACCACATACTGGACACTGAACTATTTGTAATATAATTTGAACTAAATAGTATTAATTGTATATTCAGAATATGAAGTTTAGCTAAAGTTAATTGTATTTTTGTCTTGTTATAAGAGCATGTTAATTGAAGCTAAAAAATAATTTAATTAAATGTATAACTTACTGTTGACATCACACAAATAAACAGCATTATTTAATGATAAATAGAAAATTCATTATTGTCTAATTACGAAAATTATAGTATGATATTCTGAATTTAAAACACAAAGTGAAAAAAGGGTAAATTACTGTTATTAGAACAGGTTTATAAGAAAGTAATGAATACTTTACAGTTCGTGGTGCATAGGAGTAGAATACGCTATTTTAGAAAAAAAAATAGAGCTAAGCAAATGATTAATTCAGGGTTACATAGAAATAGGATATTCAAAGAAAAAATTCATTAATATTGGTCCGAATTACATCTACTCATAACATAATCCAACAGCGTCTATCCATGGCAAGAATAAGTACTTATGAAGTTAAGCAACATCTGCGAAAGCACGTTCTTAGCATAGAAAACTGGTAATGGGTGACAAGAAATGAATTAAAGCTTATAAAATAGGTTTTATTCATAATCAATGGGATTCAATGTAATTTCAGTATCAACTGACGAGAATATATAAGGCCCATATTGGCCACTTCCATTATCTGCTGCATTGTTTCTGTACGACCAATGAGAACTATTGGAATGTAAAAATGGATTGTCTTCTAACGTCATTAGCTTGCATTGAAAACATGTATAACATTTAAAAGTATTAGAATTCTAATTAGAAAACAACAATTCTTTACACTACAATAAAACTATCTTGTACCATATATAATATTTAAATGGCACAGTATCAAAAAAATCTATAAAATTACTTTACGAAATTTCATTTCATGGATGACTTTACTTGTGAGAAAATAAAATGCATGAAGCCACTTTGAATAGAAATGTAATAGAAATAAGTTATATATTCACAACTCTCTGTGAAAAGGTCATAGAATCGAAGGGTAATAAAGATTTTCTAATTTCAAGACATATTACAGTACGTCTGCTATTCCAATTACACAACTTTCCAAAAGATACATTTATTCTGAAACGGGTCGATAATTGAAGTTTCCCTACCGATAATCACAGTAAATGTCTTTCACGATATCTGTAGCACTTCTAGGTTCGTACTCTATTTATCTGTAACCTTCAAAGTACATTGTTAGCGTATTTCTGAGAAAGTAAGTGAATGCATGTTATAATTTGGAAAATACTTTTGTAATTGCAAGCGATTATTGTCACAAATAATTTTATAATTATAAAAGAAACACAAGTGTACTTCATGAAATAATTGTAGGCCATTTGCGAAGCAAATCCAAAAGGTAAACGTACTTATCTAAAAAATAATCTGTATAAAAACATATAATTGAAAAATTTGATGATACATAAGCAGGCATGAAGCACTATTTCTTGACATAATTAAGTATTTTCTTAGAGCTTTTTATAACTTCTTCAAGGCAGTTTCAGTTCTATCATTTTGGTAAAGTGTTTGATGTCATTTTACACCTCTACCTCAAATGAAAATATTTTCCGCACATAAATATCTTTAGAAGAGTAAAAATTTTGAAAGTATCTTGCGAAGCAAATCCAAAAGGTAAACGTACTTATCTAAAAAATAATCTGAATAAAAGCATATAATTGAAAAATTTGCTAATACATAAACAGGCATGAAGCAATATTTCTTGACATAATTAGATATTTTCTTAGAGCTTTTTATACCTTCTTGAAGGCAGTTTCCGCTCTATCATTTTGGTCCATTGTTTCATGTCATTTTACACCTCAACCTCAACTGAAAATATTTTCCGCACATAAATAACTTTAGAAGAGTAAAAATTTTGAAAGTATCTTGCGAAGCAAATCTAAAAGGTAAACGTACTTATTTAAAAAATTATCTGAATAAAAACATAATTGAAAAATTTGCTAATACATAAACAGGCATGAAGCACTATTTCTTGACATGATTAGATATTTTCTTAGTGCTTTTTATACCTTCTTCAAGTCAGTTTTCGCTCTATCATTTTGGTCCATTATTTGAGGTCATTTTAAACCTCAACATCAAGTGATTTAATATTTTCCGCATATAAATAACTTTAGAAGAGTAAAAATTTTGAAAGTATCTTGCGAAGCAAATCCAAAAGGTAAACGTACTTATTTAAAAAAATTATCTGAATAAAAACATATAATTGAAAAATTTCCTAATACATAAACAGGCATGAAGCACTATTTCTTGACATGATTAGATATTTTCTTAGTGCTTTTTATACCTTCTTCAAGTCAGTTTTCGCTCTATCATTTTGGTCCATTATTTGAGGTCATTTTAAACCTCAACATCTAGTGATTTAATATTTTCCGCATATAAATAACTTTAGAAGAGTAAAAATTTTGAAAGTATCTTGCGAAGCAAATCCAAAAGGTAAACGTACTTATTTAAAAAATTATCTGAATAAAAACATATAATTGAAAAATTTGCTAATACATAAACAGGCATAAAGCACTATTTCTTGACATGATTAGATATTTTCTTAGTGCTTTTTATACCTTCTTCAAGTCAGTTTTCGCTCTATCATTTTGGTCCATTATTTGAGGTCATTTTAAACCTCAACCTCAACTGATTTAATATTTTCCGCACATAAATAACTTTAGAAGAGTAAAAATTTTGAACATATCTTGCGAAGCAAATCCAAAAGGTAAACGTACTTATCTAAAAAATAATCTGAATAAAAGCATATAATTGAAAAATTTGCTAATACATAAACAGGCATGAAGCAATATTTCTTGACATAATTAGATATTTTCTTAGAGCTTTTTATACCTTCTTGAAGGCAGTTTCGGCTCTATCATTTTGGTCCATTATTTGAGGTCATTTTAAACCTCAACATCAAGTGATTTAATATTTTCCGCATATAAATAACTTTAGAAGAGTAAAAATTTTGAAAGTATCTTGCGAAGCAAATCCAAAAGGTAAACGTACTTATTTAAAAAATTATCTGAATAAAAACATATAATTGAAAAATTTCCTAATACATAAACAGGCATGAAGCACTATTTCTTGACATGATTAGATATTTTCTTAGTGCTTTTTATACCTTCTTCAAGTCAGTTTTCGCTCTATCATTTTGGTCCATTATTTGAGGTCATTTTAAACCTCAACATCAAGTGATTTAATATTTTCCGCATATAAATAACTTTAGAAGAGTAAAAATTTTGAAAGTATCTTGCGAAGCAAATCCAAAAGGTAAGCGTACTTATTTAAAAAATTATCTGAATAAAAACATATAATTGAAAAATTTGCTAATACATAA
>CM063508.1:128620739-128623239 GCA_032207245.1 Pardosa pseudoannulata | reverse complement strand
CTAAATTAGTATTCATGTATAGTATAGTTAAAAATTTTGTATTAGTTATTTTATATCATCCTATTATGTATTCATATTTGAAAACGTTGATTAAGAGTTGAAAGATATAACTAAATTAGTATTTATGTATAGTATAGTTAAAAATTTTGTATTAGTTATTTTCTATCATCCTATCATGTATACATATTTGAAAACGTTGATTAAAAGTTGAAAGATATAACTAAATTAGTGTTTATGTATAGTAGAGTTAAAAATTTTGTATTAGTTATTTTCTATCATCCTATTATGTATACATATTTGAAAACGTTGATTAAAAGTTGAAAGATATAACTCATTAGTATTCATGTATAGTATAGTTAAAAATTTTGTATTAGATTTTTCTGTCATCCTATTATGTATACATATTCGAAAACGTTGATTAAGAGTTGAAAGATATAACTAGATTTGTATTTATGTATAGCATAGTTAAAAATTTTGTATTAGTTATTTTCTATCATCCTATTATGTATACATATTTGAAAACGTTGATTAAGAGTTGAAAGATATAAATAAATTAGTATTCATGTATAGTATAGTTAAAATTTTTGTATTAGTTATTTTATATCATCCTATTATGTATTCATATTTGAAAACGTTGATTAAGAGTTGAAAGATATAACTAAATTAGTGTTTATGTATAGTATAGTTAAAAATTTTCTATTAGTTATTTTCTATCATCCTATCATGTATACATATTTAAAAACGTTGATTAAAAGTTGAAAGATATAACTAAATTAGTATTTATGTATAGTATAGTTAAAATTTTTGTATTAGTTATTTTCTATCATCCTCTCGTGTATACATATTTGAAAACGTTGATTAAGAGTTGAAAGATATAATTAAATTAGTATTTATGTATAGTATAGTTAAAAAATTTTATTAGTTATTTTCTGTCATCCTATCATGTATACATATTTGAAAACATTGATTAAGAGTTGAAAGATACAACTAAATTAGTATTTATGTATAGTATAGTTAAAAATTTTGTATTAGTTATTTTCTATCATCCTATTATGTATACATATTTTAAAACGTTGATTAAAATTTGAAAGATATAACTAAATTAGTATTTATATATAGTATAGTTAAAATTTTTGTATTAGTTATTTCTATCATCCTATCATGTATACATATTCGAAAACATTGTTTAAAAGTTGAGAGATATAACTCATTAGTATTCATGTATAGTATAGTTTAAAATTTTGTTTTAGTTACTTTCTATCATCCTATCATGTATACATATTCGAAATTTAAAACTTTATGAAGCATATTTTACATTTGAATTATGTTATACATATGGAACGAAATGTAAACATACAGTACATATGTTTTGTTTTGAAATATACTTTAAATCATTTAAAATAAGATAACAAGAAATATGTGTAGAGGCTGGAATCTATGAAATGGTCATAGTTTAATAAGCGTTCGCATAACAATCGTATGACGCTAGAAGACTACATTACTGAAATTACTCATCATTTACGGGTAACCCTTCTCTGAGTCTGTTACTGAATTGAAATGAAATTTTTTTGTCTCCTGTAACTGATGTTTATTGTATTTTATTTTATAAAATCCTACAAAAATATAAATTTTATCGAAAGTTCAAACAGAAATTTTAATTCAAGTTAATAAATAACCTATGTAATAATAGCCCAAGTTATCCGTCCGTCTGTCCTCGAATTTATGAAGCAGTTGTACCTTGAATGGATAGAGGCATCCATATTGGATTCTTGATGAGTTAGGGTTTGCAGCTCTCAAAATCCACCCCTTTCCCCCTTTTTCTAGCATTCAATGCCATTATTTCAAGCTTTATTTTCCCCGGTTAAGAGCACACGAATAAATTTATGAATTTATCACATAATAAATAAGTAAAAATAGTATTTTTTCTAGCATTATGACGTCATTCCTTAAACCATGTCATTTAATCATTTCTAATTTTAAATTATTTAAATATCGTCTGCATTATTTTCATACCTTTTATCACTGAACTTAGGTATTACGTAATGGAATTCCTTGGCTGGCATATCCTAAGCTATGCAGCCAAGATATTACGTAAATAATGTCATTTTATATTTGTATTAAATAAGAGATTAGGTATATATGTGCTTCATATCACAGCGAAAAATACTGTCTTCTTTAAAACGTTCGAAATCCACTCCTTCCCCCTTTTCCAGCATTTAATGCCATTATTCCAAGCCTTATTTTCCCGGTTAAGAGCACACGTATAAATTTATCACATAATAAATAAGTAAAAATAGTATTTTTTTCTAGAATTATGACGTCATTCCTTTAACCATGTAATTTAATTATTTCTTATTTTAAATTATTTAAATATCGTCTGCATTATTTTCATACGTTTTATCACTGTATCACGTAGATATTACATAAATAATTTTCTTTTACATTTGGCTTAAATATTAGATTATGTACATATGTGACAATTTTATATTAAATGATCGAT
>CM063508.1:128593239-128613239 GCA_032207245.1 Pardosa pseudoannulata | reverse complement strand
TTTCCAATCTACATGTTTAAAAATAAATAAAAATTTTAATCAAAGGATACAATCAAGAACATTGCATACAACTTGCTTGAAACAAGTGTCCCACAAATTAATTCTCAGAACATTAATAATTTGTTATTTAAATCTGTATATCATTCAAAGCATTATATGTATGTTTAGATGTATGTATGTTTCGAACAGTTTTTATGGCATGATAAGTAATTTTCAGAGCCGTAACTAGGGCATGGCAAAGGTGTCATTGACACATTCGCATCAGTCAAAGGAGTGCCGCACACTGACGAAAATGGGGTCTGAATAAGGACGAATCGCCTCGAGTACAAATAATAAAATTTGAACAAACAATTTATGTTATTATACAATCCAATGTGTTTATAAACAATTTTTTGTGATTTTCTGGGAATTATTTAAAATGCTTCTAGAGACTAAACTTTTTATCGATTTTTACAAAATATTTACGAAACAATCGTAATATGCTTTTATATAAATCCGGGTTTTCATTTTAAATCTTAACTTTATTAATCTTGATAAAACTAAATTTAAATTTAAAAATTCGTCAATTTTTTTATGAATCTTCAACGTCTAAATAAAACATATTCCCTTCAAATAAACCCTTCAGTTTATCGGGAAAACAATACCTCCAGAATGTTAAAAAATATTTAAATATTTATACGGTAAAAATAGAAGAAAAAATTAAATATTAATATATAAGGGAAATGTTAAGAATTAAGAAAATATTTTGTCAGTTCATTTTGAATATATGATATAGAAAATAAACATGTTTATATGTTTTCTCACTATATTTGGTGATAGGGGAGCAGACCCGTTTTCTACCACGGGCGCTAAAAGACCTATTTACGGCCCTCGCAATTTTTGTCTCTATTATGTATAACTATAGCTGAATAGAGAGGACTTTTAGTAATCAACTTTAACCCCTTCCCTGTTTTGCCCGTACGCCGTACGGGCACAGCTTTAGGGCCTTTACTGATTTGCCCGCACGCCGTACGGGCAATCTGATTTCTATTTCACTTGCACTGTTTGGGCCGTATTTTTTTTCCAATTTTAGTAACAAATTATTCGTATAGATGTCCACTAAATTATAGTTTGCAGTTTATTGTATTTTCTATTCTGATTGGTTCAAAAATGAGGGTTTTTTCGCATGTTTTGTATTAGTAGACTAATTGTTATCTTTCTGTGTATAGCTTTCTAGTTATATTTTACTAACCACCTGATAATTTTATTGATGTAAGAGTTGAATAATATATTTTTACTTTTAAATAATCGATAATTCAGAGCGTATGGAGCTAATTTCTTGTGATTCGAACTGTGACTCCGAATCAGAAACTGAATTATCTGTAAATGATAGTATCGAAAGTTTACTAGATGACCTGGATAGTGGTGAATCTGATAGTAGTACAGATGGAATCAATCAAGCAAGACAATTTTTTAAAATTAATTGTGATAATCCTTCGGATTCGCCTCCTAGATTTGCTTTCACTGGAATTCCAAAAATTAACTTGGATATTGATGAGACTAAAGGTAAACTTCAGTTCTATGGTGCTTTCATGGAAAAAAAAAAGTTGTAATAAATGCTTAAAAATTTTAGAAATGTTATTCTTAATAACATATCTTTACTTAAAAATGTAAAATGAACAAAAAAATGCAATAAAAAATGTGACATTTCTTTGACCGAATTCTGGAAAAAAAATGAAACTGTCAAAGGGTTAAGGGTTTAAATCCTCTGTAGGAAGATATATTCGTAGTCATGCTGATTCTTCTTTAACCCTTTAAAAGTCACTATTATAAATTCTTTGGAATTTAATGAAATTATTTTATAAATGGTATCTATGAACTTTATAAATGTAAATGCATATTTTTTTACATTTTTTGAGGGGGTTGAATTTGAGGGTGGTTTAAATTGAAAAATCCAGCCCCTTGTGAAGTGAATGCTTTTTTAAAGAAACTATGCTGCAGGATCAATGATTTATCTAAAAGGGTAAGATAAAGAAAAATAACCACTTACAGCCGAGCTATGGCTATATAGTACAGCTGCTTTAGGTACCAGAATTCATGGTTAAAATCCCACTGCAGGTATAGGATGTTCGTAGCCATCAAATCGGCCTTAAGCTGTAGGTCTCGTCTTATTCACATTCGTGTTGAAAGACAGTAGACCGTACCAAACATAAACAATTTATAAGTGTTGTTTGGGTAGACAATTATTTGGGTTAATAAGTGATAAAATCATATTACTGACTTTTCCAAGTAAAGCAAGTTTAACCACGTATATTTAAAAGGAAGTATAGAGCTCTTGTATACTCTCTGTTGTGAGTTGAAAATGGCATAAACATAGAAAACCTAAAAGTCCATCCTATGTCTTTCAAAAGCAGAGAACGAATTTAAGAGGTGGTTTCGCTCCGAAACCATTGTCCGTTAAAGGGTTAATCTTTTAGTACTTAGTTTACACTATTTAAGAGTCGCGTCCGTCTCTGTCGGTGGTTGGGTGAACTTTCTTTTGAACAATTGATAACGGCAGTATTGTACCAGTAATTGTCTTCTTGAATCATGGACGATTGGAGGTGTCAAAGCTGCCGTTCTTTCAACAATCCGACTGAAAAAAAGAATTGTGCTTTGTTTGATCCAGTCGGCCAAGCGCCGAACGGCGTTTCGGCTACCCCCAACGAAGGGTCAAAAGGGGGGGTGATCTCCCCTAAAACCGAGGTTTCCTGCTTGGAAAAGAAAGAAGCGGGAAGACTTTGAGATAAGCAGGTTGTCTAGAGTGATCTCCTCTCTGGACAATAGATTGCATCTACATTGAATTAATTTGTTTTATTTAAAACGTTTCCTTTTTTTGTTAAATAAATGAACAGTTGTTAAGTTTGAATCATCTACAACTGATTATTTCGCCTCCATACCTGCTCCTTATACGAGACCCATGCGAAATCATATCCAAATAATCGATCCGAAAACGGTTTTTGAAATAATGTCTATATTTCTATTTAAGTATTTTTATTTCTTTCATTTTAATTTCTCTTAATCTGCTTGCAAGCACTATTCACCGCGTTGATTTTTGTATGTATCAGATAGGCAAAGGGCCGGTTTCACAAAATTCATTTAACCCTTTAAAGGACACTAATATATATTTCTTAAGATTTAATGAAATTAGTTTATAAATGTTACCTATGAGCCTTATAAATGGAAAATACATGAAAAAAATGTGCATTCATTGGGAGGAAGAAAGGTTAGAGGGCTGGTTTAAATTCAAAACTATCTCTTTGTACTGTGTGAAGATAATACTTTCTTTTAAATTTTTATTAAGGTTTGAGTACAATGAATAATTATCATTAAAAGTGTATAATAAAAAATAGTTAAACAGTTTTTTAGTGTTATTTGAATAATATAGGTATTTGGGGTCTCAAAGGAAGATAAATCGAATTCCTCAATTTTCTAGGTAAAGCAATTTTTAAAATAATTTTTTCAAATGGAAAAATGAATTAAGTGTAGTGTTTTTATTTGCTGTAAGTTTGAGATGTCACAAACATAGAAATTTGTTTTTAAAAATCATTCATATGTCTTTAAAAAGTAGATAAAAGAAACTTTTAACAGGTGGATTCGCTGCAAAACCACCGTCCGTTAAAGGGTTAAAAGATAACCACTTTTAATCTCTGTTTAAACCGAGAATTGCGGCCCACCATTAGTTGACGCCATGGGTTAATCGCAGTTAGCCGTTAATTGGCTTTGGTGTTACCGGACTTTATGTAACAAACTTTTTTCAAACTTGTGACTAGGGTATGACTTACAATCGGAAGTAGAAACATCGCAAACCGCTCTGCGAGGCTAACACACTAATTGCAAAATTAAAACCTGGCTGTAGAGTTTCAAACAAAACCGTATCGCATTACACTTCGAACACGTGTTCTTGCCCTAAAAGAAATACATGGTATGTAGTTTCAAAATTAAAAAAAACTCGTATTCCAATTGGAATTTAGAGAGAGCTCAACTTGTAGTAACACCAAAACTATGAACTCATAAATAAAAAATAAAATATTAATTTTTTTACAAATATACGCCTTTTGATGTACAGTATTTGAAACATCTGAAATTTTAATTATATTGTAATTAGTTATAAAGCTAAAAACAGGTAGAAAGGTGTATGAAAATTTATAAGCTTTCTAAAACCACACTTTAAAATTATTGAGTTAAATCGTAGCATGTGTCAAGATTGAACGGAAATTTATATATTTTATCATATGATAAATCTCAGATTCTATAGTGATAATATAAATGCTAAAGTAGCTTAAATCTTTACAAAAATACTTCAGAAAAGAAGGAATCATCCGAATATTCTAGGCATAAAAGGTTATCCGATACAAGATTTTACACATATAAAAGAAACTCCTCTGAACATTACATATCACTTTGAGAGGAAACAGCCGTATTCATTTTCCATGCTTGTCCTTTACAAAATGCACTAAAATATATCCAAAAATTTCAATACATAAAGAATGTATAAGACGGGTTTTAAAATCCCTACTCTTCATAATAACATAACAGAAAAGTGTTAGTCATAAAAATGTTTAGATGCTGTTGAGTTAAAACACGCATATTCAATCTCGTAGTTGTAAAGATAAAAATATTTCCGAATACAAACTGTAAAATGCATCAGAGACATTCATCGAGGAACTTCACTATTAGCTTTTAAATAAACTTACAGAATGTTCTTCAGTAAATTTATTGATTCCTTTATTTCTTCAAACACTAGAATGCAAGCATAAAGTCTCGATTTCCACTTTCATACAATGAAATGTTTTGGGATAGCTACTCAAGAAGGATCGTTAGATTCAGTCAAATTAAGAGATTTATTGCAGAAATCCGTATACTTTCTTTTTATTTTCTAAAGGTCTTTAACTCAGTCAAATCCTCTAATATTAAAACTAACAAAAATTTAATACTTATAAAAATGTTGAGAGTTACTGTTGAGTTAAAACCTGTTTATTTAATCCAGTAGTTGCAAAGATGTATTTCCTTTAACATATTAAAGTGCTTCAGAATCGTTCAGCTAGGAACTTCAGTATTAGCTTTAGTAAATTTGTTAAGAACTTTTCTTTATTTAAACACTAGGATACAAACGTTCGATGTCCACTTTCATCAAGAAATGTTTCAGATATCTACTCAAGAAGGACACTTAGATTCAGCTTCAAATTAAGATTTATTGCAAAAATCATTATACTTTTGTTTTATTTTCTAAAGGTCTTTACCTCAGAAGTTTTTGTTTTAAAAGGCATCAGTCGAGAAAACATTTTTGATAACTTAAAACATGCGGAAAAAATTTATACTAAATATAATATATTATTTTGAAAGAAACTTTTACTTTCGTTTTATTTTCTAAAGGTCTTTACCTCAGAAGTTTTTGTTTTAAAAGGCATCAGTCGAGAAAACATTTTTGATAACTTAAAACATGCGGAAAAAATTTATACTAAATATAATATATTATTTTGAAAGAAAACAGCAGTGTCACTTCACATACTTGTCAATACGGTATGCACTAAATATTTATAAATATTTAAATGCTGTATTTTTATTTTCTTCTTTTTTCGAATTATTATTCTTTACAACAATAATTAGGAAGAATGCTGTATAAGATGTGTTTCAAAATCCTCTAATATTAAAACTAACAAAAAATTATTAGTTATAAAATTTTTTAGAGTTACTGTAGAGTTAAAACACATTTATTTAATCCAGTAGTTTCAAAGATGTATCTCCTTTTACAAGCTATATAGTATTATTAATATATATATATATATATATATATATATTTATATATATATATAATATATATATAAATTTATCGATTATAATTATATATTCTTTATTTAAACACTAGACACAAACATTGTAAATTACTTTCATCCAAAGACTTTTTGATAACTAAGAAGGTAATTTTAGATACTAAATTTAAAAGATTTGTTGCAGAAGTCTTTATACTTTCCTTTTAGTTTCTTAGGGCGTAGCACTAAAATATTTGCATAAATCAGCGAGAAGGCTGTTTTATTCACTTAAAGTATGTAGAAGAAATGTATACTGAATATTACATGCTAGCATATAGGCCGTCATATGACGGTATCAGTAAATTTTTTAATTTTCCAGAATTGTCAAGTACCCTATGAAGCAGGTAAAAAATGTTTTTTTTTTGTATTTCGGCTAGAATTATCTGGTACAGCTCAATAATTTTGTTTATCTTACTGACCACAGTAATTGATAATTCTAATTTATCTTCATATTACATGATAGGAATGATAGAAAATATTTTATATTGACAGTGATTATTTGGTGGTGTATATCATACAAGCTCAATAATTTGTTTATATTCATACTTTTCTAAGTCTAACAATATGAAAGCATTTAGAATCCCGTTGAATTCATTTAGGAAGATAATTCAAAGTTTTTGTAGCTACGTCGAAATTATCGTTAAGTTCCTCCCATTTTTTTTTTGCCACAGTAATTAATGAAATTAAATGAATGAAACTATCATTTTCCCTACACCCTGAAGGTAGATAGAATTTGTTATTAATACCGAAGATAAAATTTTCTTACAACTAAAATTAATCGATGATTTAATTTAAAAATTATCACATATGTTACTAATCTATTATTTAAACGAATGTAACAGAAAATTATTTACATAATATTTAAGTAATTAAAAAAAAGAAATGATTATGAGATGGTTAAAGAAATAACGTCATAATGCTAGAAAAAATGTTATTTTCATCTATTTATTATGCGACAATTTGATAAGTTTAATCACCTGCTCTTAACCGGAGAAAAGAGGGCTTGAAATAATGGCAGTAAATGTTAGAAAAGTCAGGAATGGATATTTCGAAATTTGTTAATCCTAACTCATCAAGAATCCAATATGGATGCCTCTATCTTTTCCAGGTCCAACCGCTTCATAAATACGAGGAGAGACATACAGATAACTTAGGCTTTTGTTATATAGGGGACTATTCTGAAAGAAAATATCAAGGCTAAAATATCCATACTTTTCTTTATGACATTCAATAAAATATTTTATTTATTTAAGTACTATAATCTTTAACCTCTCATTCTTTCTAATTATTATCCTTTACAATAATAATTAGAAATAATGCTGCATAAGAGATGTTTCGGAATCCTCTAATTTTCGTACTAACAAAAAATTATTGGTTGCAAAAATGTTGGGTTGCTGAATTAAAACACGAGTATTCCATTCCATGGTAGTAAAGATATAAGTATTTTCTTTTACAAACTATAAAATGCTTCAGAAATATTCCTTTCGGACACTTCGCTATTAGCTTTTAAATTAACTTACAGAATTATCTTCAACAAATTTATTGTGTTCTTTATTTCTTTAATGCAATAGGACACCAGCACAAAATTTCGATTTCCATTTTCATAGAAAGAAATGTCTGGAGATATACTGAGAAAGAAAATTTCGATTCCGTTGAAAAGTAAAAAATGTTGCATGAGTCCATCTACTTTCATTTTATATTTTTAAAGTCTGTGGCTCGAGTGTTTGTTTTCAGGCGCAACAAGCGAGAAACCATTTTTTATAAGTGGAAAATCGGAGAAGATAATTTATTCTGAACATTGCAGGGTTCATATTACAGAAGCTGTTCGCACATTTTTAGACTATTTTGGTTAGCGGAATTAAAAAATATTTTGTTAAAAAGAAAAACTGCAATTATTGTACTATGTTTTTAAAAGTCAAAATTATCGTCTACTGCTTAAGACGTTTGTTTTAATTCAAAATGGCGTTTTTAACGAATCCTTGGTTCGAAGACTATACTTATGCTCTTTCCGAAAAGAATTATTTATATTCCGTTATCCTAAAACAATATGAGAATCATTGTTTTGTGATATCTAAAGCGTCGATAAGTAATATCGTCTAAAAGATAGGGAAACAAACGTCAGATTGGAGCCTCAAGTGGGACAAAAATTCCAAACAAGTATCCAAGAAAAAACCGAACATCTTCTACTATTGCAAAGTTACGTAGTTTAATGTTAAAAGTAAATTTCCCTAGTCAAAAAACAGTTGGAAAATCATTAATATGCTCGGTGTCCACCGTAAACAAAATCATAAAGGCTGATTTAAATATTAAGAAATCGAAAAAACGCAATGTGCATCGTCTTTCTCTAAAGCACATCGCTGATCGTTGGACGCGCTGCAGAATTCTGTGTGAGAAACATTTATCCAATGAAAATGGATAAAAAATTGTCACAATAGGTAAATTATGGGTGTATTTAAGTGATTAAAATTTTAAAAAAGATCCATTTATTATCATAAAAGTAGAGAAAAAAATTAAAGTACATGGTTCAAAGAATCGATAGAAAGTTTTTCTAAGGGATTCACAACTTTTGCTGATTTTTCATATAATGGCAAATTAAAAATAAAGAGAGTTGAAGAAAATTGCAAGGTTAACTCCAAATACTATTAGAAACATATTTTAACGTCAATTTTTCTGAAGGAAATACCATCGTTTTACCCAAAGTGCCATTAATCTGTAGAACTCCATCAAGACTAAGCTAGCAGTCACACATCAAAATCCACTGTAAATTTTCTAAAAGAAATGGAACAAAAACCTATATCAAGGCTATACCCTTCACAGATGTTCCTACTAAATCTCCCGATGTATGACGTATGGATTTTTGTGCTTTCGGACTTTTCAAATCTGGATTATCTAAACGTCGCCCCACAACCCTTACAGGAATCTGGAAAGCTGTTCAGGAGGAATGGGATAAAATACCTTTTCTGACACTTTAAAAGGCATTATTATCCTGGAAATTAGGGTGCCGCAAGATAGTTCTGAATAAGGGCTATTAAATACAATACTTAAAACACAAGAATTTTATGTAATTTAGTTTTGTGACTACAATATAGATCGTCTAAAAATGTGTGAAGAGCCACTGTACATATTTGTCTTTACGATACACTACTGTCTTCACTAAAGTATTTATAAATATTTAAGTACTATAATTATTTAGTTCTTTATTTTTTTAAATTATTATTCTTGATAATAATAACTAGAAAGAAGAAAGTTTCATAAGACATGTTTCCAGATGCTCTAATTTTCTGTGAAAATACTGCTAATAATATTATAACAGAAAATTATTAATTATGTAAATGAAATGAACTGTTGAGTTAAAACACGCTTTAAATCTGCAATAGTAAAGATTAAAGTATTTCTGTTTACAAACTATAAATTGCTTCTAAAATATTCGGCGAAGAACGTTGCTATCATTCTAAAGAAATATCTGCAATAACTTTATTATTTTCTTTATTTCTTTACAACCCTAAGACACAATTATAAATCAACGATTTCCATTTGCAGATGTACTGAAAAAGGAAATTTCAAATCAGTGCAAAATAAAAGATTTGTTAGTCAAGTCCATGTCTAAACTTTGTTCCATTCGTTTCATTTTATTTTCGAAGTTATCTCAGGAATTTTTGTACTAAAGCAAACAATTTTTCAAAACTTGAACTATATTCCAAAACAAATAAATAAATAAAAATAAGCAACAACCACTTTAAAATACATCATTGCATTTCGTAATAAAATTATAAAGTCAATTATACCACAAACATTTAAAATCTAGAAAGTACATAATTAAAATATGTCCAAGATTTGTAATAACCCTTTAAGAATCCACAATGTGAGTTTAAATCGACATGATTTATGGTCTAAGCAAGTTTCAGAAATGATATGTGAATTATACATTTATACATTCATTAAAATATTTATATATTCATTAATCAAACACTAAGATTTAGAGAACATAACTTTAATCCCAGAGCAGTACAAAACACTCAATTTTTCATATATATATATATATATATATATATATATATATATATATATATATATATATATATATATATATATATATATATATATATATATATTTATATATATACATACATACATACATATATATATATATATATATATATATATATATATATATTATATATATACACATATAATATATATATACATATATATATATATATATATATATATAGATTTATATATATACATAATATATTTATATATTTATATATACATATATATATATATATATATATATATATATATATATATATGTGTGTGTGTGTGTGTGTGTGTGTGTGTGTGTGTGTGTGTGTCTTCCGGAATTCTAAAACGCAATAGTAAAGGGAGTAAGATGAATTCATGCAAAACAAGCCGTGCTTTTAATACAGGATCAAATTAATTTTTTTATCACAGTAGTTGGTATCTCAAGGGATTTTTATTAGAATAGGGACGGTGAGATTGGGGGAGGTTCCAGAGATGACATACCTCTTTCGTCATCCTCGCCTCTGCACTTACTAGGTGTAATACCTTGTGACTTTACCTATAGTGGTTGTAAATTGTGTTTTTCAATTATATATAGAAAATGCAACTGTTTGTAACTTATGCAATAATATTTTTGCTTGATTTCTATTGTTATGTTATGTTCTAAATAAATGTTAATTAATTTCAAAAACAGATCGGTTTCATTTCCATTCAGGCATACAGTAAAATAGGATGATTCATCGATTTCTGCTCCCATATATTCTAAATTATACTAATAACTGACCAGTTTAATGGATCTACAATATCTAAATTGGCAATATGGACTAAATGGCGTATGATTACGTTCCAGATATTTCGTGATATGAGAAAATTTTACTTACCTGATCTAACCACACAACAGTAGTAAGAACTTGATTCTTTTCATCCTAGAAAAGAAAAGAAAATCATTTTTTATATGTGAAACGTTTAAAAACATGCATTTTTATGTGTACACAGAAATAAATACAAATTTTCTATACAACACAAAACAGAGTTTCTTATAAATATAATATCGGATATTACGCTATTAAGAGATGTAGAAAGGCGCATAAGCAAGTAGTAACAAAAATTTTAGCTTAATTTTTGAAATGCATTTTTCTATAAATGTATTTTTGTATATATAAGAAAAATACGTTTATAGAACTTCGTTATACCTTATATAATAATAGCCTAAGTTATCTGTACGTCTGTTCTCGAATTTATGAAGAGGTTGGACCTGGAACGGATAGAGGCATTCATGTTGGATTCTTGATGAGGTTGAGGTAGCAAAATTCAAAGCGAGTAAAGTTTATCTTCTTATAAACTATAGATCCGATTCTAAAATAAATTGGTAAAAATATGCTTCATATCACAGTGAAAAATACTGTAGCCTTTAAACCGTTCGAAATCCACTCCTTCGTCCCTTTTCGAACGTTTAATACATTATTTCAAGTCCTATTTTCTCCGGTTAAGAACAAGCGATTAAATTTATCAATTTATTACATAATATATAGGTATGAATAACATTTTTTTCTAGCATTATGAAGTCTTTTCTTCAACCATCTCATTTAGTCATTTCTTATTTTAAATTATTTAAATATCGTCTGCATTATTTTCATGCGTTTTATCACTGAACTTCGATATTACATAAATAATTTTATTTTATATTTGTCTTATATAATAGATTAGATACATGTGTGATGATTTTAAATTTAATCATCGATAATTTTTTGTTGCAAAATAATTTTCAGCGAAAAAACAAACCATTTGTTTACCTGCCTCATAGGGTATTTTACAATTCTGGAAAATTAAATTTTTATTGAGTCCTTCATCTGACGGGTTAGATGCTAGTTGAATCATATCGTTTTGCTTAAAATTTTTATATAAAATTTTTTTTCTGACATTTAATTGTACTAAACTGACTATATTCCTTTATATGACAAATGCTGAAATCTCTTATTTCTTATTTTGGATAGTGAAAACTAGTATAATTATTTTCTCAGTAATATATATTAAGAAATATATTTGGAAAGATTTCGTTGAAACATACCCTGTTGACATTTGCAATAAGTATCCTTAAGAATGATGTCTATCTGTTGCTTCTTCAAAGAGATATCGTTTTATGAATACAAAAAAACCTTTTTCTCTATTTAATTATTTGGTGTGGCATTTGTTTTCTTGCAATACAGTCTAATTTCAAAGAACTCATATATTATTTCTGTCATTTTGGAAGTGTTACAACATTTAACTAAGAACCACTTAAAAAATACATGTTTTCAAAAATGGTTTTATGATCGTGACACACATAATCAAGATTAAACCAAACCAAAACAATCTCTTACTACAAAAACCTACAGAACAGTAATATTTTTACCATATGAAAGAAATATTATAAAGCCATGATTCTCAACCTTCCTAGCACCACGATCCTTAAATATAGTTAATCATACTGAGCTGTCACAACATCACAAAATTGTTTCTTTGATACTCCATACTTGTAATTTTGCTACTATGAATCGTAATACAAATTTCTATGAAAAACACAATTTCATTCTTACAACTTGAACATAATTAAATTATAGTAATTAATCACAAACATAATATATAATTATACATTGAAATATATTTAATTAGAAATAAATGTAACTTTGTCTTGGAGCAGTGTGTTGCATGTGTAAGTGGTTTAATATAACAACAGTAAACTACATTACTACAATTTGCTTTATTTCTGTCATTCTGGAAGTATTCCAACATTTAACTAAGAACCACTTAAAAAATACGTGTTTTCAAAAATGGTTTTATGATCGTAACAGACATAATCAAGATTAAGCCAAACCAAAACAATCTATTACTACGAAAACCTACAGCACAGTAATATTTTTACCATTTCAAAAAAATATTATAGAGCCATGATTCTCAACCTTCCTAGCACCACGATCCTTAAATATAGTTACTCATACTGTGCTGTCACAACATCACAAAATTGTTTCTTTGATACTCCAATCCTGTAATTTTGCTACTATGAATCGTAATATAAATTGCTATGAAAAGTGGAATTTCATTCTTACAAATTGAGCATAATTAAATCATAGTAATTAATCACAAAACAATATATAATTATACATTGCAATGTATTATTATACTCCATACCTGTAATTTTGCTACTATGAATCATAGTATAAATTGCTATGAGAAACACAATTTAATTCTCCCAAATTGAACATAATTAAATCATAGTAATTAATCACAAAACAATATATAATTATACATTGCAATGTATTTATTTATAAATAAATGTAATTTTTGTCTTGGATCAGTGTGTTGCATGTGTAAGTGGTTTAATATAACAACAGTAAACTTCATTACTATAATTTGCTTTATTTCTGTCATTCTGGAAGTAATGCAACATTTAACTAAGAACCACTTAAAAAATTCATGTTTTCAAAAATAGTTTTATGGTATTAACAGACATAATCAATATTAAACCAAACCAAATCAATCTTTTACTACGAAAACCTACAGCACAGTTATATTTTCACACTTTCAAAGAAATATTATAGAGCCATGATTCTCAACCTTCCTAACACCACGATCTTTAAATATAGTTACTCATACTGTGCTGTCACAACATCACAAAATTGTTTCTTTGATACTCCAATCCTGTAATTTTGCTACTATGAATTGTAATATAAATTGCTATGAAAAGCGCAATTTCATTCTTACAAATTGAGCATAATTAAATCATAGTAACTAATCACAAAAACAATATATAATTATACATTGCAATGTATTATTATACTCCATACCTGTAATTTTGCTTCTATGAATCGTAGTATAAATTGCTAAAGCAGAATTGGATGGAAATAGAGAAGCGGACAGTTATTTTGAGGTCGACAAGTAAGCAGAAAGAAATTGGAGCAAGCAGAAGAAAACATTAAAAAATATGGGATGAGAGTGATCTAATCGTCGTGGAAAAACACAGTGGTCTGCATTAGAAGACGATTTACATAGGTGGGTTCTCGAATAGAGAAATACAAGCCGCTCTGTTTCCTTGCTGGAATACCGGATAGCCGAGGAATATATTGGGTTGGCAACTAAGTAATTGCGGATTTTACTCATAGCTGGCGTCAGTTGAATTTTTAGGTTTGCAGACGTAGTACAAATATAAAACACAATTTGTTATTTGATAGTTGGAAATTCAGCTGTCAATCAGTAAAAAAAGTTTTTTGATCGGTTACGTAGTTTTCGCTTGGCCTTTGTTGAAGAATGGAAAATCAAAAGGAACATTTTCGTCATATTTTGCTTTTTTATTTCCGCAAACTGAAAAACGCATCGCAAGCTCATAAAAAGTTATGTGATGTTTATGGTGACGAAGCCTTAAAAGAATGGCAGTGTCAAAATTGGTTTGCCAAATTTCGTTCTGATGATTTTTCACTCAAAGATGAAAAACGCTCTGGTCGTCCAGTTGAAGTTGATGACGCCCAAATCAAAGTAATAATCGATTTGGATCATCACAGTACAACACGTGAGATTGCAGAGAAGCTTCATGTATGATATACATGCATTGAAAATCACTTAAAACAACTTTGCTATGTTCAAAAACTCTATATATGGGTTCCTCACGAACTGAAATAAACGCATTTAACGCAACGCATTAACAGCTGCGATTTGCTAAAGAAACGTAATGAAAAGGATCCATTTTTAAAACGAGTGATAACTGGCGATGAAAAATGGGTTGTTTACAACAATATCAAGCGGAAAAGATCGTGTAGCAGGCCAGGTGAACACACTCAAACAACATCAAAAGCTGATATTCATCAAAAGAAGGTTTTGTTATCAGTTTGGTGGGATTACAAAGGAATTGTCTACTTTGAAATCTTACCACCCTACCGAACGATCAATTCTGTCTACATTAAACAACTAACGAAATTAAACAATGCAGTTGAAAAAAGCGGCCCGAATTGACAAAACGAAAAGGTGTTGTATTCCATCATGACAATGCAAGGCCACACACATCTTTGGTCACTCGTCAAAAATTATTGGAGCTTGGTTAGGATGTTTTGCCACATCCACCATATAGTCCTAATCTTGCACTATCTGATTACTTTTTGTTTCGATCTTTACAAAATTCCTTGAATGGTAAAAATTTCAATAATGATGATGATGTCAAATCGTACCTGATTCAGTTTTTTGCTAATAAAAACCATAAGTTTTATGAACGTTGGATTATGATGCTTTCTGAAAGATGGCAAAAGGTCATTGATCAAAATGGGCAATACATTACAGAATAAAGTTATTTAGTTCCATGAAAAAATTGTCTTTGATTTTCTAAAAAAATCCGCAATTACTTAGTTGCCAACCCAATATATCGTTAACTTTTTTTAAACAAATTACTGAATATCGATAATTTTCGACACCCTACTGTACTTAGTTTTTTGTTTTTACAATTATCTAATATTGTCATATTAAAATATATATTACTGCTCTTATATTCCGCGGATTATTTAATGGGGTGGACTATCTGATGATTAACAATTTTTTCAAATAAAAAATCATGCCCGCAGAATATACGGTAGTAAATTATAGTAGTAATCATTGAAGTATATAGATCAAATTTTAACTTAAATTGCACATTCGTAAATAATAAAACTATGTTATAGTAGATATTAAATTAACATCATCCATTTTGTTCAATCATCAACTATAGAATTAATTAGCTACAGGAGATTTCATGAAATGACGGCTTGAATGGAATGAACACTCTTTCTCTGGCCTTTCACTAAGTGTAATTGTTCTATGTACAGTGTTTCCATTAAAATATTACTCACAAATCTTTATTTAACGTGGACAGACAATATTTCTCCAATTGTCACCAGTGTTGAAACGTTTATTGTCCCATTGTTAGACATAAGATTTTGTTCACATTAGGTACACGAGATTCAATTCAATTCGCATTTTGTTCGAGTTAAATAAAGTGGTCAATTAATTTGTACTAAAAAGGAATATATATTGTGTAATGAAAATGTTTTCTGTACACAGATACTTTAATTTCAAATTTCAACTTCTTGATATCAATAAATAGTTCTAATCCTATCACATAAAATTTGGTACAGGAGTGAGGTATTTATTTATTTTATTTTGAAAATCAGATCCTTCATACATCCATTTGGGGTATTTTATATAGATTTTTTATCGTCAGTGTGTTTTTTGAAAACTTTAAACCGTCTCATGTGCCCCAAAATGATTTTTAAATCAAATCCAGATAATAATTTTTTATTTTATAAATACACTAGATGACCCGAAAAATGTCCTGTTTTAACGCTGTAAATCCAACAATTGTAAGAGAAATATTTTTAAATGAATTATAAATTGGATCGTTTTGATGGAAACGTTCGGTTTTCTTTTGGAGCGCTACGGTCTTAAAGCCAATTCCGAAAGACTGCGAACATCTACGCGACAGTAGGATTCGAACCCATTAACTCCGGTTCCGAAGGGCACCACCCTAACCATTCGGCCATCGTTCGGCTTGACGGAAAAGTAAAGAAAAAATTATTTTAAAAATACTTGATGCCCTCAGCCATCACAAACATAATCAGATTAAATTAATATCCTCACACTACCTGTACGGGAATTCAATTATGGGACTTCTAGCACTGAAGCCCGTTGCGCTGACCACTGCGCCACTAACATGCAGGCAGTCAAAGTTTTCAAGCCGCATTATAATAATCTCAATAAGTGCGCAATTCTTGATTTTTAATAAAAAATATTTTCTATCTCATCAAATTGTGAATCTAAACCATTCTCGAATCATCTTAATTACACATACAAAATTTCATCAAAATGAGTTCAGCCGTTTAGGAGGAGTTCTTTTACAAACACACGGACAGAAGAATTTTATATATCAAAATAATATGCTAAATCTGTAATTTAATTTAGAATAAAATTGATAGCGAAAATCAATGCTTAAAAATAAAATTTTTCAGTGGAAATTATACCATTTATCAATATATTTTATTTATTTATGTATGATAGGGAAAATTTTCAATTGAAGAGTTCGTGGAATAAAATTATAATTTGTTTAAATTACTAAGAATCGATAAAGAACATAATCATTATTAGAAAAAAAATGATATCTTAACTTTAGAACACCATTTGTTACACACGAGTAACAGGAAATGTTTCTAGCAGATTTCAAACTGTATTATCATTAGTAAATTATGATGATTTTTGCAAATTATTACAATACAATGAATGACTGTTTTCTTTCTATAACTGAATCTATCTTATGTTTGTGAACTCTAAACAGATCAAATACTTTGAAAAACAAAATCTACTGTATCCAAATTGATTTTGATCTTCAAACCCCAATGTACTAGTTACTATTCCATCTTTCAGGCTTAACAGCGTCTTGAGTTTCAGTTTCACTATATTCCTCGTATTTTAAAATAAGATTATTTGTAAATAAAGATGGGATTTTATAAAATGTGAGATCAATACTTTGAGCAATACATTGACTGAATAAATATGTCACTCGTGTAATATCGGTTGATAGTAGAAAATACCTGTTCAATAAATCATGTAAGATAACTCTACTTATAAATAAAATACATGGATTTAAAATGTACTCACTTTTTACTTAGAAGATATAACTTCCTGTTTAATTAAATCAGTTTGATATTTCATCAAGTTAAAAACTGTTATATTTTACTTATTAGAGAAATTAAATATATCGAGCAGTATAATTTACTTTATTGAAATTGATTTTCGGCTTCAAACCACAATGTGCTAGTTACTGTGCCATCTTTCAGACATAACAGGGTCTTGAGTTTCTGTTTAACTATATTCCTCGTATTTTAAAATAAGATTATTTGAAAATGAAGAAGGGATTTTATAAAATGTGACATCAATACTTTGAGCAATAAGTTGACTGAATACATATGTTGCTCGTGTAAAATAAGTTGATAGTAGTGTTGAAGCATAATGAAGAGCCGCAGATCACAAAACACCTTTTGTTAAAGATATTAAAATAATAATAATGATAAAGATGATAATAAAGATGATAATACGAGGTACATTGGGCTTTTATAGTTTTATAAAGATCCTGAGTCCAGCCAATCAAATTGCATGCACAAGAAAAAAATAATCAAACGCAACCAATGAAAACACAAAAGGATCAACTCAAGAAAACCTCGTACGTCCGAGAAAACTATTACATATATAATAATAAGAAGCCAAAACACCAAGTCACCAAGTATGAGTGCGATTACATATTTCAACAAGTAGAAAATAGCTGTTCAGAAAACCATGTAAGATAACTCTACCTATAAGTAAGATATATGGATTAAAAATGTACTCACTTTTTACGTAGAAAAAATAACTTCCTGTTTAATTAAATCCGTTTGATGTTTCAGCAAGTCAAAGATTGTTATATTTTATTTATTAGCCAAATTAAATACATAGAGCAATATAATCTACTGTATTCAAATTGATTTTTAGCTTCAAACCACAATGTGTTACTTACTGTGCCATATTTCAGACCTAATAGGGTCTTGAGTTTCAATTTCACTATATTCCTCGTATTTTAAAATAAGGTTATTTCTAAAATAAATGAGGGGATTTTATAAAATGCGAATACAATACTTTGAGCGATACATTGTCTGGATACATATATCGCTTTTTTATAATTAGATTATAAAAGAAAATAATTGTTGAAAAAACCTGTAAAATAACTCTACTGATAAATAAGATAGATGTATTTAAAATGTACTATATTTCATCCTAGAAAATATAACTTCCTCTTTCATTAAATCAGTCTGATGTTTCAGTAAGTTAAAGATTATTATATATTATTCGTTAGCCAAGTTAAATATATCGAGTAACTTAATTTACTTTATTCAAATTGATTTTGAGCTTCAAAATACATCGTGCTAGTTACTTTGACATCTTTCAGATCTAACATTGTTTTGAGATTATGTTTTACTATATCCCTCATCTTTTAAAATAAGATTATTTCTATGAATAAACGTGATTTTATAAAATGTAAAAACAATACCTTGAGCTATACATTGACTCAATACACATGTTGCTCGAGTAAAATCGGTGGATAGTAGAAAATAGCTTTTCAGAAAACCATGTAAGATAACTCTACTTATAAATAAGATATATGGTTTTATAAATGTACTTACTTAAAAGTTACGTAAAAAGTGAGTACATTTTTAATCCATATATCTTATTTATAGGTAGAGTTATCTTACATAGTTTTCTGAACAGCTATTTTCTACTATCAACCGATTTTGCAAGATCAACATATGTATTGAGTCAATGTATCTCTCAAAGAATTGATTTCGCATTTTATAAAATCCCATCTTTATTTACAATAATGTTATTTTAAAATATGAGGGATATAGTAAAACAGAATCTTAAAACACTGTTAGATCTGAAAGATGTCAAAGTAAATAGCACGGTGTGGTTTGAAGCTGAACATCAATTTGAATAAAGTAAATTATGTTCATCGGTATACTTAATTTGGCTAATAAACAAAATATAACAATCTTTAACTTGCTGAAACATCAAACGGATTTAATTAAACAGGAAGTTATATTTTCTAGGTAAAAAGAAAGTACATTTTAAAACCATATATCTTATATATAAGTAATCTTACATAGTTTGCTAAACAGCTGTTTTCTACTTGTTGAAATATGTAATCGCACTCATACTTGGCGACTTGGTGTTTTGGCTTCTTATTATTATGTAATTGTTTTCTCGGACGTACGATGTTTCGTTGAGTTGATCATTTTGTGTTTTCATTGGTTGTGTTTGATTAGTTTTGTCTTACTTTTTAATTAGAAAATATAACTTCCTGTTTAATTAAATCGATTTGATGTTTCAGCGAGTTAAATATTGTTTAATTTTATTTATTAGCCAAATTAAATATACAGAGCAACATAATTTACTTTATTCAAATTGATTTCGAGCTTGAAACCACAATGTGTTACTTACTGTGCCATATTTCAGACCTAATAGGGTCTTGAGTTTCAATTTCACTATATTCCTCGTATTTTAAAATAAGATTATTTGTAAATTAAGAAGGGATTTTATAAAATGTGAAATCGATACTTTGAGCGATAC
>CM063508.1:128560739-128590739 GCA_032207245.1 Pardosa pseudoannulata | reverse complement strand
CTCACTACTGGTCTGGGGTCTTCTAAATAACTTGGGGGTGATTTTGAAACGCGGATGAGCTGAAAACTTTTAATCGTTGCGATATGTCGAGGTCTTTCTTGGGCCCAATTACTTTCATCCCTGTACTCTGTCCTCGAGTCCTGAACACTTGCTGTCGAACTCTAGACCTCCGAACTCTGACAATAGAACTTCTCTACTCGACTCCACTCGACTGCTGAAAACCCTCTCTTGACTTTTCTTTATTTTATGTATTTTTCATCAGTGTCCATTCTTATCTCTCTTCGAGAGCTGTAAAAATCTAAATGTTCTCCTTTACCCCGCTTTGAAACCGCAAATGTGGAAAAACCTTATCCCTTCAAATTGGGCACTGTCCCTTAGGGACTCATAAATAACTCCACAAAGGTACATTCTTATTTAGTGTCATGTACGGAGACGTGACTCTAATCTTGGTCTGAGATCAGAACCCTCCCCGAGGATCTCGCACACAACTTTGAAATAATTTTTATTGGTCCTCTTCTCCTTTGTAAAAGATGTGATGAGGTCAGAATTAGATCACAAACATTTTACTTCACGTATTAATTATTCAATTACATTACTGATCTAAATCGCTTCATCACATGATTCACCCTATGTTTCGTTTAAACATCTAAAAACATTTTTATCTACAAGGGTTGGAACTTTAATAGAGGCAACACTATAAAAACCCTACGCAACAAAACGAAAGAATGTCGCTTATACCATACGTGAGCTGCATATCTACCTTACCTCTTAGCAAAATGACTCGTCCTTCTTACGTCACGAGCATGCGGAGTGACGCAAAGAACTGATCCTTGTATTAGCTTGCGGTCTAAATCTAGTCATTAATTTAATGTTAAATAATGTTACTTTTTGGAAGAAATATTTTATTCGTAGATAATAGATTAACAGTATAGTTTATAAGTTATAGATCATAAATCAAAATTTACAGTATTTCCTCTTTAATCTTTTTCAGCATTCATAAATAGGAGCATAAATAAATATTCGGGAGCTTTCCGTAAACCCCTTTCCTTATTAAATTGTATCAACTTCCTTAAAATTATATCAATTCCTATTACATTTTATGTAGTTCAGATCTTGTTTAAAAATTATCTAAAGTCATTAGAACCAAATAAATCTAGTCATTAATTTAATGTTAAATAATGTTACTTTTTGGAAGAAATATTTTATTCGTAGATAATAGATTAACAGTATAGTTTATAAGTTATAGATCATAAATCAAAATTTACAGTATTTCCTCTTTAATCTTTTTCAGCATTCATAAATAGGAGCATAAATAAATATTCGGGAGCTTTCCGTAAACCCCTTTCCTTATTAAATTGTATCAACTTCCTTAAAATTATATCAATTCCTGTTACATTTAATATAATTCAGGTCTTGTTTAAAAACTAATATCTAAAGTCATTAGGCCCGAATAAATCAGTCATTCATTTCATCACTTTTGACAGGCGCAAGTGTTCAGACTTCATCTCAAGAAGTCAAAGAGAGCCAATTCATCTCAATATATCTGACATTTCAGAACAGCGACAGTCGATATGCCATAGAAGAAACACGCTAAATCGTATACATAATTACATCCTGTGACACATCTGTCGCACCAATATTTTTCTGCTCTAGATGTTGTCAATTTCTGAAAGCAAGTCGGGGTCGTAACGAAAGTGTGATCCACACGCAAGAGGGATAGTAACAAATAAATCCCTTATTAGAACATGTTTAAACAATGAACAGTGTCTAATTACCAAAAGACAGGAAATGAAACTTCTCTGCGATGGTGTCATCATTTACACCCGAAAGAAATAAATAGAATAAATTTCTTTTAAAACTGCTGAGTAAGGAATTTTGTTTTGGAACTATGATTGCATTTAATCATCATACTTAGATTCTATTGTCTTTATGCATTGAAATGGTATACATACCCAATTGAAAATATTCACAGTTTAAGGATCCATATAAAATTTTAATCAGTCCTGTTGTACAAGGTTAGTAAAAAAATATTAATCTCAGGCTGTCTTAGGGGTTTTAGACAAAATGCCTACATTAGCTTCCCGATTCAGTTTATTTTTCCTTACTATTATTATATTATTAATACTATTATATGATTAGCAATTTTTGTTCTTGACATGAAATTTTATGTTAGAATATATCTCACCATTAAATATACATTAAAATTACTAAAACACTTAAGTTCACGATTTTCTTGATTTTTTTCTGCAGATCTCGAAAATTTCTGTGATTATTCTTTTCTTTGAGTCAGTTCCTTAACCCAGTTAAACTCCTGTATTCCCCGGATAGCGATTAGCCCATTAATTTCTTAACTTCCTTAATATTCTTACTGAAAAATGAATCTTTCATTAAATTAACCCTTAACATTACAGTAATAATATTATTATTCAAGATTAATCTGGTTATCAAGAATCCCTAGCCGCTCTTTACCAAAATCTAGTATTTCGCAAAACATCTTTCTGAATCCAAACGAATTAAGAATGTCAACATAATTCTATTGCGCCATATTCAAAACACTTTTAAGTAAGCTTGAATTCCTAGATTTAATCATTACGTTTATTAGCTATAATTAAATTCTTCCATAGACATTTAGCTTTAACTTTCTCTAATTTAACTGTTAATTTCCGGAAGTTCCTTTTAAAGTTGAAATTAACAGTTTTCTTTTCACAAAATTTTCTAATTTTTGGTATCCATCTTTCAAGGATAGCATTTTCGTATTTAATGTTTAAATCAGACATTTCGTGACTTTCTGTTTTCTCTGATTGGGTAGATTATGTTACCATTTATCATACTGCTTAATTATTATACTTTATAGAATTCATATCATTAACATTTCAATTTGTTTTTAAAATTATCAAATAGTGTTTGGCCTTGATGATAAGAAAAATAAATTCTGTGTTCAAAAGACGTATCAGAAGAACCAACGGATTTAAATTTACCTCCAAGTTCAAATTATCTCCAAGTTCTATCACGTTTAGTATAAATGGCATATCTTTGTACTCATTTAACCGTTCGATGGGACCAGAAAACTTCCAAATTGCTCCATTATTTAAGAACATAAATTATAGTCTCTATAATTGTGCCTTATTACTCAACAATTATTATTTGTTTGTTATTGTATAACGCTTAAAAGCTATTAATGCAGTAAATTAAATATTGCATTCCTTAATTAATCTTACAAATTCAAAATGTTAACCAAATTTTCGAACATTGATAGTTTTTCTCTAATTTCGAATTTGGAGATAAAAAAAGAATTGTGTCTAGTCTGAAAAAATATTTTGTATTTTCATTACAGATGATATACAAATCTTAAAAGTGCTACTCAATTTTCACGGCAGTATAAAATATCCATTCTTATATGGGTATTTTCTTTTTTACCTGGCATTAACTTAACTGATAGTCCAAGCTTTAAGTTAGAAGATTTGCAAAAGTTCATGGATTATCTGTACTTATCCAAACTCCTCTATCACTTTCTGCTTTATCTCAATGAATAGTCTTAAATGCAATGATTTGTCAACATCAACCTCGGAGAGCTTACCCAGATAACATTATACCCTTGTGGTTTCTGATATGTTAGGCATAGGATATGGTAATAGAAATAATTAAAAAATACTGAAAATTGTTATGTTAATTAGAGCCTTAAAAATAGCTTTAGTTTCTTGGATTTATAAAAGTAACTCTTAAATGTTTTATATTCGACTAAAATTAATTCAAATAATGCATAGAAAAAAATACTTTTTAGAAATGTTTTTAATTTAAATCAGATTCATATGATTTTATGCTAAATTTCTAATATATTTTATCTGGATTTTTAATTAATATTTATTACTTTTACATATAAATATACATTACACAGGAAATCCTTTGTGATTCAATAAAACTTTTAATCTCTACTGCATCTGCAAAATTGCTATATAGACATAATTGCTTTTATTTTACATTGCTTTGTTAGTCTGTTATACTTTTCATCAGTAGTTTTAAAATCATTCAATCATTTCATTCTGATTTCCTTCTCTAAAGGAGACTAATTGAGTATTGTATCTAAAAGAAAAAACTTTATTTTAGTATTGCCCTTTTTTATCCTTTTATTATTGTACCAATGTACTTTCCCACGATGGTCACCAAATCATTCACAGCTGTGGAAGAAATTTCCAAGAAGAATTTAGGTGCAGCTGTTGACTTCGAGTTTTAGTAGGGACCCCTGCGGAGGAGTTAAAGATCACGGAATGGCACAAGCGTAACGGTTAAGCTCGCACAGAGATGTAACCATGAGTTAGGGGGGCAGGGGCTAAAAATAATGTCAGTTTTTACAAAAGGGACTATTTTAATGAGCCCACCTGCACTCCCAAAGGTTGTGCAGATATGGGAAAATTTCACCAACAAGCGATTGGCAAAGAAGGAAAAGGGGCGCTAAACCGAGATGGGGAGTTGGGAAAGAGAATGAAGAAAAGGAGTCGAAATGTGGATTGAAGAGTTTCTGGACATCCAGCAATCAAGACCCAACCCCTGCATGCCACTATAGACGGACAGCAACATAACAGCAGCTACGCCAGTACTGACGCCCTTTTTAAGCCCTTTACATCCTGATGACAGCCCGAGCTTGCTCCCCTGTAATATCCGGAGGTAAATAGATTTAACATATTTATGACGGTCATTTAGGCCTCAGTTAGTAATTCAATATTTTGATTAAGGAATAACGTATAACAAAAGAGAATTGTAATAACTATTGTGTAATGATGAATATAAAATCTAAATAATTGCTGGTTATGTTATATGGTGATCAAGTAATATATCAATTTGTAAATAATGTACAGAATAAATGTCTTAATCCAATATAAGATACAATATTTTTGCTGCGTTTCCCGTTTCTAAACGACTACTAGTGTTATTGTTGTAAGTATATCACAAGACGTAAATATTTTCTTAGTTAATGAATGTTTACTTTCATTTATTTTTAAAGATAATTATAATGCATATTGAATTTATGTATGCATCAAACACAGTTATTTTTATTAAAAAAGCAGAAAAAATATTTTTAAGACTTGTCTTCGCCTAAATACATATTTAAAAAAAGATGTTGTAAAAGAAAACATATTAGGCAGTTTGTGGTTGAAGTCAATTAATTGAAGAAACAAAGATAAATAAATCTCATATGCTGAATACATTTATAAAATAATGTAGAAATATTAATTTATTTCAGCCTAATAATCATTCTAAATAATCCTTTTAATTGCAGAACTGCCTCTGTTAGTTCCTAAACTATTCAACTAAACGTAATTAATTTCAAAATGATTCCCTTTGATAAATAATATCTAATGCTTTTGAATGCAGTAATGCGGCTGTATCTGACGCATGTTTCATGTAAGGCGAAACTTCGCAACACATTTAAAATCATATGGCAGACTGATTTTTTATAAAGTTTTTAATTGGATAGATAAAAAAAATTATAAACCGCAAAACTGCTTTGAAAAAAAAATAGGGAATTATAACGACTGAGTTTTTTGTTGTATTTTTATTGCTGTTTATTTGATATCATTACTGTTACACTGTTTCTGGAAATATGAAGACTTTTAATAAGATTCGTATTTTAGCTTTATTTTTATCAATTAATGAATTATAACATATGTTATTTCAGTATTTCTTACATTATTGATAAAACCAGTGAGTCTCAATATTTTATACATCTCCTCTTTACAATGTTATATTTGTTGTAAAAAAATGTCTTTTTTTTCTATAAATGCAAAGTGTTGTTTAAATTCTTGTAATGCTTTAAATTTTAATATAAATATAATTAGTATTAATATAACTTAATATAATGCTTTTTTTGTAATTCTCAGTAACTTTACCTGAAATTTTACTATTAAAGTTAAATAAACTGCCTTTATATTGAATTTTGTGCTCATTACAGTAGTTTAGTACATCGTTATTTGATCTAAATCTAACATTTGCACCTTCTATACCGTAGTATATATCGGTACGGGAGCCATTTTTCGAGGAACGGCTCTCCTAACCCATTCAATGTCCTCACAGGGAATTAATTTTGAAGTGTCGATGTAGTTTTTGTCGTCCTTATCAAAGTCCTCATCGTTTGAAATTGAATTATGACTTATTTTAACTCTAGGGCCCAGGACAGCTTAATTGTTCATTAAATCTTCTTGTAATGAAGCAATCGTTTCAATTACTGTCTGCTTATTTACCAGATATGTGCGGTATTTTTTTTTGAGCATATCCCACCATAATACCCTTTTTAGTTCTCAAATCGAGTTTTCTGATAAACTTTTTTGGGACTCCAATATAGGCTGCACAGCCAAATGTCTTTAGACTTATTTTAACTCTAGGGCCCAGGACAGCTTCCTTGTTCATTAAATCTTCTTGTAATGAAGCAATCGTTTCAATTACTGTCTGCTTATTTACGAGCCATATGCGGTATTCTTTGTTTTATGAACATATCTCACCATAATACCCTTTTTAGTTCTGAAATCGAGTTTTCTGATAAGCTTTTTTGGGACTCCAATATAAGCTGCACAGCCAAATGTCTTTAGATAGGTTACCGTGGGTTTTCTGCCACCAAATAGCTCAAAAGGAGTTTTAGTCAAATTTTTGTGGCAAACGCGGTTCCACATATACGTGAAACATAAAAGGGCTTCTGCCCAAAACTTCTTATCTAAAAGTAATATAACTTAACATTGCTCTAAACATTAACTTGACTTAACATTCGACTGCAGTGCAATTAAATTTCTCCACTACTCTATTTTGCTCAGGAGTGAGCGTGTTGTTTTTCTTTGCTTTTATACCTTGTTCTTGTTCAAAAGTGGGAAAATTTTGTGTTACAAAATTCAAGACTGTTATAGCTTCTAACATTAATCCCTTCCAGGTTCATTTTATTTCAGGATTATGGGTCAAAAAATGTCAATTTTTTATGCTTATTTTCATACATGCATAACTTTTTAAACGTAATAGTATCATTTACATACAAAATTTCTTAAAAATTAATATAAAATAATGAATTTAAATAAATGAGTAATTTACCTGTATAATTGGCTTTCTGTGAGTTAGAAAGCATTAAACTTAGGAGTCAATTCACACTAATTATTAATATAAAGATTAGAATACCTAACTTTTATCTTGAATTAAATTTTATTTATATCCTTTGCATTTACATAAATGATTATGAAATTATGAATCAAAATTTGATCATGTATGATACAATCAGAAACACGGTACTGCACAGAGTTCAACATTGCAATCTGGACAATAGAACCTTGTTTCTCTCTTTACCTTCTTCCCTCTGCTGTCTCTCTTTGAGCAGCAAATAATCTAGTAGCCAGAAAAGTAAACAAAAGCATTCGAAACCATAAAATGCACATGTGAGATAATTCGGGAGAGACTGATTGCACAGTGTAAACCTTTACAGTGCCCGAGCTACGAGGATGAGCCAGGTTGGTACATTTCGTCTGCCCTAGTTCAGCTAGAGAAAAACTGGGCAAGGGTTAATCTAAAAAATACTAGTTTTATTCTTTGTACTTAACTTTCCCACCATGTACTCATTCATATTTCTACTAGGACTGGGCCCGTGCCCAAGTACAATTTTATTAAAAGAAACTTGTTCTGGACATCATATTGGAATCCAAATTAACTTTTCCAGCCGTATGTCTTAGCTTTAGCTTTAGTTATATGTAAAAATTATTTTCTTTGGATCTAACCTCTTTAAAATTTCAGCATACTATTTTATTTACATTAATACTGCAAGTAACTTGCTCAAAACTTCCCTAATTCTTCCAGGAATATGCTTTGATTTCTTATATTTCAAATAATCGTTATCAGTCGGTAATACCTCGTTATTATTTTTCTTTCGTTTTTTGACACCATTGTGGCTTAACCATCTGACTGCTCAATTTGTTAACCTAAGCGGCTTCAAAAATTTCATATTTTAAATTTATATATACTAGAGAATTGAAATGTGCATTTTGTCTTTATAAAAAGAATTTTTATATTGATTTTTTAATGGGAAACTAAACTGTCAGAAAAACTAATTTCAGATGTTATCACATACAAAATTTATTTTTTAATAAATTTTAATTGAATTATAGTTAATTTCTATTTATTACATAATGTCTATAATTTTATTATCTAATGTAACTATAGTTCTAGTCATATAAATCTATTTGTTACATAATTAAACATCTAAAACTGTATGAAATGTATTTCACTGGTTAAACAGTGAAAAGGCGGAACACGCTCTCTAATAAAGGAAGAAAAACACATGCCAGCGGAAAACACGGGATGAAAATATTTTGCTACATTTGAGTTGCCCGTGGAAATCGTGGGATGAGCAGTCAGAGAGTTAAAAATATTGTTACAGAGTGCATTGTCTCGTCATAAAAATCGCAAAGCCTAATATTTAGGATGGCTTTTTGGCACTGAGAGTCGACATACCAACCTTTCTTTACACCACATAAAAATTATTATTGTAATGAGTAGTTTCTGATCAATAAATTTAATCATGGAACAACCTACTTAGTAATGAAATACTATTGAACTTAGTTAATTTAAATTTCAGTTGAGTATAAATCATTTCAAATTAGTCAGTAATAAGTAACTGACTACTTACCTTGTTTATTGTGTTCAAGCAAAATAAGTAAAACTGTAGAAAAATCTACAGAGCAGCACTTAAAATAATTTAGGATTTTTAATTGGTTTATTTTGTTTCTTTTCACTCAATATTCAGAAGGAGCACAGTAACTTGCAAACTTTTTATATTCCCATACAAACTTTTTATATTCTCATCGAAAAGATAATTTACTACAGAATTTTACTATATAGCATATTTTTCATTTGCAGTGTGAAACAAAATTGTATAATCTGACAACATTTTAATTACAAACTTATATAAACTAAAGTTATGCTATATAGTAAACATCTAATAATTTAGGATTTTTATTTGTTTATTTTGTTTCTTTTCACTCAATATTCAAAAGGAGCACAGTAACTTACAGGGGAAACACGTTTTCACATTCCATCCAAGATTGGTTTGGTTCTTAAAACTAAATTACATTGCTCTCTATCCCATACAAACTTTTTATATTCTACTTGAAAAGATAATTAAGTTTTACAACAGAATTTTACTACATAGCATATTTTTCATTTGCAGTGTTATAACAAAATTGTATAGTATGACAACATTTTAATTACAAACTTCTATAATCTAAAAATTAAGCTATATAGTAAACATCTAATTTAGGATTTTTATTTCGTTATTTTGTTTCTTTTCACTCAATATTCAAAAGGAGCACAGTAACTTACAGGGGAAACACGTTTTCACATTCCATCCAAGTTTGGTCTGGTTCTTAAAACTAAATCAAACTAGGTTACATTGCTCTCTTTCCCATGCAAACTATTTATATTCTCCTTGAAAAGGTAACTAGGTTTTACAACAGAATTTTACTATATAGCATATTTTTGATTTGTAGTGAGATAACAAAATTGTATAGTCTGACAACATTTTAATTACAAACTTGTAGAAACTAAAAATTATGCTATATAGTAAACATCTAATAATTTAGGATTTTTATTTGGTTTATTTTGTTTCTTTTAACTCAGTATACAAAAGAAGCACAGTAACTTACAGGGGAAACACGTTTTTACATTCCACCCGTTTGGTTCTTTTCTTAAAACTAAATCAAACTGGGTTACATTGTTCTCTCTC
This sequence comes from Pardosa pseudoannulata, assembly GCA_032207245.1. Lineage (NCBI taxonomy): Eukaryota > Metazoa > Arthropoda > Arachnida > Araneae > Lycosidae > Pardosa > Pardosa pseudoannulata. The sequence goes on along the minus strand of CM063508.1, from coordinate 128,580,994 downwards.
CTATGCAAACTTTTTATTTTCTGATCGAAAAGATAATTAAGATTTACAGCAGAATTTTACTATATAGCATATTTTTGATTTGCAGTGGGATAACAAAATTGTATCGTCTGACAACATTTTAATTACAAACTTGTATAAACTAAAAATTATGCTATATAGTAAACATCTACAGTCGAACTTAGCTAATTTGAATTTTAAGGTGAATATAATTTGAATAATATAATAATTATAATAATAGTTTAGGAATTCTTAGAGAAAAAAGAGACATTTGATAACAATTTAGACCATTCTGAGTTCGAACCGACCACATATTCTCGAATTAACAACATAAATTTAACAATAAATTGTATAGGAAATTCAAAGGAAAATTATAAATTTCGAATTAATCACGATCTAACTTGTAAGTTGGACTCTATAATTCCTTCTATTACAACATAAGTTTACTTTTGATAAATATCAATTTTACTTGAATTTCATTATGTAAACCTCAAATAAGATTTTTCCATAATTATTTAACTATATGATCAACACACTTAGGTAAAAGAATTTCAGAAGTTTAAAATAAGTTAACTGATAGATAAAATATTTCTATTGATATTCATATATATATCATTATCATATTTTTCGATAAAAGCAAAATTTATTTTCAAAGTTTAGGCTTCAAAATTGATACTTTCATTATCTTCTGTTGAGGCATTGCTAAATGTACAGCTGTTACATCGTATGTTTGTAAAATTTAGATAAAGAAAAGTACTAAATTCAAATTTTGAGCAACCAAATATCTCTTCTACTCATAACTACCGTGAACTAGATAATTTTAAAGAATAAATGACTCATATGAAAGTAATTTCTTAATCACATATTTCCTTCATGAAGTTCCAACCTCACGGCATATCATCACAGGAAGACGAATTAATATGAAACTTGTTCCTGTTTCACATAAAGTTACTATTAGGCAATGTAGCAACGCACCATGGCAATTTTAAGTATAAAATTACTGATAAACTAATAGTGAAACTAACATTTTGCCCCAACCAAATTTTACGACGTAATTATCTGACCTCTTTTTTTTTCTTCAGTACTACGCATAATCGCGATTAGTCGAATTATTTTGAAATAAGCACCTTCATAAAAAGAAAAAGTATAAGTATTTTAAAATTTGTTATTCAGTCATTTCGTCCCTTTTAATAACTCTCAAATAAAGAAAATATGAAAAGCTCCAATAAAATATAAACTTCTTTTGAAGAACCAAATTCAAACCCACATGAAGCTTTTGTGTTAACAATTTTTTTAATTAAAAACTTAAAGGTATAACTTGGAATTCACCTGGTTATGTAGATCAAGCATGTTAATATGAATATAATACTTTTATTTACGCTTTAAACTAGCCCAGGTTATCAACCTCAATTTCTAACCTTTTTTCAATGTTTAAACTCGCTAAAACTCTTCCTGAAATGCCGTTACATGAATGTTTCCTCTCCTTATTTCAGATTCTTTGAGATTTTCAGCTGTATGTAACGTTCTTCTACCGGTATTCTCAAAACTTCCAAAAAGTAATCGTCATGATAACACTGTAGATTTAGTTTGTTTATATTATTTTGTTGCATTGTATATTCTAAATTAAAAAAGGAAAATTTAACCTCTGATGCATTTTTATAATCCTACCTTGTATTCCTTGCCTTCCTAAATGGCATTCTCTTTCTTTCGAACATGGAGGAAACGAAAAAACATTGTTTTTAAAATTTCAGTTGCTTTGTAATATTCTTAATAACCCATATACGAGAGGGACGAAAAAGAACTCCTTCGCATTGTGTTATTGAGGTTGCGCAGTTTAGGCATCAACGAGGCTCTACCTCTATTTCTGCTGAGTCAGTATGATAAGAGACTTCAACCGATAAGATCCGTATGTCTACAGTGTAGGTGAATGAAGAAAGGACAAATTCTCAGATGCAATTCGAAACTGTTACTCGTCAAAAACCCATCTGAAACTGTTGTTACAAAGAAATCTTAATAAAACAAATGTACGAATGTTTTTCTTAGTTTAAAGGATGAAATTAACTTAGTTCCGGTTGTCCTTCAAGAGCCTCCTAAACCTTGTAGAACAATTGGGTAAATCAGAGACTTGCTCAAGTTGTCCATGCTTTTTATCCGGAAAGTCTCAGTAGGTTAAAAATTCTTCACTGATCTATAGAAATTATGCATTCGGGCTGTTCTTGGTTTGCACACTTCGAGGGCAATTATTACAGGATTAATTTTCAATCAATATTTCCCCCTTTTAAACCGATAAAACCAATCGCAGGTATTAGTTTTAATGAAAGCGTGTACTTTGTAAACGATTCGCCTCATTATAACTGTTTCATCTGGATTCTTGTTGAGTAACAGCCACATACTGTTCGTGATAATCAACCTTTTGCTATTTCTTTATATCACGAGTGAACTGCAGAAACATTCACAGACCTAACTACCAGAGACACAACAAGCATCGTCATTGGTTGAAGTCAATTGGTCTAATGACTCAGGAGAGGTCCTTCCACATTGCCCTAGAGGTGCAATTTCGGATTACAATTCATTACATGTTGCACAGGTACATAATTCCACTTATGAGACTTTAATAGTATAAGGTTTGATATGGTTGTTGTCCACCAGGATTATGCAGAACTAGTTATCATGATACAAGTAGTTTATAAAAAAATTTAAGTTAGGTTTTAAAGCCTTATATCAGACGTTAGATTATAATTTCTTTTACTGGTAAGGAATAAGCAGATATCTTGTGTTACTATAAAACACATTTCAACGGATTTCAACATTTTAGTTCGAGTTGACTTGTGAAATAGCTATTAATCGGTTGAAAATTTTTCAGTATCATAAGAAAAATCCAAGTATTCTTCAGTGTAAAATGGAATCCTAAACTGAATCTGCTGCATTTTTACAACTCATATGTTACCTTGTGATGAAGCTTTTAGACAGTGATTTACATGATACATAAAGATAAATAAAATTTATTTTAAAGACTTAATAAATGGTTGTTAATATCCTGAGTATTTTTTTCTTTTTATATAGCCTAGATATTTTATTGGAATCAAAATATTTCATGAGAGTAATTAATTTTTCTAGTCCTCTAAACGTGATCATGCTATGGCTATGATAACATACGGCTGGAAGTAATAAAAAACAATCAATTTTGTACTACACTCTTTTCATTCTTTAATTTTTCTGTCTGCAACTTTATCCTAACTACGCTGCTTTATTTGTGCGTAATTGGGCTGATTCACCAACCAGAAGAAGTATAATATTTATTTCGTCTTTCAGTAAAAGTTTCTACAAATAAGTACCACAAAAATTGTCTGTGGTATTTCTTTATATTATTTGTTAATTCTTCCATATGTATGAACGAAAACTGAATACCGTATCTGAATGTAATTATTGAAATAATAGCTAATTGAGTAAATAATAAAATAAAATTTATTTTAAACTAATAAAATAGTTAAGAATTTATCTATTTGAATTTTTTTTGAATATAAAATATTGAATCAATAAAGGAGTTTCAAAAGAAATGAGAGTAATTAATTTTTCTAGTCCTCTAAACTTAAATAGCTACTATGAATGCACTAGTTAGACTATATACAATTAGCAAAATAATATTCACACTTTCTCTACCACTCATGTGAATACAAGTCATTTCAAGTTATTTTTCTGATTGCCTGGTTTCCTGGTTCTGAATTGATTTTACGTTCTGTTATTTTAGCTTCTGAATGCAGCAGCAATATTACATGTATGTATTATTATAAGAAAATAAAAATAGGATAACGAACTATAAATAAATACTTCTGTTATTGTTTTATTTAGGAATTTTCATTACATTCATATTTAAACTTGTTATCCTTAAGTCACTATCCTTGCCTTAACAATAAAAGTTTTAGTGAACCATCTACAGAGTTTAACTATTTTCACTGGTAATCATTATTAGAAAAATTATTCCTGCCTGGAATGCGATAATGAGTTTCTTAATTGTATAGTCCGAATAAAATAATTTAAGTCGTATTAATCCAACAACACAATGAAACGATACTTCATATGTAATCCTCAGAATACCCTGCATTGTACTCAGCACTACATTCAGAGTTTTGGTTCCGGTCTCATAATAAAAATCAAATCCTACAGTCATCAGGAAATATAGCAAGATATCATTGAAGTTTAGACTAATTCCAAACGATGTGAAACATATTCAATAAACGAAAGATAATCCGTAAATTTCTGTTTAGTTATACAACCAAAAGGTTTTATACAGTATCCAAAAGAAGTAGTAGAACATTTTGTTCCAGTTTTTTATGTTAAGGGGGTTTATAAGAGCTTGTAATATAACCTACCTCTGTTAAGGTACATGAAAGTATGTAGAATAATAATCAGACACGAAAACAAAAGAACTTTGTTTTTTTTATTGTTTTATTATATATATATATTTAAATATATATATATAACTATTATATAATATATATATATATATATTTATATATATATATAATATTTTTATTTTATATTAATTTATATATATATATATATTATATATATATATATATAATAATTTTCTGTATAATCCAAATTAGTTCCTCGATTTTATCTCCGCCCTGCAGTCTTGCTGAGTATCATATAAGGACAACCTAAAGAAAATCAATAAAATCACAAAGCTGTCGCAGTTTACTGATATTTTCTATAAGAAACGAAAACTCGAAAAACTCAAAAATAAAGCTGTCCGGAATCTTCTTTTAGTTATTCCAACCAAAGGATTTTATACAAGTCCAAAAGACGTTTGTTCATAATATGTATTTTAGCTATCAGGAAAGATATAGCATTTCAGAAATTTGATTTAGAAAAGAATTACCGAAAAAAAAGAACAAAAGAAAAAATATATTAAATTATATATATATATATATATATATATATATATATATATATATATATATATATATATATATATATATATATATATTATATATATATATATATATATTTATATATATATATGTTTTTTTGTATGTATAAATATATACATATATTTATATCATATAATATCATAAATATATAAATATATATATATTTTAATATATATATATATATATATATATATATATATATATATATATATATAAAAAAAATGAGATTTTTTGAGTTTTAATTAAGGATTCTTTTATGAGTGACGTAGGAGTACATAAATAGACGCGCATACTAGAGAAGAATCAGTAAATTCAAAAGAGCTTTATATAATTTGTTAAACTAATGTGAGAACATTAAGATAATTAATTCAGTTTTATGAATATAAAGAAAGAAAATTATGTCAGGACTCTAATGTCGTTTAAGTGTAATGTCATATATATTATTTATATTTATATATATATATATATATATATATATATATATATATAAATATATTAATATTAGAAATAATAATATACAATATATAAATATATATAATAAAAATATATATATTATATATATATAAATATATATAATACATATATATATTTAAAAATGAGATATAAGAAATTTATAAAAAAATTTATTAAGTAAATAAATATATTATATTTATATATAATATTTTATTAATATGTAATATAGCATATTAAAATGCTGTGATGTTGATAAGAAAACAAAGTATAAGTTGAATAAAATATAAATTTAAAAAAAAATCAAAAAAATTATAAGAAAAATATATACAACTAACTAAGCGTAAGAAATAAATCACTGGAATGTAATCTTGAGATAAAAATATTAAAAAAATCTTGATATAGCTTTGTTAGGGGATGATTAAATCACTCTGTAGGATAGATAAATTTTTCTTTAAAAAGTTTGTGATTAGGATAAAAATTTCTTGAAGTTAAATAGGATAAAATAAATTTGAATTTAAAAATACGAGAAATTGAAAAAAAGTGAAATTTTGAAAGTATAAATTAAATTGTAAATAGTACTTTTATGTGTATTGTAAAGTTACTTTTTATTTAATAATTTTATTGTTTTTTTGTTTTAAGTGTGTATTTTGTTCTGATTTGTATCACATCTGTTGTGTTTGTGAGATTTAAAATACCATATTTTCTGTTCAAGAAATTTTGTAGTGTAATATTTTTAAAAACAATTCATTTGTAAGTAATTATTATAGGCTATACTGGGAAACTTTATTTTTTTTATTTTATCATTTTTGTGTTGTTAAACATCAAATAAAAACCGTTAAAAATAATAAAAAAAAATCTAAAAAACATTTTTTTTTGTCTCATTTTTTCTGAATTTATCTGTTTTTTTACTTCTAAACTGTAGCCATTTATGAAATTACGAAGCTTTTTAAAGTAGAAACGTTTGAGGAAAATACCCTAATAGAACTATTATAGGCATACTTTAAGGTAAATTATGTATTTAGTATTAAAATGGGATAAAATTGTTGAAATCATTTTTAATTTTACCTGATTTGTTATTTTTCGTTTCACCGACACTTGTTTTATGTCGTCTTTTTTCTAAATTGCTCAGTTATTTCTATCACTAATTGTTTATTCAAATAACGGTTACACTCTTAAATATAATAAACGATGCACTAAGAAGGAGTCATCCAGATGTGACGAAAATCGGTAAGTGCGTAGTACATGTACAGAAAAACAAATGATTACAATTAGAGAAATATTGTATGATTTATTCAAGCGATAGAGCTTCACAAAGTGAAAAACGCAACGTAGTTGTCTAACTCTGGTCCTTATGCAAGCAATTTCTTGGATTAGCATTGATTGATAGGGGTGGCAGATGTCCTCATGAGGGATATTGTGGCAAATTCTGTCCAGCTGGAGCGTTAGTTCGGCTGCACCAACAAGAACCATCTATCTTAAAACAAAGATTTGAAATGTTTGTGGTGTCCCCGGGTGTACAATCCAAAGCAGCTCATAATATACGCTGTGTTAGATTAATTTCGCCACCGAAAGATAGATGGCGCTATTGAGCGGGTGGAAAAACAAACTTTGTCTAAGAAAAAACCGTTGGACATTCGGCGTCGGTTTTAAAATGTTATTCCTGTATTCTATTCTTATTCATATATGAAACGGATTTAAAGCGTGACATAATTCATAATTCTGTATTCAGTTCACAGTTTATTCTCTATTGATCGTGTTGTGTAATAAAAAGTGTTTGTGTTCAACAGCCGTGTTTTGAATTTATACAGTCATGAGAATCCCAGAATAAACAAAAGGTAAGCAGTTACCTTATTTACTTCTTCAGTAATATTGAACATTTACATATCATTTAACCTCAAGAAAATTCTTAAATCAAAGTCAAGATTTGTGATTCTTAAAATTCTAAATTCATTAACTTTTCTATCCACGCTGGCTGGAGGGTCCTGCCGATAATGCTCCAAACATGATCAGTAGAAGAAAGATCTGGCGACCTTGCTGGACAAGGTAGCACTCGCAAGAACGAAGACAAGCAGTGTGTACAGTGTGGAGCCGGGCATTACCTTGCTGAAATATAAATCCATGAAGGACTTCACAACAGGGTGTAGAACTTTCTCGATGAACCTCTGTTCTGTAAGTGTTCCATGGATGACAACCAAAGGGGTTCTACTAAGAAATAAAATGGCACCCCAGACCTGGTTGTCGCTCTGTATGCCGGAAAAAGTCAGGTTGGTAATCACTGATGTCCGGGCCATCTCCAGACACGTCTTCGCTGGTCATCGGGTTTCAGTTCAAAGCGGCACTTATCACTGAAGACTATTCTACTACAGTCTTTGAAAAAATATTTACAATAATAAGAATTATTTGTCTGTATTAGTCTATCTTAGTTTGAAGTTGATCTATATATATTTGAGGAAGTGTTATTCTTCAATTTCGTAGCATGAGAAATTACCTTAAAACATCTTTTATTACAACCTAGTGTCGTTAAGATTATATTACCAATAACAGTTAATAATTTAATAACTTAAAACCACTCGTAATTTTACATAGATTTATATTTATAAACATAACCTTCGAGAAGAATACCACAAATAAGCTGTCATTTCTACATAGGAAAAGCAAATAAAGCTATAAAATAATTCTGTTCTGATTTCCCTTTTTAACACAAAGGTGAGCTCTATAGATTGCATAAGTTTTAGAAAGTCAATTCTTCCATACGGCATGCATCGACAAACTTCCATTTGTCGTGTACCGTGTCTGCATAAATTGTGATTCATAATCTATGCAAACCCAGTTTATGAATCCAAGTTTATTAAATTATAATCCACAATTTATAGATTATGGCTATTGCTGCAAAATATATAAAATAAGATATATAAAATTTAAAGTATATTTGGTCACTGGGTATAAAACAATTGTTTTTTCTATAATCTTCAGCAAAATTTAAAACCATTATTCAAAGAATAATAATTTGAAAATAAATTGACTAAATATTTCATTATTCGATATAAAATTCTATTATTTTCTAATTTATTTCCTAACATAATTAATTATTATGAAAAATAATATGAAAATGGCTTAAAAGAGGAAATAAATGGAACAAATCCAAAAAGAAAAAATATTTATTATCATCCAATAAATTCAAAACTATAGCTTCTGACATAATGATAATTATCCTATTTAACGATAGTCAGAGAAAATTTTTATATAATATTTTCCTAAATATATAAGACGTTAAATTTAATAGCATGATATAATGTAGTCATAAATTATGACAATGGTATAAAGAAGATAATTTTATTATTCATATTATTAATAATTTTATATTGCAATAAATATTTATGACCATTTAAACTATTCTGAAATTGTTTTAAGATGCACTTTCAATTGAAACAGTTAGATTAATTTACTGAAGCATGACTTCTCTAAAAAAACTATTTTACTCTTTTTTTAAGCGTGAAAGATTTTTCAGGATTTTGAACTTTATTTCGAAATGACAGCTTATTTAAATTATGCATAAGATGAAAAAAGGAAACCTCAAGTAGAAAACTATTCCATTTGCGACTGGGTGATTTTCAGAAATAAATAACTGATAGCATGGCCATTTAGGAAGTAGAACTTTCAAGAAATAAATCATCAAATATGTGCATATGTTTGAAACCAATGGAAATGTTTTACCCTTCTATCTGATGCTGATGGATTTTGTTTACAAAACTTTGGGGATTTTTGGGTGTTTTACTCCGAGAAGATCAATTTTTCATGCTACAAGCTTTTAGAAAACTCTACAAATCTACAGTCTATGATTCTGATATCAGTAAAAACAGCAGTAAACATTTGCATCGAAACCGCTCCCTTTGGATATTTTAATATAAAATAAACATAAAAACGTTTTGTGAAAATTTTGTGTAAAGTAACAGTGTACATTCATATGTAGACTAAAACAAGTTGAGAGCATGCATGATAATTTTTCTTGATTTCTTATGTAACCTAACCGTGACAATTAGATCAATCATACTATTCAAGAAGAAAGCATAGAAGAGTTTTGCATGAATTTTGTGTAAAGTAGCAGTATACATTGAATAGATTCATTTAAGCTATCTGTCAATTTAAAGGGTTATTGATCACAAGTCTATTTTTAGTATGTACTCATAATGCTTCATATAACCCCTTCAAATCCTACAGGTCGCCTCAAAGTGGCGATGGATGTACCTGGCCGGAACAGCTAAAGTGCATCAGGAGCGTATTCTCCTGGAGGTTCATCCGTGGTGAGAATGCTGTTTCATTATGCTCAGCTAAGACCTACAGACAAAGAAGCAAAGTCAAACTTCTACCCAAGAATGATCCAGATACTTAATATTTATAGATACTGCTCTTTCTCTTTTTGACCATGAATGGTTCACTTATTTTTTTGAACTCGCCGGTTGAGAAGGAAAATTTTCAGAGTTTAGGAAGATGACCCATATTTTCAAGTTTGCTATTTTATGGAATTAGCATGTCCAACCTTTGATATCACATCTCCACTGAACCTATTGCCTAGGATATTTTCCCATCAGATTTATTCCCCCTTACAAAAAAGTCCTCACAATATCCTGAATACTTAATAGTGTTCTTTTGAAGTGATTAAAAATATTCCTTTTGAGGCTGTTCTGATGTATACAGATGGTTATAAGAATGGGATATTCACCGGAATGGGGTCATTTAGTAAGATTGTTGAAGAAGAGATATTTCTAAAGCTTAGGAATAGAGATTACTGTCTCTTATTCTCAGTTCTGGTCTAAACTGATATGGCTTTGGATTGTATAACAGAGAGACATTTGTCTGGAGAAAAATCTTTATCCTTTCAGAAAGCCGGAGTGTAATACAAAATTGGAAACTTATTACGGATCAAAAGGGAATTCGTATTATAAAAGAAACTGAGATTTCATGTCCATTGCTAGTGTCATCCATTTACAATGAATTCCGTCCCATGTAATTTTAAAATATAGTGATATTGAGGAGGGACTGACAAAAGAAAGTATACCATGACTCAGGTAATTAGTAATTCTCTGAGGTATCTTGAGCTATATTTAGAAAGTAAGTCTTCTGTAAACATCTTTTGGAAACAACCATCACATTCATGGTATTCTATTGCTTGCTCTGACTCTCTAATTGTTTTTGAGAGTGACAAGTGTGAACAAACTGCTTTGGCTCAACTGATTTCAGAGTATGTTAAAACCTTCAGGTTTTTTCAATGGTACTAGGAATTTCTATGTTTGCATGAAGTATTATTTTGAAGATACTACTGCTCAACATCTGATCAACTGCATGAATTAACTTGGATTAATTAACTTGGAATTCGGGAATCTTTTGAGGACCTACTTTTGCCTTGTATGTACTTAAAGCGAACAATTTCATCGATCTTATCTGATTCAGATCAGAGGGATAAGCAAGATGAAGAAGAGAATGTTAAAAACACACAAATTCGAACTATGATTTTTAATACATTAAAAATTAATTTTGATAATAAGTTACTCAAAATGCTTATTTATAAATCAAATTTTAAAGACTTCTATTAACATAGCATGATACCAGAAAGACACTATACAGTTAATTCTTACTTCAAGTAACTGCCAAGGGCCTAAAATGCATACTAATTCCATATAGTACATTAAAATTTTAGTTATACAGAGCTCGATCCTTTATCTAATGGAACATAAAATAGTATTTACAAAATTGTACAAGATTCGTTATACATTACAAATAATCCAATTATGACTCTCTAAATCCTTCTACTACAAAAGCTGATATGTACAACAGGGTAAGACAATGTGTTACAATATGGCATAAAATCGTAAACTTAAAAAGGGCAAAACCGCTTCTTTGTGCAAGCAACTTTATCAACGAGAGAGACCTTACTGATTTGTGAAAACACAATTTAGAGGCTTATTAGATACAGAGCCATATCCAGAGAGAAGGATGGGCTCTTGATGGGCTCGAACCCCTTCTAAATAAAAAGTGTTCTAAATTTAAGATAAAAAACTAAATGCTGGAGTTTTTTTTATCTTTCAAATGATTTGGAGAGTGAACTTCAACAATTTTTAAAACATATGTTTTCTCAAAACTTTACTGTAATAATAAAAATAATTATATATATAATATATATATATATATATAAAATATATATATATATATATAAACAATATTATATATATATATATATATATATATATATATATATATATATATATATATATATATATATATATAAATATATACAAATATATTTTATATATATATCTATATGTATATATAAATATATAAATATATATATATATATATATGAATTCATATATATATATTAAATATATATATATATCTATATATGTATATAGATATATATATATGTGTATATATATATTTTATACATATATATATATATATATATATATATATATATATATATATATATATATATATATATATATATATATATATATATATATATATATATATATATATATATATATATATATATATATATATATATATATATATATATATATATATATATATATATATATATATATATATATATATATATATATATATATATATATATATATATATATATATATATATATGTATATATATATATATATATATATATATATGTATATATATATATATATGTATATGTATATATATATATATATATATATATATATATATATATATATATATATATATATATATATATATATATATATATATATATATATATATAAGTTATGTTATTATTATTAAATATTAAAATTATCTTTTACAGATTTTTGTACTAAATTCAATGTATTTTTCTATATTATATGTCATGTAGCTATAAAACAATGAAATATATGATTGGCTTAGTCTAGTTTAACTGCTCCCCCCTCCGAAATTGACTAAGAACTAGGTTTGAAAAGATTTTCAAATTCTTTATTTATTTAAAACAGTTTTTTCAAAGCAGAAATTCTTTTCCACACTATAAGAAAAAACTGTCCTACATTTATCCTGAAATTCATCTCTCTCTTACATTCATAGAGAATACTTCATCTCAAATATTAAATTTTTAAATGTTGTGTCATCTCTGTCATACCCTGAACTTTAATTAATTGAAAAGACTGAAAGCATTTTTTTTTATCTTTTCTCATTTTTATCTCTTTTTCTCTTCTGATTGATTTTTAGAATTCCTGCATGCGGGCATTGAAATAAATCTCAGAATCAGAGGAGTTCTTCTTGGATGTAGTTACTTATTTTCTCAATTAATAATAAATTATGGATAAAATTATGTAAACCAGAACACTTGTTATGCATTATTAGGTAACACATAAAATATCTATTTGAAATAACAAAAATTCTTTTAGTTTTTAATTATCAAACACGGTAATCCTATGAAATTTGGAAAAAATAATTGAAAATTATTAATAGCAAAATAAATTCAAACTCAAATTTATTTTGTTTCCAATTACAATCTTATCTTATTTTTAAAAATAGATTTTTGGTTAGTACTGTCTTTTATTATGTTGATTATCTTGATTATGCGGTTTATATTTCTAAACTTATACAATAAAGCTTCGCCACATGAATATAAATTTAACAAAATTATGAGTTTAATAAAAAATTACGATAAAAAAAGGAGAAGTAAGAATATTAAATTACCAATCAATAGTAGATAAAATATAACAACCGATTTAACATCTGTAAAAATGACGAAATTTCTATTAGTTTTTAATCATCAAATAAGATGCTCTTATGAAATTGGAAAAAAAATATTAAAATTTATTAATGACATAGTAAATTAAAAAGCTAAATTTATTTTGTTTCCAAATTAAATATTAATAGGCTTTAGGTTATGAATTTATTTTATTCAGTAGATGATTATATTGATTATATTGCTAAATGTATGAAACAATGAATAACCAAATTAACAAAAGTATGGATTTAATAATAGATACGACAAAAAAAAGGAGGGAAAAGAATATATCCGTTATTAATGTCAAATCAAATATAACAGTTAAATAAAATATTGTAATGTAAAATATGTAATTAAGAAATCTTTTGCTGTGGGTTTAATTTATCAAATTATTTTAAATTATTTCTAAAATATAAGTTTAAGAGGTTTTATAACATAACCATGTTTTTGGCCATATACTAGTTAAAGTTACAAGCAAAAACCTCGCTTTATAAATTGTTAAAAAGTATTGTATTACCATTAAATATGCTAATTAATGTAGGTATATCCTATTAGTTTTATTCTAACTTATAATGGTATAATCTTGTTTGATTCTCATTATCAAGAAAGCTTTAAGGTTTTATAAATTAAACAAGCAGAAAAAACAATCCCTACTTTCGCACTATTACAAAAAAAATTATGTTATATTTGATTTGATATTGCTTCAAGATTTAATATGCTTATATTCTTCTCTTCTTTTTCTGTTCGGGCGTTTTTATTAAATCCACAATTTCGTTACTTTTGTTAATATTCATGTAGTACAGATTTTATTTATACATTTAGCAATATAACCAACAAATTGAAAGACGTTCCTTTTATGAAAGGATAGCTTGAAAATTTAGAAGCCTGAAATATATGGTTCACTTTGAAAGTTGCCTGTTATGAATTACAAGTAATTATCGTCAACGGATATGCTGTTACAAATCAATACTGAAGCACAGAATATCAAATTTATTAACAAAAATTCGATAGCCTTAAAGCTATTTATATCTGCAAATATGGACTGTTAATAATATCATCTTCCAAATCGACGATTGATTGATCTGAAATCATTTATCTTTTAATCAAGATATCATGAATGGATAGCAAGGGTTATACAATGAAAAATGCAATTCTAACTTATAATGTTATAATATTTTGCTGATTCTCATTATGAAGAAAGCGTTACGACTTTATAAATTAAACAAGCAGAAAAATAATTCCTATTACAATCTACTTTTACAATCAAAAATTATTTTTTGGTGCTATATTTGATTTAATATTCTTATATTCTTCTCTACTTAATCTGTTCGGGACTTTTTATTATACTCACAATTTCGTTAGTTTGGTTAATATTCATGTAGTACAGATTTTATTTATACATTTATCATTATAACCAACAAATTGAAAAACGTTCCTTTTATGAAAGGATTGCGTGGAAATTTAGAAGACTGAAATATATGATGCAGTTTGAAAGTTACCTGTTATGAATTGCAAGTAATTATCGTCAACGCAAATGTTGTTACAAATCGATACTGAAGCATAGAATATCAAGTATATTAACAAAAATTCGATTGCCTTAAAACTATTTATATCTGCTAATATGGACTGTTAATGATATCATCTTCCAAATCGACTATTGATTGATGTAAAATAATTTATCCTTTAAACAAGATGAATGGATAGCAAGGGTTATACAATGAAAAATGGAATATAAAAATAACTTATATTAGCAATTATCTGCTAACTCGCAATCCTATTAGCAAATTTGCTCTTTCGAATTAGCAAATTAGCTCTTTCCGAAATATATTTAAAGCATTCTGAAAAATGACTTCATTGAAATAGATTATGACATCTATACATTATTGTAAAAAGTATCCGTCCCTATGAAGTACTGCTATATTTAATTGTACTAATCTACATTTAAATTCTACATGTTTCCTCGTTTAATTTCTACATTTAATTCCTTTCATTGTCAGCAGTAGAAATTGCATATACGTGATATTCTGCAATTTATGATTATAAATTTTATGCTGTTGCCGTGTTTTCTAAAGGTGACCGGGACCCGTAAAATATGTTCGTGGTCACAATGTTCTCCAAGTTCTCAATCAATACCACTACGGGTGGCAGGCCATGTCAGGGGGTCTTCTGCTTGGTCCCTACTTCTAAATTTCGAGGACCCAGCGGCGGCAGTGTTACTAGCATCCGTAGTGTAACTTCAGTTACCGGTGTTCCTCGTGTGGTGATAAATTTAATAAGAGCTTCGCAGCCTTGTACTGGCATAAAGATATGTGCCTGTATTGCTATCTCCAATGTAAAAAAAATTATGTTGTTTTACTTATCTTAACATTTCTTCAAATAAAAATGCGGAATCTAGGTATTATGGAATTCCCCTTTTATTGTTTCTTTTCAGAGCCATTCCTGGATGGTATTCATTGAGTGCCACACACGCAAGCAGTAAAATCTAGGGGCACAAAATTTGGTCTGTATTCTCTAAATGAAAGTTAGTGTAATATCCATCCCACTCCGGGGTCCACGTTGTAATACCACGTGTAAGTTCTGGAGCGCTATCCTTGCGTGGGACCTGCCCGCCTACTTTACTGGGGCAGGTATGACCGTAGATCTCCGCTAGGATGCATAAAATTACCTCCGACAGCTTTTAGGACAACAAATAACATTTATTTACAAAAATTGACGAAAACATTATTTATTAAAGTGAACCAATTTGACATATTTTAAGTCTTAGGGCCTGTATAAATCAGAAAGGATTAACCAAGCTTTTTATATCCAAAATAACATTCTCTCACCGCAAAACAGAGAGATATGTCCAAGTTGCAGGCCCGAATCCAACTGCTCTAGCCGAAAGCTGACCGATTGGTTAGGCGCTGATCATCGGTACCGGAGTTAGTGGGTTCGAATCCCACTACAGCACGGATGTTCGTAGCCGTTCGAAATCGGCTTTAAGCGGTAGGTTCCGGTCTCATTAACCCTCGTGTGCAAAGCAGTAGAACGTAGCGCTCCAAACCAAACCAACTGTTCTCTTGCAGATATTCTTTCCCTCCCTCGGGGTAAGGGTGTCAGCATTCTCAAAACTTGATCCCTGCCTAAAAGAGATGTCCTCCCTTACAGATGTACTGCCGGCCTGCAAAAACACCAACAAGCAAATCCGAAAAACCTTATCTTCTCCCCTTTTTCCGGCCGGATCCATGTGGGCGATTTTGAAAATATCAAGAAGGGCATGTATATGCGACACACTCGATCGTGCGGTCCAAATTCCTTACAGTTACTTATGCAAGGATGAGTACATTATTCAATGAATATTTTTGCCCAATGTATCAATCACAATACACAAGAACATTATTATTCCTTGTAAAACAAAACCTTTTTTTCGGAACTTTCCTTTAAAGTAATATTACTGGTCTTTATTCCTGCTTTATTGCCCAAACACCTTACTATGACATAGGCTACAGCTCCATCAGCAGCAAATCAGTCAGGTGAAATTATATAGCATGTTTATGAATTGTTTTAAGGTTATTTTGTCCCAAATTGCATTAAAAACGAAAACAATATGTATAACACTCACTACAAGTAAGACACTTGCTCTTCTGCGCCTCTAAGAACTGTAGTTTTGTACTTATAAAGTAGTAGTAACCAAACTGCACCGGAAATTTTGATTTAAACAAGTATCGTGTATAATAAATATAATATAGTTAGACTGGTTTATTGATTATGACTATAAAATGTATATTTATAAACTTAAACTGTTCTATTGTTAATTTATGAATACAAAGTATAATCATAAAGTACTATTTGTATAAATGTGTGTATGCATATTGCCTCGAAGACCTAAATAAGGACACGATTAGCTTAAACCAATAGTTGGATTTATTAGAAACGAAGCAATTTGCTTCAGAACAGAACAGAGAACTGACCCCAACTGATGGGACTCATCATTTATATACAAGCAGAATATTCGAGAAACAAAGCAAACAAATTTCTAGAATCCTCCAGATATTCGATAATTGATAAATAACATTATTTTAAATTAAAATTCCGGTCATTGGATAAAACGCACTGACTGGGAGTTGAACCAGAGTCTACAGGGATCTGTAGTCTGATGCTCTAACAACCGACATTCGGTGAATGATAATAATCTTTCTTTATGAGGCAATATTTTAAATAAATATATAAATATATATATATATATATATATATATATATATATATATATATATATATATATATATATATATATATATATACATATATATATATATATATGTATATATATATATATATATATATATATATATATATATATATATATATATATATATACATATATATATATATATATATATATATATATATATATATATATGTATATATATATATATATATATATATATATATATATATATATATATATATATATATATATATTATATATATATATATATATATATATATATATATATGTATATGTATATATATGTATATATATATATATGTGTGTGTGTGTGTGTGTGTGTGTGTGTGTGTGTGTGTGTGTGTGTATAATGCAATCATATATATAAATTACATTTCCAATGCCATTCTTCAAGTCTTCTGAATCAAGGAATTGAGAAAACCTCTCATCAAACATCAGAATAAAATACTTTATAATTAGTTACATAAATAATAAAATAATAATAATAGCAAAATTATAATTGTATTCTTCCCTAATAAATTTTATTATCCTTGCCATCTTTAATTATAAACAATGGATAGAATTATTTCAATTCAGCGGTCAGAGATAAAATTAGTCTCACTTTAAAAAAAAAATGTATAACCCTTGCCCTAAGACTTTTAAATCAGCTAAAAGCGTCAAAAATCTGCTCCGTTTTTATCTAAACCGCCTAATTAACGCTCTGTTCCTATTTGTTGCGTCACCTGTATAATTTTAAGCGACGGGAATTGGTTAACGTCATGCTAGACTAAAACCAGATGTAACGGCGACTAGACTTATCTCTGTGTACACTGGTATGTACGAAAAAAAGGTAAACTGTTTACTAGTTGTGTCAGCACATGGTTCTACATATTAAGTCTCTGTTTATTTTTGTTTCCGTCACTAAAATGAGAGAAAATAAAAATAGATTTATTTTTAACCTTTCGTTGAGTGGTTTGAAGGGACATCGGATTCTTTCGAGATTTAAAGTCTTCCTACATTCATTTTTTCGGTTTACATTAAAATAAAAAAGCTGCTTCTTTTAGAATGTTTTTACAAGTTCTTCATAAATACTCTAGCTCTAAAAATTATTTAGTGCTATCATTTCTAGAAGTATATTTGAAAAAAAAAACATAAAATGTACTACACCAAATAGGAGAAACTAATTTCAAATACTCACAAGGTAAATTATCTGCATTAAAAATTAAATTTGTACCTAAAATTGAAGGTAAATATGTATTTTACTCTGTAAACATAAACTGTATTGGTGTCTGGAATTAACAGTTAAAAACTATTAACAAATAGAAAATGTAAAATATAAATTAGCCTTATATATAATAAAATATATCGCTTAAATAAATGTAATTGAAATTAACAAAATAAAAAAAAGATAATTAGCTTCTAATTGATATAAAAAATTAGTTTCTAATTTGAAAATTTTCTAAAGCTATAATGAGAGTGTTTTATCGTTTTCTTTCATTTTTATATATGCTATTATATATACAGTTCAATGTTTTTGATAACAAAACTAAATAATTTTATGATGATAGACACTTATTAATAATCTAGTAATCTTTTAAGTAATCCTTTAGTAGTCCTTTCCTAGGATTTTTCGCAAGTTCTTCATTCATGTTTTAGATCTAAACAGTTAAGTACTTTTGTCTTTTTAAGTAGTATAATTTCGAAAAACAGAAAATATACACAAAATAGGGTAAACTAAACCCAAATAGGGTAACTAGGGTAACTTAACCCAAAAGTAACTTATGATATATTTTCATTAAAGGTAAATTTTTATATAAAATTGAAGTAAATTATTTTTATACTCTAATCTTTAAAAATGTTTGGCATTTTAAAATTTTAAATAAATCTGTTAAACAGAAAATTAAAAAAAATAGATTAGCCTTTTTCATGCCACAAATAACACATACTGTTCGTATTAATGTAACTGAGGTTGACAAAGGAAAACAAACAATTAGCTTCTATTAATTAAAAAGGTTGTTTTTACTTTACAAAGTTTTTAAACGTTTTTTGCTAATAAGTTGTTTTTTGTACTTGGATTTATATGCTACTTTTTTTTTAAAAAAAAAAGCAATGTTTCCTGTAAAAAAAAACTAAATGTTTATATGCAGTTAGTCCCTTATTTATAATCGAGGAATTATTTTTAAAATGATTTTTGAAAGTTATTTACTAATGCTGTAGGTCTAAAATGTTACGTACTTTTGTCATTTCAAGTAGTGAATTTTTTTTTTTTTTTAAGTAAGCTTTATGCTAAATGGGACAAACTAAATTCAATTAGAAAAAAAGGTAATTTTGGCATCTTTAAAATATTAATTTTTATTTAAAATTGCAGTAAAATATTCTTTATTCTGTAAACTAAAACTTTAAAGGCCTCTGACATTTTAAAATTTAAAAAAAAAGGAAAAAACTGTCAACAAATAAAATATTTTAAAAAATAAATTAGCCTCCAGAATGCTGTAAAATAAAATAGTTTTTATTAATATAATTGAGGTTCACAGAATAAAAAAAAAATAATGAGCTTCTATTTAATATAAATAGTTAGTTTTTAACTTGTAAATTTTCTACAGTTATACTACGAGTAAGTGGTTTTCTGTTTTCTTCACTTGGTTTTGTGTTGTATTATGTTAACTATGTTATTTAAAAAACAGTGCTTTCTATAATAAAATTAAATATTTTGTATTAAGTTAGATCTTTACTAATATTATTGCAAAAATTTTATATCAAACAGAAGATTTTTATATTTCATATTTAATCAAAATTAAGCTGTTACAATGAAGAATTTTTCGTTGAACAGGTACAAAGTAAACTTGGGAGACACAACATCTTTCGAGAAGAAAGTCTTTATAATGCCAGTCGATTTTTAATTCACTATAATATAACAGGT
>CM063508.1:128533239-128553239 GCA_032207245.1 Pardosa pseudoannulata | reverse complement strand
CGCTTATAAATTTACTTTTTCGGCTGGTCCAACGACAGAAATCATAAGAAATAGCTTTATTTATTAAAAGCTCATTATATTTACATGTGATGACAAATTCTTTTCACGAAGTTTATCTTCGTTTGATAAATATCATTTTCTGATATTTAACCTGACAGCTAAACAAACTGCGATTTTCAAAGTACTTTAAATGTCGTATTTATTTTATTATGTATAATCAATAATGACTTAAATTTAGAATATTTATCAATATAAATTCGGCAGAATTTTTTTTTATAATGTGTTAAATTTATTTATCCTAATTTCTTGTAGATAACACGTTTTTGCATGTACGCTGCAGGTGCAGGTTGCAAAATTATCCAATCATCGTCTTTCCAACCATACATTTAATGATCATTTTGTTAGAAATTCCTGAAAGGTAAATTTGCTGGAAGGTAAATTTTAATTGCTAATACGATAGTCTCTTTTATCTCTTCTTTATTGGTCATTTTTCTGAACAATTTTACTAAATTAGCCAGGCTTTGGCACCATGCTTAGCACGAGATCTTTGTCTTAGATTCACCATCGCCAGAGTCAGATCTAGTGCATTTAAAGGTAAATTTTAATTGTTCGTTTATCTAAATAGTCTTCCAAAACTGTCCAGGCTTAACACATTGTACAGTAAGTGATTTTTTTTACCTTCACACTATCACTTAATTTGGCTCTGATGTATTTGAATGCATATTATAACCGTTGACGTCATTATCCAATTTTCTCTGCATTGTTGTTTATTTATCTGAATACCCTTCCACAAGTGACCATGCCTAGTAAGTATATTTTGCATCTACACACCGTCTGCTAATTCGGTTTCGGCGAATTTGAACTCGAATTTTCACAATAACCTGTTTTCTCCCTCCTGTGCTGTATTTTCCCTAAATAAATTTTAAAACCAGCCAGAGTATAGCCCCGTTTAAATGTGCCAGTCATGTACCCCTCTTTTTACCCGGGTAAAGGGATTTTGCTTGGAGGGTCGGAGAAACCCGTTTATATGGTCAATTATTTCTATCCTCCATTTCGCTGGAATCGTCGCTAGAAGTCACGTGATCATACGGGACGGCAATCATCTGTAAGCGCAAAGGATGATGGGAAAGGAGAGTAAACTCTGCTATTACCCGGGTAGAAAGGTGGGTTCTTTCTACCCCTCAATTTTTTCCCTAGCTAGGGATAATTCTTGAAAGGGGAGTACAATTCGCGTATCTACCCTGCATTCTACGCTGCTTTTGGCACATGTAAACGGGGCTTATGACAGCATGACGGGCTAGAAGTCTTTGGCTTCCACATACTATTCCCTTTAAATCTTCCGGCACATTCACAAAAGAGCAGAACTCTTTGACACCGAATTGAAAGCTACATAGGTATCTACATAGGTTTGAACATTGCAAGCTACAAGCTACATAGGGTTTTACATTGATACTGTACAACACAGTGTGAAAAACTGTGTAATTCGTGTAATAGAAGGCCAGTGAAAAGGTTTAATTAAAATGATATTTTTGAACAGGTAGATGGTAATATAAATATATATCACATAAGCCACTCTACAAATGTACCTAAGATGTCAAATTTGAAAATTTAAGCACGTATAAGCCGTGGTATATTTATGTGAAATTACAGTATGTCAATGATATTATTTTCCAGTCTCAGATTTATAACTCCTCCTTCACATTCCGGTAAAAATAAGTAAATGAAAAAAGAGTGAAATGAAATGCATTTCAGGGATAAAGTTTAATGTTTGTTTACAGCTACATCATCTGTTGGGAAAAGTGAAATGTATTTCCTTCCTTTCCCTATTTATATTATTTATAGAGAATTATGAGAAAACATGATTCAGCAATTTCCTTCCTCTAATTTTCGAAAAGGGATGATTCATATTTTTCCCCATTTCAGCTAAAACAAAGCTTTTATTGTTTATTTCATAAGAAATATCTTTTACACAAGACCAGAAATTTTGAGATAATGCGAAACATTATGAATGTTTAAAATCCTTCCGTCTCTAGGAATTCACTGTTTTAAACATTCAAAATAGTTTCAGAGTTGCACACCTAAAATAGTTTTAAGATGCCGCACTTTAAGGAAAAGTTTAGGTTTCTTGGAAGAAACAGGTGTTTCAAAGCTAATTTACAGCGATCTCATTGTGTTATTAAAGTGCCATATTGATCATATACAAACAAATTAAATCTCAGAATGAAAAAACATAATTATTACAATCAATACTATTAATGTATTACCTAATATTATTTATGAAATATATATATTTTTTGAGGTATCGTATAAAAATAACATTAAACATAAATTTAGTTAAAACAAAAATATTCCCGAATAGTAACAATTGAATTATTCAGTCTATAAATATTAACAGTGTATTATATAATTTGAAATTTCTATAAATCATCGAAAAAATTCTTTTTTATGCCTAGTTGTTCAGGTAATAAATTATATAGTTTGGGCGGTCCAGCTTTTATAAGCCAGAAAAATTTTGTGGTAGTATTTTACAATTGAATTTTTTTTTACATTTATATATTTCATTTGACTACTGTATATACCGATATTTTTTCATTTACATATTTAATGTTCCAGCTATATAAATACATATAATTAAATTGATATATAATTTAAAATGCATATATAATTATTTATACTTATATTACTTATTTATAAGAACAAAATTCCCTATATAATAATAGCCTAAGTTATCTGTCTTTTTGTCCTCGAATTTATGATGGAATGGATAGAGGCATCCACATTTGATTCTTGATCATTTAGGGCTAGCAAAATTCTAAACCAGTGAAGTTTATCTTCTAAATCATCGATGATCCGATTCTAAAATAAATTGGTAAGGATATGCTTCATATGACAGCAAAAAATACTGTCGTCTTTAAAACGTTTGAAATCCACCCTTTCCCCTCTTTTCGAGCTTTTAATGTCATTATTTCAAGCTCTAGTTTCCCCGGTTAAGAGTAGGTGATTAAATTTATAAGATAATAAATAGGTAAAAATAACATTTTTTTCTAGCATTATGACGTCATTCCTTTAATCATCTCATTTAATCATTTCTTATTTTAAATTATTTAAATATCGTCTGCATTATTTTCATACGTTTTTACCTTTGAACTCATATTACGTAAATAATTTTCTTTTATATTTGGCTTAAATAATAGATTAGGAGCATATGTGATAATTTTAAATTTAATCATCGATTAATTTTTGTGGCAATGAAAATTTTATCACAGGTATTAGCAACAAATTCTTTACATAAAAGTCTAGTAGTCTATTTCACGCACTAATAAATATCTAGCATTCAAGTTACATATCTTTTAAATTAAGAAATTTGTTCGTTTGTATGTTTGTTTTTTATACATAATCACACGGTTTGCAATCGATTCGCTAAATTGTGAACAACCAAAACACAAAAAACAACCCATTTTTTTACCTGCCTCATAGGGTACTTTACAATTCTGGAAAATTAAAAATTTTACTGATTCCTCCCGTCATATGATGCTATATGCTAGTATTAGTATAATTTAACAGGTGAACTAGGAAGTCATGTGATGTCTAAATTAGATATTTTCATAGTATTTTGCATGATATATACAGTACAACCTCTTTTTAACGACCGCACGATACAACAACCCTTTCGTTAGACCGACCATCTTAAAAAGACCCAATTATTTTACCATAGGATTAATGTTAGTTTTGAATCATTACAACGACCACCGAGTATTATTTTTCGTTAGAACGACTGCCAATTTTAGTCCCCAGAACTCAAGAGCAAGTGGGATATTTCAAAACTATAGTACTGTGATTCAACTTCAAGAAACCTGTACTTCTCTTGGTGTTTGCTTAAAGGAGGGGGAGTGATAAAAGGAAAGAACTAAATCTCCAATTACCTTTTGATGAGTTTGTTGCGGTAGGCGAAACTTTACAGTGTTGTGGAGAAAATTTGAATGAGGACGATTTTATTGCCCGTATTACCGGAAATGCAAAAATCTGCGATTCCGACGACGGAGAAGAAATCTCCAAGCGTTTGAAAAAGTGAATAAAAAAGAAGCAATCAATGCCTTGCGTCAATATTTTGAAGGACAATTTAATTCTGAAATTTTCCTTCAAAGTCTAACGGATATGGAATCAGTGATAATGAAGAATTCCCAAATGAATTTGAAACAGGCGTCAATCAAAGATTTTTTTTCAAAAATTCAATAATAGAAATACAAATAAATAGAAGTGTTCACTAGGTATGTACTATTGCATCATTTCTTTACTCAATTTTATTGTTATTTTTGCAATTCGTTACAACGACCATATGATGTTGGTCGTCATACTGAGGTTCTACTGTATATGTCGTTCATTTAGGCAGGCAAAATAATTTCATGGATCTGTACTAAAAATCATCTACAAAATAAAGCGTAAGTTTCAATAAAATAAATTCAAAGTATAAGAAAGCAAATAAATTGAATTATGTTTAGCAATCTATTTTGAGGATATTTCGGATTATTACTTAAATATACACGTGTTCTTAATATTTTACTTTGACGCCATTCATGCTAAGAAAGAAAAAACATTTCATAGGTATATACTTTTAATAAAATTTGCAAAATAAACGGGCAGTGCATACTTAGGAACTGAAATAATTTTAATACAAGGAAGAAAAATATCAGGGTTTACAATTTTGTCTTCTTTTTCCTTCGGGTCGGAAATCCGAGTATACAAATTTCTCCCCGAGTTAAAAGATTCAAAGCTATCCAAAGCTCTTTCTGATCTCTCATACGGATACACATGCATCAGTAATGAGCAATTTTAGCAGAAAACATGAACATACGGTTTGCTATTCATTTCGGTTTCTTCCTGTTATGTATGATGGAAGGCATATGTATTATTTATGCTTGTAAGAGCCGAGAGTAAGACCTATAAGGAACAGCCATATTAAAGGGTAAATAAAATCAGTTTTATCTAGGCGGGAATTGAATGTCAAACTTGTTGGGAAAGGAAATGTTTTTATTTTGGCATCAAGGTTTGAACGAAATTATATGCTATGACTGAAATAATTGTATTTTATTTTGTATTCTTAAGATGCTAAAAGATTTATTTAATTCAAAAATATATTATCTAATTAATGAAATTGTAGATTTAGGCTTATTTCAGGTGTAAAGTCACAATTAACAATCATAAATCGTTTTTGTTTGCTTCTTTTAAAACAACATCAATATTTGGGCTTTTAATTGAGCTGAAACATCTGTCTGATTTACAACTAGCTGTGCCCGGACACGAGTTGCTGTGGCTCAGTGTAGTTAAATGGAAAAAAAAGCGCATTTCTTTAATATGTTTAATTTCACTTCGGTTAATATCACTTCGCATGGTGTGATTCGAAACACTACTTTCATTCCTTGGTGCTAGGAACTTTATCACTGAAGCAAATAAGCAGCAGCCAATTGAATTCACTGCTTTCAGTCCTGGTTACTATAATCTTTTCCACCGAGCCAAACACACAGCAACCAATTAAATTGCTGGAAAATCCACATAGAGGTTTTAAACTTTATATAAAAATTTGTGCGTCTAGTGGCATTCGAACCACTGCTTTCATTCCTATGTGATAGGAACGTTGTCGCATAGCCAAACACACATCAGCCTTTAAATTTTATATAAAAATTTGTGCTTCTGGTGGGATTCGAACCACTGCTTTCATTCCTCTAAGATAGGAACTTTACCACGGAGCCAATCACCTATCTGCCTTTAAACGTTACATAAAATGTGGGCTTCTAGTGCGATTCAAACCACTGTTTGCATTTCTCTAAGATAGGAACTTTACCACCGAGCCAACACACACAGCAGCCAATCAAATAGCTGGAAAACACACACAGAGATTTTAAACTTTATATAAAAATTTGTGTGTCTGGTGGGATCCGAACCACTGCTTTCATTCCTTTGTGCTAGGACCTTTGCCACCGAGCAAAACACACTGCTGTACCTTATATAAAAATTGATGCTTCTGGTGGTGTTCGAACCATTGCTTTCATTCCTCTCTGCTAGGAACTTTGCACCGAGCCAAACAAACAACAGCCAATCAAATTGCTGGAAAAGTAACACAGAGATTATAAACTTTATATATAAACGGTGTGGATAAAAACGTACCCGGACACTAGCAAAAACATACTCGGAGTCTAGTACAACATTATGCCAAAATTTCAAGCCGATCGGGGCAATATTTTCAGAGATTTGGGGTTACGAACAAATATTTACATTTTTATTTATATAGATTTATACGTCTGGTGAGATTCGAACAGCTAGTTTCATTTCTCGGTGCTGGGAATTTTACCACCGAGCCAATCAAATTGCTGGGAGACACACAGATATTTTTAACTTTATCTATAAACTGTGTAGATGAAAACCTACCCGGACTCTAGTACACCATCATGCCAAAATTTCAAGCCAATCGAGGTAATATTTTCAGAGATTTTGGGTTACAAAAAACAATTACATTTTTATTTATATAGGTGAAAGTACTTATAACGTTAAAATTTGCTTCCTTTATACTAAACCCATGTAAATACCTGTCAAAAGAAATTATTACTAAGTTTGGGTTTGGTTTGGAGCGTCAAGGTCTATTTTTTACAGCACGAGGGTTGATGATACCGGGACCAACTGCTTAAAGCCGATTCCGAACGGTTACGAACAACCATGCTACAGTGGGATTCAAACCCACAACCTCCGATACCAAAGATCAGTGCCCTAATAATTCAACAATCATTTGGAGAGTTTATTACCAGAAATCAAGCAATTCTGTTTCAAAAACCGATGCTGCGAGGAGTTTGAAAGTTTATGTATTTAATAATTACAAAATATTTCACATTTTATAGAATGAAATTTTAGAAATACTAATTGAATATAATTATTAACTTAAAGTAAGTTTTGTATTTTTGAGAAAGATAATTGAAGTTAAAGATATTTTTAAGCAACAATGTATTAAAAGGTCAAAAGTTCTGGTTAAAAAATATCAAATAGATCAAGCAATGTACTACATAATGATTTAATACTTCAGTAAAAAATGTAATATCTTTTTAAACAGAAGCATGATTTGCCAGTATGATTCAGAATTGTAAACTCATTCTATGACCGTTCTATGATGTACAGTATTTGCATAATAATCTCTTTAACTTTATTATTTTGGAAAAGTACTGCCAGTGCTCTGGTTCTACATAACAAATAAAATGAGCATCTATAGTTAAGTATATTATGAAAAGCTAGAAACTGAAGTAATTTTAGCGATCCAGTCAAAGAATAGTAAACAATGTAAGTTAAATAATCTAATTTCTTAATATTTTAGATTGTTGCTAAAATATTCGCATTTTTAAAATAAAATTCTATATTAATATGAATCAAGCTTTAGAAATAAGAAAAATTCCTTTCTTAGATACATATTTTAATGACATTTTGAAAAATAAATGAGAAATGCATACTTAAAAACCGAAATAATTTTAACCCAAGAAAATAAATATGTGGAGGTTGCAATTTTTATCTTGATTCGTAACGGTAATCCAGAAATATAACTTTCTCTCCGAGTTAAAGGATTCAAAGCTATTCAAATCTCCTACCAATCTTTTATATGGATATACATGCATCAGTAATGAACAATTTCGGCAGAAAACATGAAAAAACAGCCAGCTATTCATTTCGGTTACTTCTTGTTACGTATGATGGATACCATTATGTATTACTTATGTTTGTGAAAACCGACAGAAAGACTTATTAGGAGTAAGTAGCTTATAGAGTAAATAAGATTTGTTTTCATCTATGCGAGGATTGAATATCAAGATTATTGGGAAAGAAAATGGGTTTAGACATGAAAGTTTGATCAAATTATATATGTTTGAACAGTGTTTTATTTGGTATTCTTAAAACACTCAAAAGTATTATTTGAGTGCCAAATATTTTCTTTATCACTAAGGAATCAAGTCGATATTTAGAACTAACAATCAGCAACTTTATACTAGAACTTTAAATTACTTTATAATAGAACTCCATAGGTAAATCAGAGTAATTTCAGAGTAAGTTAACCTTTTTATTAAATTTCTTAGGTATTTATAAGATTACACAAAACACATTAAAAAAACACAGAAAAAGAAATCATGCATGATTATAATTTTTTACATTTATATAAGAATATATTTAAACATTTTTATCTGGACTGTCATCTATTAATAACTCCCATTTTTTTTTATTTCAACAAAAATAATACTGTAATTCCAATTATTAATGAATAAAATTTTTATTATACAAATCCTCCCGCAGATTTTAGTATTTGCAAAATATATTACAAAAGCATAAAAGCATAAAAAGGAATGCAAATCACTAAGATTCTTTCTTTTTAATTGTACTCCATTGGAGGTTGTAAGCATAATTACAATCGAAAAAAAATGTTATAAATCGAATTTATTTTATTTAATCAGCTCAAAGCATTTCTTATCTTAAATTACATTCAATCCCAAAAATATTTTTATTTATCATTACAAAAAAATACATGCTCGTTAAAGGGTTGTGTAGTTACATGTAAATATCTAAACACTATAATTAATAAATTCAGTATGTATATAGCAAAGATTGTAGGTACGACACGCTTTGCTGTACAGTTTGTTACTTTAATAAACGAAACGGGACTTTGTGTAATTTCTAGACATACATATACCGTGTGGTCATAATTAAACTGACAGTGTTCACAATGTTCTGTAGCGTGATCTATTTGCGAGAATGACGCCACATTTTGTATTAAGATTAAACAAGCCGGGGAACGAAGGATTCCTCTAAAAACAAATTAGTTTTAAAAGTCACCGTTAGGGTAATATTTGGCGCTGTGTAATAGAAAATAGAGTGTTAACAAATGAAAATCAGTACGGAAATTAATTTCTTGTGCCAATGGATGTAACGTGAAATTTGAATAAAGAACTTCTGCTCAGCGTACTTGATATTGCAGATCACGAGAGTTTATCGGTGTTTATGTAGATTTTGAGCTTTTTTAAAAGTGTTGCCATATTCCACTTGAACTGAATCAGAAAATGTGCATAATAAAAGGTCATTTTATTCAGTATTAATTTACATTTGTTAACACTCTATTTTCTATAACACACAGCCAAATATTCACCTAGCGGTCACTTTTGGAACTAATTTATTTTTTCGCGGAATCCTTCGTTCCCCGTCTTGTTTAATCTTTCTACAACATGTGTTGTCATTCTTTCAAAGAGATCGCGCTACAGAACACTCTGAGCACTTTCAGTTTAATTATGGTCATCCGGTATATGTATATATATATATATATATACTTACATTTGTATAATATATCATCCTTAATCGTAATTTTGTCTAAGCTCATTTCAGATATTGTAAGAGGTGATCAACTTTTTAATAGTTCCAAAATAGAAAACAACAGAATGAATAATTCCAGTCTATATAATTTTTTTTTATTTGGGAGATTCTTGCGTACAGCATGGTATTACAAAAATCCTCTAAAAGTTAAAAAAAAATTGGTGTTACTTTCTATTTTTAAACTTAATAAAATTATTTCTTACCAAATCGAAGATCTGAGTAAGTGTAATTCCCAGTCGAATAACGATTGGATCAGAGGCGTTTTTAACAGGCCGTACCGAATTGTCGTAGCCAGACATCAACTTGTCGACCAGTCGTTTTTCGTCACTGTACTCTCGCACAGCAGACTCTTGACCTAGAGATGAATGAGAATTTTATAAATTTAACATTAATATTAAGGAAACAAAAGGAAGTAAATCACAATCACTTAATTCCTCATATTTTTTGTTTGCTCGGGTTCTTCGATATTTTGAACTACTACTATGCAAAATTACATTTCCTGTTACAAATAGGATTACTAGTTATCAGAAATACCATAAATCTATTACTAAATGTTTTTTTTCCTTCAAACTCATAATGACATTAAATAATTTAATAAATTTTGTCTTAGATTACTTTTGCTTCTAAATTTCTATATAAATTTAAATCATAAACGCTTGCATCTACTATGCAAAATGACATTTTCTGTTAGAGTAAGATTACTAGTTATCAGAAATACCATAAATCTATTACTAAATGTTTTCTTTTCTTTCAAAATCGTAATGAAATTAAATAATTTAATAAATTTTGTCTTAAATTACATTTGCTTCTAAATTTCTATATATATATATATATATATATATATATATATATATATATATATATATATATATATATATATATATATATATATATATATATACATATATATATATATATATATATATATATACGATATGTATATATATATATATATATATATATATATATATATATATATATATATATATATATATATATGTATGTATATATATATATGTATGTGTGTATGATTGTGTGTAAATATATATATGTGTGTGTGTGTATGTTTGTGTTGTGTGTATATATGTGTGTATGTGTGCGTGCTTGTGTATATATATTTAATATTTTAACCTAAAAAATTAACGGACGTAATTATAAGTGTATCATAAAATAATTTTAGGGCTATTTTATCATTTAATGGCAAAACTTGTGACAATCTTCTATTCTTTCTATGACGTTGCCGAGTATGAAAATACCAAAATTAATTCTTACTGACTTCACGCCTTCTTATACTTTTACAGAAGCTTCTTTCAGCGTTTTATCTAATATATAACCACTAAAGCCCTGATAGGCTTGATTATTTTATGTTCATAGATTCACTCTAATTTTGTTTTAAACAAGAAATTAGTTTAGACAAATCTGAAGATTCCATTCGTTATCAGATTAATGGCTTAACCGCTTGTCTGATTATCCTGAGTTATCTCGGGTTCGTATATATTGCAGTTAATTATTATCCCGTGATAACTCGGGTGAAGCAGAATTTGTCTGTATTATCCCGGTTTTACTCAGGCTGGAGGGTATGAAAGGAAATATCCAAATTTCATAGGCAAAACCGGAGCCAAACAGTGGCTCAGCTGACAACCCCATTCAATGCAGGGCTAAGTAGAATAGTATCGGAAAACACTGTGCAAGGATACTGTTGTATATGGGTCTACGTAGCAAACGTCTCACTCGTGTGCCATTGGTGACCAAGCGTCATCGCCAACTGCTCCTACGCTGGGACCAGGAACACCGCGACAAGTTCATGGATCAGTGGGAGAGAGTTGCCAAGTCAGATGAAACACGGTTTCTCATTATTCATGCCGATGGCCTTGTCAGGATAAGCCGTCTTCCAAACTCCCTCAATGTACAGTACGTCATTCACAGGTCGGTGGTAGCGGTATTATGCTTTGGGAGGCGTTCTCTTGGGCGTCTCTGGAACCCGTGGTTGTGTTAGAGCAGACCATGAATGCTACAGGGTATCCGAACATTATTGCGGATCAGTTTCACCCTTACATGGCATCTCTTTTTTCCAGCTGGAAATAGAATGTTCCAACAGGACAACGCCCCGTGTCACAAGGCTAAAATTGTGTTGTAATGGTTCCAAGAACATGAGGCTGAATTCCAGGTAATGTCCTGACCGCTTAACTCACCGGATCTCAATCCGATAGAACACATTTGGGATATCATGGGACGTCAGCTTAGAGTTCATAGACCACCAATTCGCAGTATCTTGGATTTGCGTAACCGTTGCTTAAACATCTGGTACAATCTGTCTCCTGCCGTCTACCAAGGACTTGGGACATCCATGCCAAGGCGGGTTGAAGCTGTGTTGCGCGCCAAAGGTGGGCCAGCTTCTTATTGACAGGTGGTCATAATATTTTGGGTCTAGAGTGTATGTTGGTTACTGTTATTCCAGAAATTTGTTTTGTACATCATTTTATAATTTCAATTCTATATCTATAAGTTACAGTAGATATTCTTAAAAATCCTTAAGAATTAGTACTGAAAAACTAAATTATTATAAATACTAGAGGAAAATTTTATTCTTTGTACTGAAAACAACAACATACCATTAAATTCTGTAGATTAAAATCTACTTGAGAATTTTCACTGAAACTCTACTTTATTACAGTCACACAAGAGAAAATGTTTTTAGACACAAAATATCAACCTATAGCACTTTCTATAAAAACTTCTTTGTAGCTATGTGTATGTGGGAGAGAGAAAGTGAGTATTCGCTATTCAATACAAACTGGCTGAACCGTATATTTTCATATGTTGATTAAGGTCAACCTTTTATTTTTTAAACAAATCAAACGAAGGTCAAGGACGAGTGAAGGCAGAATGGATTTTTTTATTTTTTGAATCTAAATTGCGTTTTGAGTCAATATATATTCTGACACCATTTCATAATTAAAATATTTTATGTAAGTTCATCTACCATTTAAAATGTGGTTTCATATATATTTTTCTTGATTTTTAACCATATTTGTTCAATTTATTTTATTTTTTCAATTATAATATAGACTACTTCTTTCATTTTATAGTCAGTTGCGATCATTTTTATCCAATATTATTATATTTTATTTTATTTACCATTATTTACATATTTTATTCCATTTTTATTATATTAAGTTTAGATTAAAAATTATACTTAAATGAATGTGTTATTCTTTTCATGGTCTCCAGTTCATTTATTTTTTAAATTAATTCATCTGCCTTCATAATATAATTTGAAAACTAATATGAATTTTGAAATAAATGTAACCTTTATTTAAGAAACTTAACTGCCCACACAAAGTCTGAACCCGAAACGAAAAGTCAGTTTATTATTAAATTATCTGGAGCTTCGTAACGTCAATCAAATTTGAAACTTCTCATTGACACATCATATAACAATTTTACCGTTTATTTCAAGAAACATTATCGTTGACATACGTATAAAAACGTATTGAAGGAAAGCGGTGAATGGAAAGAAATTGAAAGTATGTTTATCACCTTTCAAATCGAGAAACAACAGTCTATTCCCACATTTAAGAACATTCTTCTCGTTTTCGCACTAGAATCTGATACAGAGTTCTTTACACAATCTATCTTCTTTACGCGTGAAAGCTAAATGCCTGAGATCCATTATCTAGGATAGAAAAAAAAATTCATTCCCGAATTACCCAAGAAAAAGATATCTTTAGGAAAAAACTTCTCAAATAGCAGGAACGGCTCTATAAAATAGTAGCAAAATTTTTCTTTTCTTGTGAGTGAGAGCCTAAAGACTATAAAAATTTTATTGGTATGTTTACATTTTTGTACTGTATTAAGTAAACTGTAAACTGAGTTAAGAGAATATAAACTTTTCATCTTTCCTATGCATAAAATTCCATCTCACTGGTATTTTTTTAGTTTCGTATAAACATACAGCAACAAATTCTCGTTTACTTGTGAAGTAAATGATTTTCAGAAAAATTTTCACTTACACATTAAAATATCATTTACTGATACATACTTACATTCTTTAATTAACATGCATTCTTCATGAACGCACACATTATTTCAGTTACACATTAAAGCT
Organism: Pardosa pseudoannulata; assembly: GCA_032207245.1. Classification (NCBI taxonomy): domain Eukaryota; kingdom Metazoa; phylum Arthropoda; class Arachnida; order Araneae; family Lycosidae; genus Pardosa; species Pardosa pseudoannulata. The sequence goes on along the minus strand of CM063508.1, from coordinate 128,539,744 downwards.
TTATTTTTAGTGTCTTTTAAACTATAATTAGACTCTTATAACGTATTTATTTAACTTAAAATCATACAAAAATTAATAAGATGTTGATAAAATCTAATAAAAATTAGAAAGTTTATTCTTAAAACACTTTTCTGGAGAACTATGAATTAAGAATTTGTTCAAATAATTCGCTAGTAAATATCTTTCTTTAGATAAATACTTGCATAATGAAATAATGTGAAATTATTAACAGCAATAATATTCAACCTAAGCAAACTATTACCGTAGATTTTAATAATTCCTTTAGGTAGGTTCGTTTAAATAATTTACTTTTACATTTACCCAAAATTCATATTTAAATATTCATTTGCTACTGTTATTATGAGACAAAATTTTAGGTACGTTAGGGGAAAATGTTATAGTAACAATTAGACATGATAGTGTATATCATCGCGCGAAAAATACAAATAGTGCAAAAGATGTTCATGATGCGTTAACCCTCTAAGCGGTTCGCACGTACAATTCCACCAAACCAATGATGTCTTCAAAACGTACAATTTTGGACCAACTAAAACACTTCGAAAATGGATGTAATGTACATTTTTGCCAGTGCTTTTCCCCATGGAGCTTTGCGGTAGGAGGGCAGGTCGATTGTTTAAGAACTACACCCCTCTTTGACTAACATTTATTGAGGGATGCACCCTTACCCCTGATGCACAAAGACGCTGATAGCTTTTCATGGCTTTGCAAATCTCTATTCCGAAGTATTTCGTTTACGGTAACTGATGTATCTCTAATTGAACCACTTAAATATCTTGGATGACTTTCGTAAAAAAATATAAACAAGTCTATCAAAGAATATTTTTATTTGTACTTTTAGAGACTATTATTTCTTATGGGATGATCTTCAAGATTTGACGAGCTTTATGCGTATTAAAAATTAACAATCTATAATATCTATTTATATATCTATTTATAACCGTAAGTAAAGGGACAATAACGAGGGTGGGTTTCCCGTATTCCATTCTAGTCGACAAAGGGTGAAGGAAAAAATCATAGAACGCTTTGGCCACTGACACAGTAAACCTTAAGAGTATTTTTAGAGACTTTTTTCCTCGATGTGTTCCACTCGGAGGGTTAATGTTGACTAAAGTAGAACCATTTTTTTTATCTTTTGTAGGAAGTAAATATTTTCTTATTTCAATAGGTCTGAGGTTCAATCTCAGGCTGGGTATAGTTGAATAAGACTTTCATTCTTTCGGTGTAGACAAACTAAGAACCAAACATGATTGGGAACTAAAAACTGGGATTTCCGAGTACGTTTGACCACCTACCAGGACATACGTTTCGCACCCCATAGACCATGGTCCCGAAAATTGAAGCTGGCACTGTAGGTCATGTACCCACGGGACTGTACCGCCTGGGAGTGTACAGTTGAGTTGAGTTGAGTTTTAAAAAATTAAAATAAAGAATTTACTATGAACACAAGTTTGAGAGAAGTTTTTCCTGTTTTACATTATTTTTTTATAATTAACAAATATGAATCTTTAAATTTTCACTACAGATATATGTATAGTATATTGATATTTAGTGTAATAGGTTATTTAATAATCAACAATTAATCTTAACTATTCAAAAGATCAACAATTAATATCTAAACTTGCGTTATGTATTTTTAAACTGAGAGGAAATTTATATAAAACTTTCGTACATAAGCCAATTTTATGCTATTTATAATATTTTACATTGTATATTTCAGAAAAAAATCTATATTTAGTTTGGGCATTCTACATTTATTGCACGAAAAATGAAATTGAAAACCTTCATAAACAACTGATGTTTTCACTTGTAAAGGCATTATTTCACCAGTTTAAAGAAAATAAAGAATTCCTAATACTTTTTGTGAAATAACATTCTCCGTAATTACAAATCTATTTAAAAGATATAATGCGTTTTTCATCCACTTTCTTTCAGGAAATTATATTTGTAAGGTTAAAATACTATTATGTTTATACATTATTCTTAAATAGCTAGCTATTAAGAGTTCGCATAAATGACGCATTAAATTACGATAACTTTTGTGGCACTTTGTTGTGGATCAGCAGCTTAAACATGTAATTTTCCCATTGATCTTTAAAATACGGCTTTGTTGATTGTTACTATAAGACTGAAATTAAAACGATTTGCTTCATACGAAATAATGATGCAAAATTTAATTTCCTGTTCAAGTTAATTCCTCGTTTAATTACATGCACAGGATTATTTTTGATAAAAATTTTGTATTTATTAAATTTTAACACTACTTCGATGCATGCCTAATGAATTAAACACGCTGATTTAATTTGTTTGACACATCCTCAGAATAATCTTAATATTTATACAGGATATAATGTAAAATATTATATTTATACAGATTATAACAGTAATTAATAGACTTCAAAGGCATTGCTCTAACTGCATGTGAATATGTCGATATCTTTTTATTTTATTGTTGTTGACCTGTCCCATCATTGTACATTATCTAGTTTTACACAGAGTGAGAATTGATTTAAAAAAATGGTGGTACACAGCTGGACATTACAATAGATTTAAATACAAAATTATAACATTTTATGGTTAATTGTTCTTGGGTTATGCCCGCAGAATTAATATTCAGTGTATTGGAATTCTTTGTTATATAGAGTATAAATTGTAATCAAAAGGGAAGTTATACAACTATGTATTATAACAGTTCTAAATACAAAATTTAAATCATCTAGAGATTTGCGTTCTTGAGTTATATGTAATACATTCTTATGTAGTATAGGCATCACGACTAAACTAGGGAAAATATCCAAATGCAGACAAAATGGATATTTCAAGTTTCAGAAATAAATTTTCTTTCTATATTTATACAGATATAAAAGAAAACATTCTGACAATTGATTGATCATGATTAAAATGAATTAATTACAATGAAATTTGACACTGAAAATTTTTACGATTCCAACGTTTCTTACAAGGAATTTAAAGCGGTAAAGACTCCAGAAATAGATTTCACATAAGGGTAGTTTGCCCTTCTTCATGTAAAGATAAATTTTCTGCATGATAATTTGAAATATTCATAATAAATACATATTTTTGTTTATAAAAAATACACTCTTCAGACATTATTTTTATTTTTATCTTTTAATTTTTTAAACTTATATTCAAATGCTTGAAATAGTGTATTGTAGAAAATGTGAAAACATTTTTCGCATACGGAATGTTCAGATACGAAAGGTTAATGACAAATGTTGAGTTATTTCTATGCATATAATATCGCTCACATACAATTATTTCCACCATGTTGTGATGAGTCGATTTAGATCAGTAATATAGTTGAATTATTCATACAAGAAGTAAAATGCTCTGGATCTAAATCTGACCTCATCACATCTTTTGTAAAAGACAGAGTATCATAAAATTATATTCAACGGAATAATGTTATCTTGTACGGTTGTCTCGGAAGGGGTTCTGATCCCAGTCCCAGATTAGATTCCTGTCTCCGTACTTAACACTGAATAAGAATGTACCTTTGTGGAGTTATTTGTGAGTCCCTAAGGGACAGTGCACAGTTAGAAGGGATAAGGTTTTCCACGTTGGCGATCTCAAGGCGGGGTTAAGCAGACCAATTAGATTTTGGACAAAGGGGACAAAGATGAAATTAATAAAATAAGAAAATTCTAAAAAAAGAAAGAAGGTGTTCGGGAGTCCTGTCAAGGAGTCAAGTTCGACAGAACGTGTTCGGGAGTCCAGTCGAGGACACATGTCCGACGGGAGGTGTTCGAGAGTGGAGTCAAATCAAGGAGAACAGAGATATCAGAATTCGGAGGAGGCGACTGTGACAGTGAGACTTGAGGAGTCCAAGGAGAATAGCCTTGAGTTCGACAGAGACTCTGGAAACTTTCAGAACTTCTAGCGACTACCAGCCGTGTTCCTGTATTAAATATTACGGCCGCACCCGAAACACTCAGAAGGAAGCCCCTGACCAGACCGACGGAAGATCCATACATAACCAATCCTGATCAGCCCTCAACCATCAGTGTTCCGGGCACACCATATTAACTCACAAAGGTACCCCCTTTTACATATATTTGAAATTGAGATTAGGTCCTCTCTCTTATATTTACATATTCACGTAAGTGATGAAAAATTATTGTCAGAACTAAATTAGAGTGACACTTAATTTGAAGGTGTTGATAAGTAAATTTTATGAAGATAGAATCAGATTGTGTGTACATAGATGTATATATATATATATATATCATTATAATAATTTTTTTTTATTTTAAGCTGGTTTCAGATGCTTTTATTTTAGCTTTTAGTTTATTTTCCTATTTTATGTCTGTAGTTTCTCAGAACCTGTGGTTGAATTTAGTACTAAAATATTTTTACACAACGCAACCAAAGTAAATACCACTATACATTTGATCACAGGTTAATACCCAAATATAAACGAGGACTATACGACACATGTTATGTACATAACATATATAAACATGCAATAGTGAGTTACATTATATTGATATGCACCGCATAACCTATTTATCTCAAAAACAGTACAGTACCCTCTTAAATTTTAATTAAACTGAAAAAAAAAGATGTTACACGCATTATCATAGCTTGCATACAGAAAAGCTCCCATACAATTATTTTCTCCATGTTATGTACATAACGTCGTATAAACATACAATAGTGAGCTACTTTATATTGATATGCACTGCATAACCTATTTATCTCAAAAGCAGTATGGCACCCTTTTAAATTTTAATTAAACTGAAAGCCAAGATGTTAGACAAATTTTCATAACTTGTGTTTAATCTCTTCTGAGAGGTTTTTTTGGATATCAAGCTTTCTTATTTTTCCTTGCTTATACATATGTAGATATAAACATTTTCTCTTTTTTATTGATTTAAAAAAAATTTAAAAGTAAGTTATTGTAAAAAAAAATCCTATCAAGTAACAACTTATGCATTTCATTATACTTGATTAAAAAATTTCAATATTAATCAAAATGTAGTCGTCTAGGAAAGTAATAACATAATGAATATTATTCCTTAAAAAAAATCTTTTTTAAGATTATTTTTAATGAAAAATTTTAGTTTTAATAAAGTAAAAAGATGTCATAAAAATATTCTTTGACATCTAATATTTTATAAAAATATTTAATAATTATAAAGCATACGTGCACAGGGATTTTAAACAGAAAATAAATAATTCGACATATATTATATGTGTAAAGTAATTACCTTATATTGTTAAGTATATTTTAACGTTATAATTACGGTATTTCTGATCCTGTTAATCATAGATTGAGGACAAATTTAATAAGTGCTGCATAAAACGGTATGTTTATGATTTTTAATAATATGTATTTGGACCTGTTAAGCTGAGGCTGACAGAGCGTCTAGGCCAGCCGCACGTATAAGTGGAGTACTCGTAAGAAAATACAAAATTGAAAGAAACCTAATTCCTCTTGATGAATTTTGTTTAATTTGAATATAAATAAAGGTGTAAATAGGAAGTAAAATGCCATTAATTAGGCTATTATGCCAATGGGACCACACTCGGTCGAAGATATGCCAAACATGGCGTTTTGGTGTAAAAACTGGTGCAGAAGAACTTAAGCTGCACACTCCTTCTTCCTTGCTCTCTCTTCGAAGGGGCCTGCAGATCTCTGAAAAAGTTCCTTGGGCAGAGTTGCCTTGACCGAAGAGGGCTACTGTACGGTTAGCAACCCATCATGGCCAATGGGGTCTAAGGAGGGTCACTCACTTCGCTTTCACCTCTAGGTCAGTTTCTGGCTGGCGTTGTTGAACTGTAACTCTTAGTTACATGACCTTTTATCCAATCAGTTCTGAAAGGTACGGAAGCCTTCTATTTGATGCCTAGTAAACAATGGTCCCCCTGCTTTAAAATTGAGCCGAAACGCTAAGGTTTAAGAATAACGGTAATCATACCTTTTAACGACGGTATTTTGAAGCACTGATTTTTGGACTGAGATTCGAAAGAAGTATATGGACCAACTGGAGATGAATGCCTAAGGAAAGGAACACCACCAAACTTGTTTCGAAAATAGGACTCGAAAGAAATAACTTGAGAATCAATAGAAGCCCGTCTTGTCAATGATTAAAATTTCTTTGAGGCCAATATGACATCAACCATGGATCAGGAGAAAAAATAGTGAGTGTAGATTTAGTGTTGTTCGACAAAAGCACTGCATATATTAATGTGGTTAGGAATCGTCTACAAAGCATCACAAAATTAATCACGACATAGATGCAAATTGCCCGTCATTAGTTCTCAATGCAGATGTGTAAATTGTCACTAATAATCGTAATACTAACTTTTACATTAATTTAAAATGTTAACATAAAAATTTCTTATAACTGAACACAAAAAAATGTGGTCCCTTCTTTGTTTTTTAATAATATACTTATTTAAAATGGAACAACTCTAAATTTCTTTTTATTATAAAGAGGGCATAGTAAAGTCCTTAAATGGC
>CM063508.1:128510739-128528239 GCA_032207245.1 Pardosa pseudoannulata | reverse complement strand
GTACTGTACATATACTTATTACGTATTTCTTTACTAAGTAAAGATTCATTAGCCTTATAGAAGTATTTAAAATATATGCAAATATCGATTCCAATTATTATTTTCCGATTTAATCAAATTCAAAGAATATAAATTAAAGCATAATCTTTTATAAATAAATAAACAAATAAAAATACAAACTCTACAGGGAAAGATAAAACTAGTAATAAAAATTAATATTTCGTTTATATCGTGAATTATCGTACTAACATTACTGTAGAAATAACAAAAAGCAACCTCAAAACCAAACGGTGATATATAAGATTTAATACTGAACATTAAGACTCAATATTTTTCTTTACGAATCTGACCAAAATACAGTTTTCATTGATTTCTCTGACACGCCTATCCACTCCCCTCACGTCCGAAATTCCAGCGAGGGAAAGTGACTTATTCTTTGCAATCAAGTCAGGAATTACAGCTTCCAGTCATGGGCTTTGTGACACCCCACTCTAACTCAGACAGCTGTGTTTCCTAAGATATCGTAGAAATTGAGACCGGAATTTATATATATATATATATATATATATATATATATATATATATATATATATATATATATATATATATATATATATATATATATATGTCAAATATTTATCGGTTTTTGCTCTCTTCTAAACGGATTTTTTTTCGAACCTGTCATTGAACATATTATGATGATTTATTGTAATGAGAAATTCAATAAGAAAAAATGCTATAAATCATGAGGCATACGGAGTATGTAAATTCAAGCCTAGAGAATTCAGTATTTTTCTTAGATATTTCAGGCTAACATGTTGCTGAAATAAAAACAGGAACGTTAAATATTGGAATATACGGCTTATTCATTTTACAGTCAGTGGACCTTCGACACATTTCAGCAGATTTGATTGTTTTTGCGAAGAAAATAAAATTTCATATCCAAATAAGTTACTATTTTCTTCTTCTATTTGAGCATATGTACTGTTCATGATCTTAAACGTATTTCTTAACTGAGTAAAGATTCATTAGATTTATAGAAATATATAATTATATTCAAATACTGATTATTATTTTCTGAATTAACAAAATTCAAATAATATATATTAAAGCATAAGATTTTAGGATGCTTACATTATAAAACAATTTTCCAACCCTATAATTTAACATATTATTAGGATTTACTGTGATTAGAAATTTAGTAAGAGAAATGCGCTAAATTAGGAGACATACAGGGAGTATAGAACCACTCTTCTGATGAATATTTCAGGCTAACATGTTTCTGAAATAAAAGTACGAGATATAGGGGAGTATATGTCTTATTTATATTACAGGCAATAGCAATTATGTAAGTTTCAGACAATTTGACATTTTTTTTGCAACGGAAACAAAATTTCAGACTACCTAAATAAATCATTATTTTGGTGCATATCTGTATTGTTTTTCTGTTACACCTTTCTTTGTGTATTCTGTTCATCTGTACTATTTCTGTCCTATAAATGCATTTTTTACAACGTATTCTCAAATTGCTATTATTGAAATTCAAACACAACTTTTAGAAACCTATTATTGTTTTTAATGATACAAATGTAAATATAATATAAATTAAAATATAAGATTTTAGGATTTTTACATTATAAATCAAATTTTGAAGTGAACAATGTGCAATTTAAAAAATCAATTCGACAAGTGTTAACATCAATAAATAGTTTTATAAGTACACAAAAGTTATTCATATATTCAGTTTCTCTGTACTGACTTTCTTAAAGAAAATAGAATTTTAAAAATTCTGAATTGGAAATACATCATTAGAAAAATATCTTACTACTCGTTATTAATGTATCTAATGGATAAATCTGCTTCACAGCCCTGAATTTTATTTGTGGGAGTTTTGAAAATCCCTAAATAAATAAGTACTGATTTCATAATGAAATAAATTACTTTTCTGTATATATATTCCCGGATAACTCTAATAGGCTTTCCCCAGGAAGTTCAGACCCCTGAATTCACTATGAACTGCTGTTGTTCAATTTCAGAGCATTGCTAAGAAAACAACTCATAGGGCTTCCATTTGTTTAAGAATATCGAGCATAATTTTTGTTCAGTTTTTTAAGAGGTCATATTTATGAAGATTATTTTAGAAATCTTATCTTAAATCAATCTCTAATATTTTTCCATCTATTTATTCCTAATTCTTCACTTACAAAAATTATAATTATAAAACCAACCAATTAGTCATAAAAAAGAGAGCAAATGAGGAAAATACATTTTTTTAGTAATACACGGTAATGGAATGCATCCAGTGTGGTAAATTTTCTTTTACTTATTTTACATAATGAAAATCAATTAACTTTTGGTCATTATTTTCTCTGCTATGCCATTTTCAAAACTTTCTTTATTCTTCATTTATTGATTGAAAAAAATAAATTATTTTTTTATCTGCTTTCCAGAAATTTTCAGAAGTAATTCTATAAATGTATTTAAAAAATAAACTTATTATTTTTTAAATTATATTCTAATCTTTATAAAATATTTTAATAAGTTATATGCTTTAAAATAACTATGGAAATATGTGATAATAAATATTTTATTAGGTGAAAATAATTCAAACTAGTTCTTAATGATTTTACTTAATAAATCTCATAAAACGGTAGGATAAAAGTATAATTACTAAAAATCCCCATTGAATTAGAAACTGTAAATCATAAAATCCTTCAATCATGTTAATAATCTCTAAACTTCTAAAAAACGGGTGTTCATAAAACACAGATATTTGGGTTTTTTTTTTTTTTTTTTTTTTTTTTTTTTTCAAAAAAGATTCTGCGATCCATTCTGTTGTAATTTTTACTAATATTGTCACTAAAATGTAATGTAAATTTTACTAGTATTGTATAAAATTGTCACTATATTACTGAAATAATATTCGCCTTTCCCATAAAGCACATATATTTTTAATTCATTTTGAAAGATTTACAACTCCTAGGAACTTTTAACATACTCGAGAAAAGCAATTAAAAGTTGTAGCAATTACCAACAACACTTAATGATTTATATTCCAATATCCTTTTCAAACATCCAGAATAAGAATCAATGAAAACTAAAAAGCGAACCATTGAAAAAATAATCTAGAAAGATCCCAGAAGATAAAAAAAGGATTTGCCGCTAGAATTTATTTTCCTTCTTCTAGATCGACATTTTAAGATCATGGTTTATTTTGTTTAGCTATAAGACTTTTTATAAAGAATGTTTACTTATTATACCTCATTAATTCTGGATTGTCATTTTCTGAAAAAGGAGAGACCAAGATAAGCTGTTACAAACAGTTTCAATATGATTTCAAAAAAGCAAAACTATTAGATTTATTTCATAAACTTTAAAATATGTTTTAACAATTAAAGATTTATTACAAGTATTTATGACCTTTAATACAGAATTTAATGTGTTTTAACAATTAAAGATTTATTACAAGTATTTATGACCTTTAATACAGAATTTAATGTGTTTAACATTTAAATATTTATTATAGGTAATAAATACTTGTTTACAAGCTAAAAATACTTGACCTTTAATACAGAATTTAATGTGTTTTAACAATTAAAGATTTTTTACAAATACTTATGACCTTTAATACAGAATTTAATGTGTGTAACAATTAAAGATTTGTTACAAGTATTTATGACCTTTAATACAGAATTTAATGTGTTATTACAAGTATTTATGACTTTTAATACAGACTTTCATGTATTAAAGCAGTTAAATGGTATTTAAGAGGGTTCCATCACAAATAACAAAATACAATTTAAAAGTAAATTTACTAAATGACACAAAATATATGTATTAAAAAGGAGCTAGCTCTCAACTAATGACTGCATATTTTCTAGTGTGGAGAGGTAAATCATAATGTTTAGGACTTTAGTCTAGCGAAAGATTCTTAAAATTATAATATACCAAATTGCGATGGTCATTTCTAAGTATAGAAATACTCATTTACTAAAATGTCTAAAACATCATATAGGATTAATTTATTATGGTTTGCTTTGATAAACAACGATAAGTATTTTAAAACCCTTGGTCTACTTAGACAAGAGTTCTACGGCTTAAAGACAGTTTTGAACGAATATTCATGTCATTACTGATATCCATACCAGCAGTAGTTCGACCTTAGACTCTCTCCAGATTCAGCAAAAGTGGTGAACCTTTCTGTATTATTTTTGGATCTTGGTTGACAGAATTAAGAACTTATTCACAAACTAAGTTACTTGCTATTTTATGCCTTATTGGAATATTCTGAAAACAGTACCAGTAAGCTAAAGAATGTTCTTGTAACTTCTAGAATTAACTAAAAAAAAGAATAAGTAAACTAACTTAACATTGACGCAATGCTTATACAGTAATTTAAATGGAGATTTTTAATGTTCAGCACTTGGCAGAACAAATAACTTAATCTCAAAATAATCTACATGTTCTTTTATACCTTAGTGAAATATTCTGAACACAGTACCAGTAAGCAGAAAAATATTCTTGTAACTTCTAGAATTAACTAAAGAAGAATATTAAATAACATAAATTAGTATTGACTCAACGTTTATACAGTAATCTGAACTGGGGTCTTTAAAGTTCAGTTCTTGGTTGACAGAACTAAGAACTTACTCACAAACTAAGCTACTTGCTCTTTTACAATTTAGTTGAATATTCAGAACAATGTTTCAGTAAATGGAAAATTATTCTAGTAAACTCTACAATTAACTAAAGAAGAATAAGAAATAATTATGCGTGGATTTGAACCATGGAGTTATGGCTGTGAAATATAGCGTGATAACGACCATGCCAAGGAGTATGTAACATGAAAAGGGTATAAGTGGTAATATATGTACAAAACTATAGAATTTTATCACTTGAGAATATCACTTAACTAATATTTTAATTATAATTTTAGAAATGAGAAAAGCATTAGAAAATCATGATTAGTTTTGTGTTGAAGGGGAGGATTCTACACAGGTCTAATCAAGCTATAATAATAGTTTTAAAGTGAAAGTATTGCTACTTCAAATATGTTTTGAAAACTCAAGAGCTTTAAATTTTAAATATTAATAAAATGAATAGTTCATACTGACTTTACTTTCCTGAATATACTTCAATCATTCTAAAATTCCAAAAAACAAAACAATTACAATGCTCACCGTAATACAGTTAAAATTTTTAAGAAACTTCAATGGATACCGCATCTCCTTAATATTTGAATAATTTCTTAGTAGAAAGTAGAATAGATCGTGGATTTCTGTGCTATACTTATCAATGCTTTTTTTCTAATTTATTTTTACTTTGGACGTCATTTTACTCTGCCGACACTGTCATAAATTCACGATGTTGCTAAGAGCTCTCCATCTGCCACAAGCTGGAGATAAGAGACAGACTTTACCTCGATAACTTAAAGTACCTAAAAGATTTCTGCGTATCTGAACTATTTTTTTTTACATTTCTTACTTAAATACCAAGTCTAAACTTTTTTAAAAGAAGAAAAAAAGGTTCTAGTGACCCAGTTTATATCAAGAATTTATGATCGACGTTACAAGTAGCAAGCATGAATTTTGCATTCATATTTTCTAATAAATAGGTTATACTAAATCAAAAATTAAATTTATATATTTTCGAAATACTTTATTATTCAAGGTTTAGTTATGGAAAACATTTTCCAAAATACAAATAATTTTTCTATTTCTTATTGATATTTGAAAAATACAAATAATAATTTTATGACAATAATAATGAATAAGATAATAATTTACCTAATTCAAAGCATTTTTTCTCCTTAAATTAAAAGTAGAATAAACTACTACTTTACACTTCTTCTACCTAGACTAGCATTCATATTACAAAAACTAGACAATCTCTAGGCTTCTGTCAACATAACTGAGAATTTTCTAAGAAATGTTAATTGGTGTATAAGATCTTTGTCCTATTTCAGCAACAATTAGCATACGACTATAATTAAAAGATCAACTTCTGAAATCCAAAATAGATTTTATTTCTTCATTTGGTAAGCACTTTGTACCGTGCTTTATTTTTGTGTCCCGGAGTCTTTTTGCTTCTCGAAGTAGGTTTACAGATACGTTGTAATTCGTAATCCTTATAATTAAATCTTCTTTTATTCCTTTCCAATTTTAATAATACCCAATAAACTGTTACTCAGATCATAATAAATGGGGCATCTAATAGGTAGATATAACGGAGAAAGCGTTCGAAAGGCCAATCTTCCCTATTTTTCTTGTACTACCAAATTTAAAACGTCAAACGGCAATATCAGATAATAGAATCATATTCTTTCACTTCTGGTAAATAATCACATGCTTATTTTGTTCCATAATCTTTACTGGCATATAGCCTGTTATTTGACGCGATCAGTAAAATTATTTAATTTTCCAGAATTGTAAAGTACCCTATGAGGAGTTAAAAAAAATGTTTGTTTTTTGGCGGAGAATTAACTAGTACAAGCTCAATAATTTGTTTATATTTACTGATCGCATGTTAGTTGACAACATTAATATATCTTGTCATATTACGTGATAGGACGGACAGCAGAGGTTTTAATATTGACAATGATTTTATGACGGTATATATGAATGATGTCCAAAATTTATCGAATCCGTGGGGTTATGCATAAAAAACAAACATTTAAACGAACTAACTTCTTAATTTTCAAAGATATATAACATAAACGATTTATATCTATTAGTACGTGAAATAGACTCCTAGACTTTAATCAAAAGAATTTGTTGTTAATGCCGTTGATAAAGTTTTCATTGCAACAAAAAATATTCAATGATTAAATTTTAAATTATCAGATATGTACCTTACCTATTTTTTAAGCCAAATATGAAACAAAATTGCTTTCTTAATATCTAAGTTCAGTGATAAAACGAATAAAAATAATGCAGATGGCATGTTAGTTGACAACTTTAATTTATCTTGTCATATTAAGAGATAAGATAGACAGCAGAGGTTTTAATATTGACAGTGATTATTTGGCGGTATATATGAATGATGTCCAAAATTCAGCGAATCGATTGCAAACCGTGTGGTTATGTAAAAAAACAAACATACAAACGAAAAACTTCTTAATTTTCAAAAATATATGACATAAACGCTAGATATGTATTAGTCCGTGAAATAAACTCCTAGACTTTTATCAAAAACAAATTTGGTGTTAATACCGGTGATAAAGTTTTCATTGGAACAAAAAATAATCGATGATTAAATTTAAAATTATCACATATGTACCTAATGTATCCTTTACACTTGCCAGCTCCACTCTAGGGTTAATTTCCTTAATCTTACCAGCCATGACTGTCAATTTCTCTGTGCTCTCATCACTAATTATAGGGGCATTTTTTTTATCTGGTTCGACATTTTATCCATCCAAGTGTCCGGTGAGCTTTATCCGTGATGTCTTTTGTATCCCCCAGTGACCGCGTCTTTCGAAGCAGTTAAGAGGAGTACATGAAATAAATAAAATAGTGTGCATTTCTAAGTTTTATTTTGTGTTTTCTCTCTCTCTCTAGTCATGCTAAGCTTAAAGTGAACTTGAAGCTTGGGTATATTTTGTTCAATAGATTCTTATCCCTGTGTTTTTATTCGTTATTTTATTTTTATAGTAAACTCTTAATTAGTCTGGATCAGATTATCCAAATTGATCATTATCCAGGTCTTCCAAATAAAGGAAGACGATTCTACTGGTTTGCAGAGAAATATCTTACAAGATTTCAGAAAGCTAAACTGTTTTGAAAATGTGGACGAAAAGGTAGTGTAGCAATCGATTAACTGAGATTCGAAATTGGAATATTATGAGGCTTCAAGTTAAGATGATATTGCAGTTCAAATGAGTCCAACAGCACTGCAAACAGGCTTGTCAGTGTACAGAGGTTAATGGTAATCGGCGCAAAGGGAGCCGTAATCTCAGTTCCCTTTCTCTGAGCCACCTATGAAAGGTATTTCGATAACTGCAGAAGTAATTTAAAGTCCAATTGATGATAATCATAACTCTGGGGTTCTGAGTGCCGCTCTGACGATAACTAGGTCCTCACGTTCTATCATTTCTCTAGACCGACCGCTTCCTTCTAGATGCTGTTTTAGACAATGGTTCACCCATTCCTGCCAACGTCGTCTAATAGTGGCATCGAACCTGCTCAAATTTCGAGCAACTCGCCGATTAAACTAACCGGCTTCTTTGAAAAAACTACATGTCCTCTCTCAAATGCTAATACCTGCACATACCGTTCTCGCACCTATATGCGATGCATAGTTACGGTCTATCTTTCTCGGAATGATATTCTCAAAAAAATTTAAGACCAGGAATTGAAATTTATTCTCTTAAATATCCTTCCATTTACGCAGATAAGATGTGCTGCAGAAACCACATTTATTCATTAGCCGCTAAACTTTAAAATTTTACATTTTCCGTCAAAACGTGTAGGCATATCAATTAGTATCCAATATTACATCTTCTCGGTGCGGTATAATGTAAAATTTCGTCGTATATATCGTATATTTAACCCATCCACCGACCACCCTCCCCACCGTTTTCCCTTTCAAAGCAGTCACCCCTTTCGTAAATTCCAGACGGATCTTGCCGCACCATACCAGAGTTGCCCGTTTAAAAGCTGTCAGGCTACTTTTATATGATTTTCCCTGCAAGGAAAAGGAGTTCCGTTACGCAAAATTAGTTTATTTCACTTATTATCGCTTTGCAATATTTTTTTTTCGAAAATGTGTTTCTACAAGTATTATACATACAGAAATATTTATATAGACAGATATAAATATTAAACCTTCAAGCGGTCAGCAAAAATGCAACACGTGGGGTGAATAAATTTTTCATAGAACCCAAAAATTATTTCAGCCCACGTGATTGATATCCTTTTCTTAAGTGATTTCAAGAGAGATTTAGTACTTAACTTTAACACTATGCATTTACTTATATTTAAAATAAAACCCATTTCCCTTGTTCAAAATATTTGTCAATTTCAAAGATTTTATGAATTAATTTCAAAACATATATTCTTTTCTCAAGAAAATTATCAATACATTTCGAGGCCACTGTCTGGAGTTCGGAGAATGAGTGAGTATGCGGTTGGTTAAATGCAAGAGCTCAAGAATAGAGTAGAGCAGGTGCCAAATAATAAAATTTAAGACCTGGAATTGAAATTTATTCTCTTAAATATCCTGGCATTTACGCAGATAAGATGTGCTGCAGCGACCAGATTTATTCATTAGCCGCTAAACTTTAAAATTTTACATTTTCCGTCGAAACGTGTAGGCATATCAATTAGTATGTAATATTACATTTTCTCGGTGCGGTATAATGTAAAATTTCTTCGTATATATCGTATATTTAAGAAATATCTTAGCAGTACATAATCATAATAAAAAATCAAATATTTCGCAATTAAATTCTCCACCTACCTGAATTTAGAATTAATTTTGCAAAATCAGGAAATGAAATATTTTGGTATTAAAAGGTTAAATTAAGGCACAATCTCACAAAATAAAATTTATGCATGGCTGTAAGAACAAATTATTTTAAATGGATGCAGTACTTTTTTTTCTGGAAATTTCTTTTTAGTTTTTAAAAGGCTGTAGATTTATTAAAATCATACCAAGAACTATTTTAAAGATCTAATTATTCTCCTTTACAAGCATTCCAAGGTAACTTTTTCCTTATTCATATGAAATAATTAACTTATTAAACAAGAATTTTTATATAAAAATAACTCACAATACTAAAAATTGGAAGTAAGAATTAGCATAAAAAATATTTCTAATATGAAAAGAGTTTTTCTCCAGAATTATTCATTATAATTGAGCTAACGGTTCTATTTGCAAATTTTTAACAGAATAATATATGAGATTAGCATAGTGCTTCCTTCCATAATTAAAAGATTCATTTAAATTCTCTCACCACTTAGTTCATCATGAGGATTTAATTCCAGATAATTATTAATGGAAAAGAATGCGGCGGTATTTTTAATTGGATATGTCAAAATTCCTTAAGCCTCAGAAAATAGAGTATGTATGCTAAATGTGAAAAGTTAAGGAGTAGAAAGTCACCAGACCTTTTAAAGAACATTCAATCAAATAAAAGTTTGAAACAAGATTAACAAATATGTCTTTCTGCCTAACCTTTGATATGTGTATGCATAATTATAGGTATTTTTGCAGGCTGTTTTGGTTTTTAATTATGTTGTAGTTTCTTATTTCACATAATCGAGAGAAACAACTAGATAAAGACCTTGAATCTATGAATTATGAATCTAGAACTTTGGGTTTTAAGAATTATTTTAAGTTAATTAATAACTGTAAATGTTCAACAGTAATGAAGAATCAAGTTAGGTAACTGCTTACCCTTCGTTTATTCTTGGGATTTGTATGAAGAATCGGTAGAAATCTAATTATGGATGAAAACAGAGGACAACTGTTGAACACACCTTCTTCTTATTATACAACACATCACGATTCAAAAAACAATCCAAATCAAATCAGACTAGTCTATCCCGCATATAGTTTGGTTTAATACAATCGCTGAATAGCTCCATCTAGAATTCGGTGGCGAAACTAACAGTACATAGCATAGAGAACATAGATGACCGCTACGGCGCCTAGCTAGAGCCTTCGGATTACCCTCAACTAAACATCCTTTAACCCCTTCCCTGCTTTGCCCGTACGCTGTACGGGCACAGCTTTCGGTCTTGTACTGATTTGCCCGTACGGCGCCTGGATGTCGATTAGACTAAAGGTATTCCGTTTTATGATGTTTTCATAGAAAGAAAAAAAGTTGTAAGAAATACTTAAAAATATTATAAATATTAATTTTAATAACATATCTTTACTTAAAAATCTAAAATAAACAAAAAAAATGCAATAAAAAATGTTACATTTTTTTGACCGAATTCTGGAAAAAATGAAACTTTCAAAGGGTTAAACTCAATTATTCTTACTACTCATGAACTGGGCCCTTGAGAAGAACTCTTATACAAGTTCATAATTAATATTTTTAATTAGAAATGTTAAATCACTACCTATTTTAGTTAACCTATCTTTGTGAAGAGTACCATAATCTCTAAATATTTTAGTGTAAGTAGACTTAAGTTTTGTCTCTTGATTTGTCATTAATTCTCCCTGTTCCTGATTAGTTAAGTTCAGCAAATGGTCAATATTAACTCTTTGCACAGTCGCATATAGTTCACTGACATTCAGTTGTGGAATTCTCAAACGGCTAGCACAGGTACCAGAAGAAATTAATGTAGACAGTTGCATATTTTTCGAACGGCTGCCTTTGCTAAGACTCCGAAAGCACCATTTTATACCATTCGTGATGAACGTTATAATATTTTTAAAACCCTTAAACTAACGAGTCGTGTAAAAGGGTGTAAAATGCAATATCACAAAGTCCAGATCAGAGATCAGACTCCAAAAGCTGAAAGTATGACTTCGCGTCTACCCATAGTGTTATAGCTAGAAAAATAGATATGAAGTCTAAGGAAACCCTACCAATAAAAAAAATGTGATGCATAAAAATGCCATATTTCGCAACATATTTACGATTTATACTTGTACTTGGCTACAGAAAAAATACCCATTTTTTTGGTATATTATATTTCTATTCATTTACTATACTATTTTTCGTAAAATTTATTATTCTTGCAAAGAAAACTTCCATTTAGCTGTTTGTTTGTCACGACGTTCATTATAGTACACTTTAATTGGAATTTTTTCTTTATTTATATCTTAATTTTATCTTCAGAAACATTTCTGATTGGTAAGTTACGAAGTATCTATCGTACATGTCCCACGAGGGAAAATACAACAAAATAACATTCAATCTGTCTTCACTGGTAACTTTTGATAGTCAATCTAATTTAGTTAAACTAAAAATTAAACAGACTTCTTAAACAGTCTTAAATTGTAAAAAAAAAATGGAATTGTAAAAGTTATCGTTGCAGAGTATCAGCAATGTGTTTTAAATGTAAATGAACATAAACAAACTTTTAAAAATAAAACTAACGTTTAATTTACTTAAAACATACAAAGAAAAGGTTTAAGGCAAATAAACATGGTATAGAATCCTTTAAACTGGTAATTTAAACTGTTAAATAATATTACTACTAGTAAAAGAAAAACATTGAAAATGATTACAAAAATGAATACATTTGACCTTACTAAAACTTAGGCTAACCCAGAACCAGGCACGAGCAGAACCTCATAAAGCGAAGTTGTTTTGCACCCCTCATTACGCAGATCGACTTCTCAAGCAACAAACAAGTTAAAATGAACCGCTTAAGTAAGAACTTGTATTATTAAATTCGTTGGGATAAATTTCCCTTACCCAATTAGAAGCTGACTATTTTATAGAGTTGAGAAGTCGGCCTGGTAAAAGGTTAGATAAGACACGTACTTTTGACTAGTATTTTGTGTATGAGTGAACAAACCAAGGTGTTTCATTTGACAACAACTTTTATAACTTCATATTACGTGGCAGGATATTAAAAAGAGGTTCTTTATATCGAAGGTGACCATCTGGTGGTATCAAAGAATATCTCTACAAAATTTGGTTATTTTACTACTATTGCTGTATATTTGTTTAAAAAATACACAAATGGTCACTCTATATAACATTAACTTACATGAAAGTGCTAATTATATGTACATATTATTCATGTCTGCTCGAATAGAGAACAAGCGATTCGTTCTGCATTAACTAATAGATCTTAATCTGTTGCATTTTTCAACATATGCATGTCATTTAATACTTAAGTAAATGATTCATATTTCTAAGAATCTGTTAACGGAATTTTGACGTTATTTAAGAACAGTAATGTCTTACATTATTTTTAAAGTGTTTTATATTATTTCTGCTCATGTGGATATATAATAGGGATGGCCAAACTTTTGGGATCCGTGGTCTATTCTACATTTATTAAATCGAAGGCGGTCTACCAATGGCAGAGCTAAATTAACGTAATGTACATGTCTACATATTTATTTTCGGTCACAAGAAAAAATGGTAAATTATCTAATTGTCCTAAAAAGACTTAATATTAATATTTACAAAATACAAATTTACTGATGAAAATAATCAAAGTATCCATATATCAAAAATTGACCATCCTATTCACTTCCTTTAGTTGAAATTTGGCACTGTATATCTTAGACAAGTTTATCATATTGTGGCTGACACGAGCTTATTGCAATGCATAAACACGAAATTAAATAATCATCTTTTAAACGCGACCGATGTGTGGTTTTTTGGCATTCATTGTTAAAAAAGCAGATTTGCAAAGATACATCGATTCAGAATATGCTTTCAAATACAAAATCAATTTGTATTAAATTTGGAAACGTTTCCTCAGAAATCAATTTCCAAAAATTATTATTTTAAATAATTCATTAATTCTAAGTCATAAATTAAATTGTTAATATCCAAGGTCATTATCGGGATGGTCGCGCAGACTACCTAAAATATCTTCGCGGTCGACCAGTCGCCCGCTGTCTACGTCTTGATCACCCCTGATATATAACATACACTCTAAACTAATGGTTTTTCAGCATTTATCAAAAACATTAATGATTTATTAGAAATTTACAATTAAATTTTCATCACGGTCCTTGTTGAATAATTATGTCAAAAATATTTTAAGAACTATGTACAAAATCTTCTGTTTCTCAAATATTTTATTCTGCTGATTTTTCATCAACAGGCTAAAATATCGGCGTCCAGTTAAAGTAGTTTGACAAATAAGCCCTTTTTTAGATTTTTGTTTGCATGGAACACTCTTATTGATCGCAGTTAATATATTTTACTAACATATTAGTTCATTATACTTAATGAACTACTTTTATTTATCTTAAAAGAGGAATAAAAAAACAAACTATTATCAAAGAGTAATACTGTGCCGCCTGAATGTTAGTCATCTATTTTCATTTCAAAATTATAGATTTAATACTATGCCTCTAATCGCCAGAGAAATAAATTAATATATAAGAAGTGTTAAACTCTTTATCTTTTTTAGACCTTTCTTTATATGGAACACTCTTATTGATACGCAGATAATATATTTTACTAATATATTAGTTGATTATGCTTAATGAACTACTTTTATTTAACTTAAAAAGGGAATAAAAAATAAACTATTGTCAAAGAGGAATACTGTGCCGATATAACGTTAGTCATCTATTTTTATTTAAAAATTATACATTTAATACTATGCCTCTAATCGCCAGAGAAATAAATTAATATATAAGAAGTGTTAAACTCTATATATTTTTTAAACCTTCCTTTATATTTAACACTCTTATTGATAAGCAGATAATATATTTTACTAATATATTAGTTGATTATACTTAACTACTTTTATTTATCTTAAAAGAGGAATAAAAAACAAACATCAAAGAGGAATCCTGTTCCGCTTGAACGTTAGGCATCTATTTTCATCTCAAAATTATAGATTTAATACTATGCCTCTAATCGCCAGAGAAATAAATTAATATATAAGAAGTGTTAAACTCTTTATCTTTTTTAGACCTTTCTTTATATGGAACACTCTTATTGATACGCAGATAATATATTTTACTAATATATTAGTTGATTATGCTTAATGAACTACTTTTATTTATCTTAAAAGAGGAATAAAAAAACTATTATCAAAGAGGAATACTGTGCCGCCTGAATGTTAGTCATCTATTTTCATTTCAAAATTTTAGATTTAATACTATGCCTCCAATAGCCAAAATAATAAATTAATATAAAAGAAATGTTAAACTCTTTAAGTTACTTTTAAAGTTATTACAGATACATAGATTGCGAGTATCATCAAAAAAGAAACTAACCATTGAAAACCTCATTGAACTCATTGAATCCCTCTTATAGCTTGTAGCTTTTTTCCCGATGAGAAAATCAGTAACGATATTGATTTTCCAACACATTATTTCCTTATCAATAAAAACGACATAGGCTTACAGCCTTTCTCAAGGTAATATCAAAAAGTCCCAGAAAGCCATGCATCTCAAATTAGATCCTTCACTCAAACTGCTAGAATACCATTCTGGAATATGAATGGCATATATAAACGTATATGGATTACACTTTGAAGAGACACGCATTCAAAAAATCCATATCAAAATCCTTCCATACTTCTTTTATGTCTATAACGGAGTACAATTTTTATACTTCCCGTCTCATCTCATACTGAATGCTTAGTGTCAGCTTTAAAAGCAGTTTTGTGTGATATAAATATAATAGGAAGTAATATATAAAATATACAACCATACACTTTAAATCTCGATAAATGATAAAAGTAGCCAGTTGAAATACAACGTGGTATTACGTCGTTAATGCTTTTCGAATGGTCATTATGTTCGCCAATTTAAAAAGTTATTTATAGTTCCAGTATTGCTTATATGGTATTCACTAACATGACATTATCATTACTTTAATATTATAAAAATTAAACCTCTCTTTTGAAAAACTAATATCATAAAAAATGACTAGTAATGTTGATTTCGATAACTGAACATTGAGGTGATTTCGTCGGCTTTAAAAGCAGTTTTGTATGTTATAAAGTATAATATAAAATAATACATTAAATATATAGCCTTTAAACTATAACCTATATAATAATAGCCTAAGTTATCTGTCCGTCGGTCCTCGAATTTATGAAGCGGTTGGACCTGGAATGGATAAGTGTATCTATATTGGATTCTTGAAGAATTAGGGTTAGAAAAATTCAAAGCGAGTATTTAAAACGTTCAACTACATTTATACGGTGAATGCAAACAAATGTTCTTAAAAAGTAATAAAATATTCGATTTATAAATTTTAAATTAAACAAAACTGCTAAAAAACATTTATAATTTACTTCCTTTTAAAAAACTTCTAGTTACAATGTAATACAATTCAAGAGAAGATTTTGCCTTTAAAAAACAGTTAATTTCTTTTTTCGTGTGGGAGTTCTTGAAAAACATCGATTTCCTTAATATAGTAAATGATCTTAATCCTCTATATAATAATAGCTTGCGTTATCTGTAAGTCTGTCCTCGAATTTATGAGGCGGTTCAACCAGGAATAGATAGAGGCATCCATATTGGATTCCTGATGAGTTAGGTTTTAACAAAATTCAAAGCGAGGAAAGTTTATCTCCTCCTAAGCTATCGATCCGATTCTAAAATAAATTGGTATAAATATGATTCATATCCCAGAGAAAAAAACTGTCGTCTTTAAAACGTTCGAAACCCCCCCCTTCCTCTCTTTTCAAGCGTTTATTGCCATTGTATCAAGCCCTCGGTTTTCCTCGGTTAAGAGAAAGAGAATAAGTATATCACATAATAAATAGGTAAAAATAACATTTTTTTCTAGCATTATGACGTCATTCCTTTAACCATCTCATTTAATCATTTCTTATTTTAAATTATTTAAATATCGTCTGCATTATTTTCATACGTTTTATCACTGAACTTAGATATTACATAAATATTTTTTTTATATTTGGTTTAAATAATAGATTAGGTAGGTACGTAGGTGATAATTTTAAATTTCATTATCAATTATTTTTTGTTGCAATGAAAATTTTATCACCGGTATTGACAACAAATTTTTTTTCATTAAAAGTCTTTGAGTCTATTTTACGGACTAATAAATATTTAGCATTTAAGTTATATATGTTTAAATATTAAGAAGTTTGTTCGTTTATGAGATTGTTTTTTATACATAACCAGACGGTTTGACTAAATGAATTCAACGTGATTCTACACTGCATTCACAGTATCGGAAGACTTTAGAGGAGAATAAAGATCAAGAAATTATTAAGCATGTACCAAATAATACTCAGCCGAAAAGAAAACAATTTTTTTACCTGCCTCATAGGGTACTTTACAATTCTGGAAAATAAAAATTTTACTGATCCCGTCAAATGACGGGCTATATTCTAGTATAAACGATGAAAAAAGTAACTTCTAGTAACAAGAGGAAGATTACTTCTATTGTTAAAGATTGCCATTCAGCCCTTATATTTGTCAATTTATAAAGCTTAATTTTTACAGTTTTAATATTTATAGCTGGTATAAGAATAATGACCAACATGGCATTATTATTAACAAGACATAGAAAAATTTGTCCTTCTCTCATAATTTCATATTCTGAAACTCTTTCCTTGCGATGTTAATTTCGGTAAGGGAATAGAGACACCATTACGTTAACATTAGAAGAAGCGTTTTACATGATAGACAGTGTAAGGAAAAAGTATGAAATACACCCTGTAAAATTTTATAAATGACAAAATAGCAAATTCCTATACTAGTGTAATTATCTACCATGTCTATTAGTAGCATTATGAGTTATTTGTTGTTACCCATTGGCAACGGTATATTTTTTGTTACCCGTTGGCAACGGTGGTAAACAGTAATGTTGTGATGTTAAAATAAAGGTCTTCTATGTTCTATGATGATGTGTACT
>CM063508.1:128495739-128508239 GCA_032207245.1 Pardosa pseudoannulata | reverse complement strand
GATATTTAAATAATTTAAAATAAGAAATGGTTAAATAAGATGGTTAAAGGAATGACGTCATAATGCTAGACAAAATGTTATTTTTACCTATATATTATGTGACAAATTGTTAAATTTAATTGCATGCTCTTAAACGGATAAAATAGGGCTTGAAATAATGGGATCACAATCTCGAAAAGGGAGGGGAAGGGTTGGATTTCGAACGTTATAAAGATGACGGTATTTTTCTCTGGGATATGACGCATATTTATACCAATTTATTTTAGAATATAATCGACAGTTTAGGAAAACATAAACTTTACTCGCTTTGAATTTTGTTAACCCTAACTCATCAGAAATCTGATATGGTTGCCTCTATCCATAGCAGTCCATCAATCAGTCCTTCTAGGTCCAACCGCTTCATAAATTCTTGGACAGACGGACACATAACGTAAGCTATTATTATATAGAGGATTAAGATAATTTACTCTATTAATTAAATCTATGTTTTTCGTATACTCCCACACGAAAAAAAAAATTAAATCTGTTATTTAAAGGCAAAATTTCCTGCTGAATTGTATTACATTGTAACTAGAAATTTTTAAAAGAAAATAAATAATAAATGTTTTTTAACAATTTTGCTTAATATAAAATTTATAAATTGAATATTTTATTACTTTCTAAGAACATTACTTTGCTTTCGTCGTATAAATTTAGCGTATGTGCATTTTAATGATAAAAATAAAATTATAACAAAACTGAGAGAAAATATATATTAAAAATTCATTCCGTACAAAATTCAGATAATGCATACGAAATAAAAGCATATCTTTACCGATATGCAATAATTACATTTTAAAACAGAAACTTTAATTATTAAAATAGTTATAGAGTATTAATGCAAGTCTACCTTCTAATAAAATGTATTTAAAATGTTTTCTTCACTTTGTTAAGTCTCTATAGATTTAAAATATAAGTAATTTTAAAATTCAATTAGTTATCAAGTAAATCATGGCTTTAAAATCTTTCAAAATATTTAAGGGCAGCTGCAGAATCTATTGATTTTTAAGATATATATTTATTAACAGCATTATTATATTTATTTAACAAAATGATATCCTATTATAATGGTACAAAAATATAGCTTTACAGTGCTATTACATTCTTATTTAAATAAGAAGTATTTTCAGTCTTACAATCAATATGAAACCCACTTCAACTCACGAAAAATATACCTATATATTGCAGCCATATATCTAAAAGATTCAAAAAGCTTTCATGCATGCTATCGAAATTGTTCAATATACAAATCTATGTAACTCTGTGGAATATTAAAACTTGTAATTGCCTACGTACTAAATTTTTTTCTTACTATGTTCATTGAAAAGTACTATTAAAATCCCCAATATAATAGACCCCAGTACAAGAGATTGAAGCTGAAAGAAATATCCAAGTATTTCCATTGACAAGATTTAGGAAAATAAGAATTTATTATTCATAACTCTGAGCTTATAAATTTGTAATCTGTTGGTTATTCATATAATAGTACTAGTAGTAGTAAGTAAATGAAATAAAAGGTTAATAACTAAAACTAGAAATGGACGTCTTAAACATTCATTTCATTCATAAATTACATATATGTAGATGAAAGTAAAATGTTCCATACTACAGTATGAATAAAGTATGAATAAACATATAACAGTTTTGAGGCAAACAGTAATATTATCTACTCTTTGTACTGGATCAATGAAAAAGTTCTACCCGCTTTTCTTACCCATAAAGAAAAGTAAATTAAAGCAAAACGAAAGTACTTTTTACTGTGTATAATCTTCATTGCTATCTATGACCTCTTGCCAATTTTCTGGTAGGACATGGATCCGACGGTGGTAAAATTCCGGCGGTATCGAGTAAAAAAAGTCTTTGATGGCAGTTTTCCCAGTATCAAGAACATCAAAGATTTTCTGACTGAAGGAATTGCTCAATCCACAAAATAAATGATAATCTATTGGTGCAAAATCACGTGAATATTAAGGGATGGGTAAAACCTTCCAACCAAAACCCAGTAACTTTTTGGCTAGTGACAACGGCAGCATGTGACCTGACGTTATCATGATGAAGGATAACACCGTGACAGTTAATGAGATCTGACCACTTTGCTACTAACTTTTAATCAGCCTGTCTAACTGTCGACAGTAGAAGGCAGCATTGAGTGACAGGACCTCCCAATGATTCATTTCCTGCACATCCCTCCACACACTCAATGACACCTTCTTGGGATGATGTTCAGCTTTCGAAGTCGACGCAGGCGAAACAGAATGGTGACACACATTAGTACTACACTTTATGGTATGGTACATAACCGACTTCTCATTTCCTGTCACAATTCGTGTCAAGAATAGGTCATTTTTGTATCGAGAATCAAGGAAACACAAATGGTGATTCGGCCAACCCCTTGATTGGCTCTCAGGTTATATGTTACCCAAAGATTCAAACTTGTCGTAAAACGAAACTTAACCAGCTGTCTCTACACCGTTGTCCGGTGTACATTGAAGGTATCCACTAATTCTTGCAACGGTTGGGTTAGGACTGTTCCTTATGGCTTGGTCAATATCATTTTATCCAACATGTAATGGCCGTCTAATCATAGTCTGATCTTATCAGCTTCTGTCTCCTTCCCTAAATTTACGAAACCATTGAAGACATGTGCTTTCGTCTACTACATCCTCCCCATAAACTTGACAAACATTCCGACACCATGCGGCTGCCGAAATCTTTTTATTGAACTTAAATAGCAAACAATGTCTTATATGCTACTTCTAGCTTTCTATGTTACACTTTCTCACACTTTTTAAAAAAATTATTTACTTTTTGAGACACTGTAATGTATATGTGAAGCATCCAAACATTTCATTGGCTGACGATTTGTGTTATTACAATGTCATGTGTGATGTCAATTCTATTGGAAATTTTCACATCCGAAAACGGGTAGAACTTACCCAATATAACTCACTAAAATTATTTTCAATAACTTATATGTCAACCATGCTAAAGAACCTCACAAAAAATCTGTGGATCATATCAATGAAATATTATAGAGAGAAACTATTTTTAAAAGTGACCAACGAACTGACTTTCAGCAATAAACATTGATTTCACATAATAATCAGCAAAAAGATAGTATGAGAATACAAATGTTTTTAATTTACAATTGTTCTAAATAAATTCGTTGTAAAAATATAAAACTTGCTAGGAGAAAGTAAAATCTCAGGATAGCATTAAATAAAAAGCTAAAGAAACTTACAGCTACTTGACTTTGTAACGTCAGAAAATACATACATCTTTGTGTTTGTGGGGACTTAGTAAACACGCTAGCTTTCAATTGCTAGACTTTATTTTATGCTATTATTTACATATATACATCTCAGTAATAAAACTGTATTAGGCGAGAGAAATTCACGCATCTCCTCCCTTCAGCCCTAAAAAAACAACTCCTCTCCTGTTCTTGAAAACCCCCGCATTCGCAGTGAGGAGAAAAGGGATAAAGAATAGAGAAAGATCTGAGAGCTGTGGACTAGACTCCTCAAAGAAAGTCGACATTTCAAGCACAGCTGTAAACATAAATTTTCGTCCTTCCGCTCTTGATCTCGAACTACTGCTTCTTTCAGGGGAATAATATTCACACATGCCTGAGTCTTGATAACGACCTACTCTCTTTCCGGCCTTTGGGACCATCCGCCTAAGCCTCCCCCCATTACAATTTTTCTTAGGGGTGGCGAAGAGTGCATTACTTCTGTCTACCACTCAGTAAATACACCAAATCACTTGTGACAGAGTTTCCCCCATTAACTTTCTTGATGCATTATCTCACACATTCGATGCATAAAAAATACTACCAAGTAAGTAATTCTGCAAGATAAATCACACTTGCTTCAGCCAGCGTTTCAATACCACTTCCTACAAAATTAAAAAACAAATTTACCCGGTCTAGCCCGAACTTACAATTTACATTCTTCACTTGCACTATGAATGTGGATTTCTCTTACCATGTCAACATTTCCTTTAAATCTAAGGTTTATTTCCAGTCAGAGGACATAATAATGATTGATAAAAGTGAAATCTCTACAACCTTCCAGTATTCTAAACCTAAGTTCTCTAAAACAGCTATGAGAAATTTTACACCTGACCGGTATTCTTAACTGAAGATTATTCCCAAGCTTAACAAATTCTGCTATAGTTCTCGTTTTCTCATTCAGAAATATCTGCCAGCAACCATTCGCTAAATCTATCAGATCATTATCAGATATCTTTGCCAAGTTTAATCTTTTGACTTTTTCTTCATTGTCAGACAGGAGAAGGATTGGTAATCAACTGGAATTCATGTCTAGCATTACTATTAAGACCACTAACAACAATTATCTGAGAGGCCCACTTAGATGGGTTTAAAATGAAGCATTCACTCACTTTGTCGCTTCATTTTGTCGATGTAATACTCTATTTGGACTAGTCTTTATTGGAATGTGGAATGTAAATTCGAAATTGATTCAATATGGGTCACTAGATCTGTATTTCCAGGAGAGTAAGATAAAACGCTCGAACGGATTTTGCAGGCAAACTATTCTATCTACTCCTAGATTTGAAACTACTCTTTCCCCCCCGCTTACTTCTTCAAACGTAAAGTCTTTCTGCCCCTTTATAGAGAGGGACTGGAGGGGGGGAAGTCTACATACATCACAGCCTAGGGCTTTCCAAAGATTTTCAATTAATTCCATACGCACAATCCCCTCACTCTCCAGAAAGTCGTCAACGATGGCAGATTTATGGGAAGTCCATTAAAAGGCTAATATTGCCCATTAAAATGAACGAAGGACCAACTGTAGCAGAGCATATTTTCACAATGGGGACTAGGACTCTATCCCGATACCATATAGCCGTCGCAGAAAAGCGTCAGTTAATGAGCTGAAGGTGCGATATTCTAATCAAATCCCTGTAAAGACCATGATGCTCCCACCACGGAATTCAGGATGTTCGGTAATGTTCTAGGAACGACTGGGTGTTCCTTCCCCCCCTCCCTCAAAAAAAACATTTACACTGTTATCATTGTAATATAAGACAAATCTGGGAACATTTGTAAACATAACGTATCTTTAATCAGATACAGTTCTATTCACATATTGGTGGCAACATTTTAATCGTGCCCCTCTGGATTGAACAAATAAAGGAACACAAACTCATGGTACCTGGTTGTATAAATTATTCAAGTATAGCCTTCAATGAACAGTAGTGGCAGATATCATATTACCAATGATCTCTGTAACCATAGATATCATACTTGTGGAGGCTGATCTTTGATTCAGCTTGGCTCCAACAGCAACATATATATCTTTCGGATATCGTAATCTTTAGACTAAGAGAAATAAGTCTTTGATCAAATGTTTAATATATTTGCAATTGATTCCATAATCATGAAATGGTGGAAACATGAACACCGAAGAAACCATATTATAAGAACCATATGTGATAGACTTTCCTGCTTCAATTCGTCTGACAGATTGACCGTGATCAAAATCTTCCATTCGTCTTCTGGAAGCCATAAAAACACTTCTAGCTTCAAACAAAATCGTCAGATGCACCTGGTTATGATGTGATTAAGATCTATATATAAAATCTTTGAATTAAATTATTATAACAGTTGTACTTTTTTATAAAAGTTCCGGATATAAATCTAACCTCCAGACATTTGTTAAAAACAGAAAATTTGAAGACGAGGAGTAGGTGTATATATGAGAGTCGAGGTGTGTGGGAATGGATCACTAGATGAGATAAGACAAGTGTCTCCAATCCTGACACTAAAGTAAAATGGACCTTTGTACAATATTTAGGGAGTTCTGGAGGTTATTTTGTCCGTTAGGACATCAGATGAAGAAAGTAGAGATGTGCAGATTCCCCTTGGTTTGTGATTTCAAGGTGGAGGTGTTGCCGATTCAAATCTTCAACGAATGAGAAGTGAAGAGGGATAGGCAAATCAAATATACCAAGATATGTGATTGACCAGAGAAAACGAGAGAGGATTTTTAACTTCAAAAATTATTAAGTTTCGATCTCGAAATTGTAAACAATTTCAATAAATATATTTTTGATAACATTAAACTTTTAAACGTATAAGGTGATTTCACGCAGTAGGGCAAATTTTCAAATTATTACAATTCTGGCTTAGTTTCAAATGGAAGGGCTGTTTGTCTATTGGCTGTTGTAAACATGAAAATGAATGGGAAGATCATTATAGTAGTTCGTGACGTTACGACAAATTGCCTTATTGGTGAAAAAAATCATAATTTTTAAAGTCCAGTTACACCTTAATAATTGTGAGAGTTGAGACAGCAATAGTAAAAGAAAAGTCACGTGTATAATAAAAGTGTCTTTTTTAACACTTTCAGGTCTGAGTTATTATAATCTGATACACGATACAATCAATAATGACCGCTCACTTGAGATCTGGATGTTTTTTTGCATAACTATAAAAATTACTGAAGGAATTATCAGGAAACATAATGTAATTACAATGTTTTGCAATGTCTGGTAAATAAGGTTGATACTGAATATTTGATTTCATAATAAAATAATTTTTCTTAGAGATAAATATTCAGTATTTCTTGCAAACAGAGGCAAATCTTTAAGAAATAATAAACTACTCTTTTAAGATATCTATCATCCGAAAGTTTATATTTTTCAATTATCTTCTACTTGTCTTCGGGCTAGGTATTAATGAAAAGATTATATTACTAAATAAAAAGTAACATAATTTATTCGCTTCACGTCCTTCTTAATTGAATATTAAGAATAATTTAATCACTGTCATTATGTAACTAAATATATTAAAAATATTTTTGGTACTGTGTCAACAATTATAGTTTTTACTCTAAAGTTTTACAAATCTACCATTTTGATGTAACTTGATATTATATTCTCTTTCTGATAACTTGTTTTTGTTAAAATAGCTTTAACTATAATGCATATCAATTTTTAATATATGTTTATTAAGTTTAAACATACCAGTCATTTTTTTATAATTTTACAAATACCTTCACACTTCGTGAACTTTTGTCTGAACTTAATTTTATGTATTATTTTTTATGCTTATAGATACAGTTTGACATTTATTTCTATGTAATAAGCTAATTAATAAATTTAGAAAGACAGCTAATATATCTTTGACCATTTTTGTATAATTCCTTAAAACTAATGGTAATCGGCAAATGGAATTTTTTAAAAATATCGGGTGAGTTAAGAAAAATTAATTTGAATTATTCCCCAACAATTAAAATTTTCTGGGTTGAGGTAAACTAACCTAAATGCAGTCGAGTTTTCTCACGTAAGAAATAAAATGTTTTCACTAGTTTATTATTATTACTATTATTGACAACTAGCCAACGTTCTAGCATCGAATTATGTAAAGTATAAAATTTAAAAGATCGTATGCATGAGATATTGGTGGTCGAAGCTGTATGCTTATTATACTGCCCTTTGTGAATAAAATCCTCTTAGATAAATACACATCAAGAGTTTCAAATTGGATTTTAGGCATATCTCTACATGTGTGAAGTAATAAATTTTACCTTGACAAAATATATTGAGAAATTTTAAATTACAAAAGTTTTGGTGTCATGTTGAAGAAATGGACTTATTTCAGTAATATGCGACTATCATAGGAAAGAAATGATCTTAGTATTCTAAATAGTATGATGCTTCTCGTCTTATAGCTAAAATGTTACACGAAGAAAAACACATAAAATGTGTATAAGGTAACTGGTAAGAAATATTAAACTTGTCATCTGTTAATTAAATAAAAAAAATTTCAAATACTTGTAAGTCATCGAAACAGCATGATACTTGTAAGTCATCAAAAAATCGCCATTTTTCGATGACTAATATAACTATTCTATCAATTGTATGTACTGGCTTTATACTACTTTTACTTTCGACACAAAAACTTAGGTTTCTTTTCCATCCGATTGATGGAAACTTCATATTTCGGAAGACAGCTAAGATGACTTTGACAATTTGTGTATATATCCTTAAAACTAATGGTAATCAGCAAATTGAATTTTTTTAAATATCGGAGGAACGAAAAGGAAGAAAAATTAATTTGAATTATTCTCTAAAAAATGTTCTGGGTTGAGCCAAACTAACCTAAATGCAGTCGAGTTTTTCTCATGTAAGATATAAAATTTATTCACTAGCTTTTTTTATTATTATTATTATTGACAACTTGACAGAATTATAAGTTTTCAAGTATCGAATTATATAAAGTAAATAATTTAAAGCATATGTATGATATATTGGTGTTCGAAGCTGTATGCTTATTATACTGTTCTTAGATAAATACACGCCAAGATTTTGAAATTGGATTTTAGGCTTAGCTCTGCATGTGTAAGGCGATACATTTCCACTGACGTGTTTTGCATTGGCAAAAGAAACTGAGAGAATTTTAAATTACAAAAATTTTTGGTGTCATGGGGGAGAAATGGACTTCTTTCAGTAATATGCGACAACCATACGAAAGAAATGATCATAGTATTCTAAATAGTATGATGCTTCTCGTCTTATAGCTAAAATATTACACGAAGAAAAACACATAAAATGTGTATAAGGTAACTGGTAAGAAATATTAAACTTGTCATCTTTTAAATTAAATAAAAAAAATTTCAAATACTTTTAAGTCATCGAAACAACATGATACTTGTAAGTCATCAAAAAAGCGCCATTTTTCGATGACTAATATAACTATTCTATCAATTGTATGTACTGGCTTTATATTACTTTTGCTTTCGACACAAAAACTTAGGTTTCTTTTCCATCCGATTGATGGAAACTTCATATTTCGGAAGACAGCTAAGATAACTTTGACAATTTGTGTATAGATCCTTAAAACTAATGGTAATCAGCAAATTGAATTTTTTTAAATATCGGAGGAACGAAAAGGAAGAAAAATTAATTTGAATTATTCGCTAAAAAAATGTTCTGGGTTGAGCCAAACTAACCTAAATGCAGTCGAGTTTTTCTCATGTAAAAAATAAAATTTATTCACTAGCTTTTATTATTATTATTATTATTGACAACTTGACAGAATTATAAGTTTTCAAGTATCGAATTATATAAAGTAAATAATTTAAAGCATATGTATGAGATATTGGTATTCGAAGCTGTATGCTTATTATACTGTTCTTAGATAAATACACACCAAGATTTTGAAATTGGATTTTAGGCTTATCTCTGCATGTGTAAGGCGATACATTTCCGCTGACGTGTTTTGCATTGGCAAAAGAAACTGAGTGAATTTTAAATTACAAAATATTTTTGGTGTCATGGGGGAGAAATGGACTTCTTCCAGTAATATGCGACAACCATACGAAAGAAATGATCTTACTACTCCAAATAGTATGAAACTCCTCGTTTTATAGCTAAGATGTTGCAAGAAGAAAAACACATAAAATATTTATAAGGTAACTGGTAATAAATATTAACTTGCAAGTCTGTTAATTAAATAAGCTATATGCTTATTATACTGTTCTTAGATAAATACACACCAAGATTTTGAAATTGGATTTTAGGCTTATCTCTGCATGTGTAAGGCGGTACATTTCGGCTGACGTGTTTTGAATTGGCAAAAGAAACTGAGTGAATTTTAAATTAAAAATTTTTTTGGTGTCATGGGGGAGAAATGGACTTCTTTCAGTAATATGCGACAACCATACGAAAGAAATGATCTTACTACTCCAAATAGTATGAAACTCCTCGTTTTATAGCTAAGATGTTGCAAGAAGAAAAACACATAAAATATTTATAAGGTAACTGGTAATAAATATTAACTTGCAAGTCTGTTAATTAAATAAGCTATATGCTTATTATACTGTTCTTAGATAAATAACCACCAAGATTTTGAAATTGGATTTTAGGCTTATCTCTGCATGTGTAA
Organism: Pardosa pseudoannulata; assembly: GCA_032207245.1. NCBI lineage: Eukaryota > Metazoa > Arthropoda > Arachnida > Araneae > Lycosidae > Pardosa > Pardosa pseudoannulata. The sequence goes on along the minus strand of CM063508.1, from coordinate 128,498,287 downwards.
GGCGGTACATTTCGGCTGACGTGTTTTGCATTGACAAAAGATATTGAGAAATTTTAAATTACAAAATTTTTGGTGTCATGTGGAAGAAATGGTCTTATCTCAGTAATATCCGACTACCACACGAAAGAAATGATCTTACTACTCTAAATAGTATGGTGCTTCTCGTCTTATAGCTAAGATGTTGCAAGAAGAAAAACACATAAAATATTTATAAGGTAACTGGTAATAATTATTAAACTTATAAGTCTGTTAATTAAATAAAAAAATATTTTCAAATACTTATAAGTCATCGAAACAACATGATACTTGTAAGTCATCGAAAAAGCGCCATTTTTCGATGACTAATGTAACTAATCAATTTTATGTGCTGGCTTTATTTTACTCTTGCTTTCGACACAAAACCTTAGGTTTCTTTTTCATCCGATTGATGGAAAGTGCATATTTTCTATCTTTATTGCTGTTAAATTATTTAGCTTTAAAGTTTGTACTAATTTTTTAATCACTCGGTATATTTTTATGGGAAACAGTTCTGAACTTAATTTTTACAAAAGGAGTAGTTTATTATATTAAACAATGCACATAATGTTCCTTTAGTAGTCGCTGTTTTCTCGCTGTTTTATTACTGTTCACCTAGAAATTTCCTTTCTTTAAACTTGTATTGATTGCTGGTAACAGATCTTATGTGTTATTCCCACTTACCTGTGAAATACTAAAATCTTACCTCGGCTAAGTTATCGTTTTTGATAAATGAGGCTTTTCATCTACTGATTCAGCAGCATTGTGCACTTGTTCGCATATTGCACTTCGTTTTATCGACACATTTCGCTTTGCTTATGTTTTTGTCTTATTACAGTATTTTAAGATGCCTGAAGTTAAGAGATAATTAATCGTTGAAAAATTTTACAAATTTTTATATTTTTTCCTCATTGTTAACTAGGGGGCAACAGGAATTACAACAACAAACGTTCTGGAAAGGGGCAAAGCTACTTGTTGAGTTAAATTCACTTCATTGATCTTAATCCTTTGACATACAATGAATCTAACGGGATGTCAGTCAGTTTATACACCAAAGTCTTTGACGTCTCTGAGACGTCAAGAACTGTCTCCTGCAGAGGTCGTACAGCAAATATACAATATAAAATCATTTAACGATTTAACGTGTGCTTCGAATTTGCTTTGATTAGAATATTCAAACTCTCATGTGTCCTTATCCCCTATATAATAATAGACTAAATTATCTTTTCGCCGCTCAAATTTATGAAGCGGTTGGACCTAGAATGGATAGAGTCATCCATATTGGATTCTTCATGATTTAGGGTTAGCAAATTTCAAAGCGAGTTTAAAAACGTTCGAAATCCACCCATTCGATTTTTGATCATTTAATGCCATTATTGCAAGCCCTATTTTCCCCGGATTAAGAGCAGACTATAATTAAATTCATCAATTTATCACATTATCAGAAGATGAAAATAACATTTTTTTCTATCATTATGACGTCATTCCTTTCACCATCTCATTTAATCATTTCTTATTTTTAATTATTTAAATATAGTCTGCATTACTTTCATTCGTTTTATCGCTGAACTTAGATATTAAGTAAATAATTTTCTTTTATATTTGCTTAAGATTTGGTACATATCTGATAATTTTAAATTTAATCATCGATTATGGTTTGTTGCAAGGAACATTTTATCACCGATATTAACAAAAAATTCTTTCCATAAAAGTCTAGGAATGTACTTCATGGACTAATAAATATCTAGCGTTTAAGTTATATATATTTGAAAATTAAGAACTTTGTCCGTTTGTGTGCTATACATAAAACACGGTTTGCAATCGATTTACTATATTTTGGACATCATTCATGTATACCACCAAATAATCACTGTTAATATTAAAACGTCTTCTGTCATTCATATCTACATTGAAGTTGCCAACTAACATGCAGTCAGTAAAGATAAACAAATTATTGAGCTTGTACCAGATAATTCTCAGCCAAAAACGAACCATTTTTTTACTTGCCTCATGGGGTACTTTACAATTCTGGAAAATTAAAAATTTTACTGATCTCGTTATATGACAGGCTATATGGTAGTAAATAATATAAGAAGGGAAAGAACATAGAAATGTATAAAATGTCAATACCTCTAGCTATTTGATAGGTCTCTGAAACTTTTTTTTTACAGAAATTTTAATTTATTTTCTACTGTTACTTGATTATTGTACTTTAACATCATTTATCAAACTTATTAAATGTTACATAGCAATGCAAATTTCAAAATAAAATGTTCTGGTTTTCAAATTGCTTATACATTTTGGGCTGATCCGAATTAAATAGTATTTCTAGGGTGCATTAAATTCCACTTCATTTGTGCCGAACTAAGGCTGATTGGTTAGGATGCTGGCCTCCGGTACCGGAGTTCGTGGGTTCGTATCTCATTGTGGTATGGATGTTCGTAGCCGTTCGGAATCGGTTTTAAGCTGTAGGTCCCGGTCTCATTATCCCTCGTGTTGCAAAACTGTTGACCGTAGCACTCCAAACCACACC
>CM063508.1:128488239-128490739 GCA_032207245.1 Pardosa pseudoannulata | reverse complement strand
AATCTCCCAAAACAAGTCGAAATGTAAAGGATTTTTGCTGGCACTGAATTACCACAACGATCACTGTCGGAAAAAAAAAATATTAAATAATCTCAAAAACCGGGGAGGCTCTTCCAAGGTGCAATGCAAAACCAATCTATCCCTCGTTTGCTATCCGAGACCATGCCATTCCTTATATGAGCGGACTTAACTAGTCTTCCTAACGCAATATCTAAAAAGCTGGGTCCAGTCAAAAATCGCGGAAGCTTCCAAGAGGTGAAACCACCTACGTAAAAAAGGATAAAAGCCCCGAGTCGAAAAATTCTAAGCTTTTTATACCTGGGGGTCAGTTACTGTCCCACCAACCGTTTTTTGGTCATTTACGATTACCGTAACCTGAAAACTCCAGCTAAGGTTACAGCTAGTTTTATTAGCTGCACTCTCCTTCGCTGGCTGTCCGTATTCTGGAATCTCGATGCAATCCTCTGAGATCATTACAGTAATTGATCAGGGGTGTGACGCCTATTCAACCGCACTGTCAACATCCCAGACACGCTATTGCCGACGGGTCGAAACAGGAGGCTCCCGATCAGTTGTTTTTGTCCGTCAGTTCTGGACAAAGGGGGGGGTCTTCACACTATTTAATACTATTGTTACGAATTTCGCAAGTTGGCATGTATTTTTGCCTTACACTGTGTATTATAATGGGTAAATCATGTATTTGGCGAGATATTGGCTCGTTGGCGATGTTTTTGGCGACTAATTTTTTGAGCCAGGTTTGGCGATATATCGCCAAATTTGGCGACTTGGTGACTTTCTTGGCGACCGTTTGTACATATTACTTTCTAGAATATTCCAGTTTCTCCCGAGGATATAAATACCGAGGGCCGATCCTGATCGAGAGTCAGTTAGCTGAGAAATTTGTAGAGGTAAAGACCTAAGTTGTTTGGCTCTAAGAGTTTTAGTGAACTATCGCCTGTGCTAGCCAGTTCTCGCGGTGTTGGCTGCTGTATTCGTGTTTTCCCTGTATTACGAACAAAGTGCTGTTATTTTTGCTGTCTTAATTCAAAGTCTACTCAATCCATGAACGCTATGCTTCATAAATTGGTAACACTATTAGAAAGTGATGACCTTAGGGCATTGGGACAAGGAAGTACAAATAATAACAACAGATTTTATTGCAGCAAAAATTTTATTTTTATGAAGATTACTTGATTATATTTTACTTCCATAAAATGTACAAGGATCTGAAATCTAAAAGGAAAAATATTCTATCTAAAGAATGTCTTTATAAAAATTGAGACATTCATGAGCAATTAAAAATATTTATTTTGTACAAAGCATTTCACTTTTTTTAAAAAGCAAATCTAGTTTTTTTTGTCAAATAGTATAATAAACAATATTTAGAAATTTGGAATAAATTCAGAAAAACAATGTATTTGGAACATTAATGTACTTCTAGCATTTTAAATTTAACAATAAACTGCAAAACATCAAACTGGAAAACATCATTTTTTAATTTTAAAACATAGACGTAAAAATAAGGTAAACAGTTTTTTAATGGAGAAAAATAAATATTTAATGGCAAACATTTTACTTAATTATGAAATATATGAAAGCTTAAAATTTTTATAATCGTAAAATTATTTCATATTGTTTTTTAACTGCCATTTTGAAATTTATTTTTCCATTGGAAAAAAACACAACAGTGTATAATTGCAATTAAATTGGAGAATTTTTCGAATATGATTTGAATTTCTACTATTTTAGTGAAAATGGGTACATAAAAAATATTTATGAAATGTGACTTATGTTGGACGTAAAGAAAATATATTGATTTAACATAACTACTACAAAACTTAAATAAAATATGAAAAAAATAAGAAGTGATGGTGAATAAAAATTATCTCCTGAAAATTAACAAATTACTGTACAAAAAATTATACTTGTAAAAAAATATACTCTTTTCTCTTTTTTTGGGATATTTGTAATATAATCGATCGACTTCTAAAAAATATAAAGAAAGTTGATCTAATTTTCTGCCAAAATATTCTTGTTCCATAATTCTCTTATGCCTTTACTATCATCGAAAGAAAAGACTGTACAAAGGTTATTAAAATAATTGTTGTATTTCCCCTCATAAAGGCAATCTTCAATCAAACTCATTTTCTGCGTCAACACATCCTGATTGATGAAGTCGAGCTTTGATGCTTGTACCTAGTTAATCCTAAGTTTCTTCGCTGGATTCATCGCCAAGCACTTATGCCTGTCACTCCAGATTCATTACAAATGAGAACACCCGAAATTAGTTATGACTAGTTTGTTGTGTAACCCAAAATCTTCCACGGTTATCAGATTTGTACATCGATGCTATCTAGACGCTAAGAAGTAATTTATCACAGGCTTGAAGTAAAAATATTCTTTTTTTATATATATACGTGCAACGTTATAGAAATTCATAATTTGTGACACAGACAATTTATGTAAATAAATAAATGAATAAATAAATAAATCTTTGACA
>CM063508.1:128408239-128483239 GCA_032207245.1 Pardosa pseudoannulata | reverse complement strand
CGTTTCATGCAGTGAAAAGGGAATGTAACAATAAGTTACATACGGTTCAACGCTTTTCTACCCCTTCTCGAAAGCCATCGTCAATGACATACAGAACAGGACCGGTTTGAACTAGGAAGAAACTTCGAACTTCTTCCAACCAATAGAAGGGCCCGTTGGTTTGGCGGGATTCTGACCCTTCCGTTCTTGAGTGGACCCTTTTTTTCTCCTTGGTGCAGTCTGATTTTTTTAGAAAACAAGGTTGTTACCAGAAGAAAGAAGAGGGTGAACGCTGCTGGTATCCGATGTTTGCAGGATAGACATTTTTTGGAGCGACACGACAAAAAGGAAAAGTGACCACATTTTTTTGCGAGACTGACGCCGAATCGAGAGGAGTCTTCCATACCTACAAATGATAAGTTGTATTATAGTTGTATTCCTTAGGCATTTAATTATATAAAATCATTTAATGAAGCCATATTTGTCCATGTGTTTCTAATGAGTTTTAACTTCTTCTTTATTAATGAGTTTCAATGAGTTTTAATTTCTCTATATGTGTGTACACACACGTATGATATTTATTAACGGTTATTAATTTATCAGTTTAACATTTTAACATAATTGTATTCTATACGATTTTTCCCATACATTTAAGAGTTTTTGTGTCATGAACTCACGAAACTGTTAATATATATTCTTATCTTCTTTAATTTTTTCTAAGCTGCTATTCATGCTCACTGAAAAAAATATTACGATGTTTTTTAATGAGTTTGAATTTCTTCTTTCTCAAACACTAGGATAATATAACATTATTTTCACAGGTATTAAGAAAAAAACTGTTTCCAAAACATATTGTAAAATCTGATGACCCCCTGTGAAATGCGGTGAAAGTAGGGGTCATGGAAAAATAGTCACGACATCTTCGCAAGCCCAATCCAAATTAGTAGTATGAAAGCTTGAATTACAAACCTTGATATCTAAAGGAAAATTTTAAATTCTTCCTTAATTTAAAGCAAGATTTTATCAATGAAAAGGTTTGTCAATTTTATTTATTTTATTTTATATATAATCGTCTCAGTTTTTGGTTATTTCTTTTTTTATTATAGCATTTTAAAATTACGTAGGGAATCTGTATGTACATACACGCTTAGGATATGTTTCATGTATATAAAAAGCAGTAATATAATCATCAGATTATAAAAGCGGTCTGCAAAAGTTCTCCGTGTATCTTAAATGGACATCAAGAAACCTAATTGCATCCATCTCCTTATACTGTTTAGACTAACACAAAGAATTCTGAAATTCTTTTAACGCGAAACCTAATTACTGTTCCACAATACAAGCCTCGTAGATAAAAATTATAAAAAAGTCAGTAGTATACCTTCTTTCATTAAAGCACTTCTCATTATCCCGGAGTGAGAAAGCTTCTGTAGTTCTTGCTCACTTTTAACTTCTGAAATGCCAAGGAAGTTTTCATGTTTATTTACGAAAGAGTTACCAGGGGTCGTACCAATAGTATATTTAACATGGAAGGATATGGTTAATTTTTTTTCTTTGTAAACTTCTTTTATTTAAATTATGTGTTAAGAAACTCTGTAATATTGAGAAAGGATGTCTGTGAATGTACTCTAAAAGAATATATGTGAACACATACGTATGACTATATATATATATATATATATATATATATATATATATATATATATATATTATATATATATATATATATATATATATATATATATATATATATATTTATATATATATATATATATATATATATATATATATATATTATATATATATATATATATATATATATATATATATATATATATATATAATATACATATATATTATATATATAAATATATATATATATATATATATATATATATATATATATATATATATATATATATATATATATATATATATATATATATATATACATATATATATATACATATATATATATACATATATATATATATATATATATATATATATATATATATATTATATATATATATATATTATATATATATATATATATATGTATATATATATATATATATATATATATATATATGTTTATATATATATACATGTGTGTAATGATATTTTTAGCTCAAAAATTAACCAACATAATTATAAGTCAAACTTAAAAAATTCTATCTTTTTATGGCTAATCTTAGTGACTATCTTTTATTCTCTCTATAAAGTAGGCGAGTACGAAATCATCAAATTCACTTCCTGTTTAACGTAGCCATTCTGAAAATAATCAGTTTCGCTTCCTTTAAATCATCAAGGATCTCACATGTGACTAACCTTTGAGAACCGTAATTGGCTGGCTCACACGCCTATTAGTTGCGATGTAAGGGTTTTTCTTGACAGAATTTTTCGAGAGATTGTACTATAATAAACTATGTCTCTCTTATCTAAAATTATTTTTTTATGTCTGCTACGTTTTTACTTACTGCTCTCAATATAATGTGAATACACACACATAAATACATACATACATACATATATACATATATATATATATATATATATATATATATATATATATATATATATATATATATATATACATATATATATATGGGGGGGTGTAAAGGATAATCTATTTAAAATATTTCTGCCAAAAAAACCTTTGAAAGTGTAAGGCAATGAACATATGTGACATTTAGCATTTAATAATTTTGATCCAATCAGTAAATTGTTAACTGTTTTTTTTTATTCATTTTAATTTTGAATTGATGCAAGAATATGCTAAAGGCATACAATGACACAAACGTTTTTTTAACACCAGGTCGAAATCGATCTTCTTTATCAGTGAAGTTTATATAACCATAGCTATAACGAAATATTGCTTAAAATATAATAATTTTTTCCAAAATATTTTGTTCATTGAACGAAATTATAAATGCATGTTTAGCTCTTAACAAAATTAATTTATTTTGAATTCCCTATTTATTTTCAAAATATATTCTAACAAATCCATTGTAACGAAAAAAAAATTTACAAATCATTCTCCAATAAAATAAAATGTAAAGGAAATTATGGAATATTAGTAGTTTCTTTAGAAATTTATGTGCTTTATATGCTTAAAAGAAAAAAATTGAGTGCCTCAAAAGTAATAAACCCTGCAGCCTAAGCTAAAAATCTCCACGCTGTGAAAAATTACTTTTAAGATTATTACATTGAAAGTTTTAATAATTATTATCATGTTATTTTACAAAATTAAATTTAATAGATATTAACAACAAATAACTGCGTATTCCTTATCTTTATTAAATATTTCTATAGATTCATGTATATTAGCAAAAATCCTCAATTTTTTTTCTTTTGAATCTTGCTAATCTATTACCTGTTGTATTTTGTTAGTCGTTGCAGAAAAAAGTATTGTAAACTTTCACTTTCACAAACTTCTTCATTATTATATATATATATATATATATATATATATATATATATATATATATATATATATATATATATATATATATATATATATATATATATAATTATCAACAATTACGGTAATTTTTTAATTTGCGCATAATTGATAATTCCGGTCTCAGAAATAGACGATTTGTATTGTTTTCAAAATAGCACTCTATACGGAAATGCCCATTTATATTATTGTTTACATATAAAACAAAAGATATTTTTAGATATAACCCCAAAAATAATAGGCATTTTTCATTTTGGTTATATTTAAAATGTCCATTAGGGCTTATTGTGTTTAAAATGTTTTTCAAATATCTGAATGTTTTCAAGATTTATGAATCTGATGTCCCCTTTCTATGTATGGCAACAGTAAGGGGTGAGATATTATCTGTGTAAATGCACAGAATTACTCCAAAACACAAGAAATTGGATTTGATGAATGATTTTCTTTGTAAAATATCCATATGATCTCCTTACTCAATAGTACGACAAAATACCTTTAACACTGATAAAAATAATACTGTTAACTGAATATATTTCCTATCTCCCAAATCACCTGATATCATTTTTAAGGTCCATTATTCACTCCTATTCATTTTTTCACATTTAATGAAGTAAACAAAATAAGTCATAATTATATTATATATAATACATATATACATATATACGTATATTACATATATACATATATACGTATATTACATATATACATTTATACGTATATTACATATATATATATATATATATATATATATATAATATATATATATATATATATATATATATATATATATATACATATATTGAGTATAATATATATATACATATATTATGTATAATATATGTATACATATATTACGTATAATATACATATATATATATATATATACATATATTACTTAAAATATATATACATATATTACATATAATATATATACATATATTACGTAAAATATATATACATATATTAAATAATGTATATAATATTTGTATAATATATATACACATATACATATGCGTGTATATATAGATATTTATTCCTAGTGTTGCGTGTTGCGACGAGGGGGAATCTCTATTCAACTCCCATCCTCTCTTTTCTATACTTAGCACAGAAAATATGGTTTCAAACAAATATACCATTAAAAAATAAACTAAGTAATCATCTGTATACAAATATGTATATTTTATTCCTTTTTATTTATATTACACTTATTTCCTCGACATGAAACCATATTTGGAGAGTAAATTTTGTAGCTGAATTTAAAGATTTGGCGTCATTCTTGATGCCAATATTTGCACCTATTTTAGATTACTTGACAATTACACATTTCTGTCTGTCCTTTACGTATTTTTTAATAAAATTTTCCTAATGCAACTCATTCTAAAAATGACAGCCATAACTTAATGCTCAGGCAAAGACGGATGCTTCAGCTAGCATTAATATACCGAAAGCTTTTCCAGATTACTCCGATTCTACTGATTATTTACCAATAATTTCGATCAGTAATCTATCACTCACTCACTCTCAGTGAAAGTCGAGTAACAATAAATCACTAAATACAACAGATTACTTTTACAAAGAAGAGACATTCATCAAAAGAAGGGACGTCTCGGTAAAAGAGATCTCCCCTAACTATTGATCTGAGTGCGAAAAACTACTAAATATAGGATCCCGAAATATAGGACCATCATTATAGGATCAGTAATTTTTCCCTTCCACAAATAACCAATAAATGTGAAACAAAAACACCTCTATTGAAATTAAAAATTGTTTTTCAGTTTTCAACTTGTTCAATCAGGAATTATACACCGCATACAAGGACTCTTCATATATGGTGTCAAAATTTATTAAATATTTTGGACTCCCTCCGGCACTGTCACCTAATCTTAATTCAATCATTGGGGAAATGCCGCATCCAGGCTTATTCCATTTTCTTTGTAGTACTGGATTGTTCTTTGAAATCTGATATTTATTTGTCCTCTAAATTTTGATGTTCAATTTTACAATATTTGTTTCTTAATCTTTTAATTCTTCATTTTAATTTTAATATTTTAATAAATTTAATCTATTAATACTTAATTTTCATTTTTGTGATGTACGTTTTCTAATTTCTCTTTTGCATTTTAATCTTTAATTTTTAATCAAACTTTGCTGATTATCGTGTTAACTTTCTGTCTTTCTAAATTTTCTACCTATTTATTTCTTTTTAATTTTTTTTTATCTATTAGATTATGCATCTTTTTTTTTTACTTTTCATCAAAAATTTTTTTTTTTTCAAAATTGTTTCAAATTTGTGTTCAGTATACAAATATGATTTAGCGTACAGAATTTCTTACTAGCTTAAAATACATCAAACACAAATCGGTTATAGGTAAAATCAGTATATAAATTAGAGTTTAGCACATTTTAAAATGCAAATATGATTTAGCGTACGCTATTTCTTATTCATTTAAAATAAATCAAACATAAAACCGTTTTACGCAAATTCAGTATATAAATTTGTATTCAATTAGAATTTAGCACATTAATATGATTTAGCGTGCACAATTTCTTACTAGTTTAAAATACATCAAACTTAAATCGGTTATATGGAAATTCAGTGTATAAGTTAGTATTCAATTAAAGTTTAGCACATTTTAAAACGCAAATATGATTTAGTGCACAATTTCTTACTAGTTTAAAATACATCAAACATAAATCGGTTATATGCAAATTCAGTATATAAATTAGTATTCAATTAGAGTTTAGCGTATTTTAAAATGCAAATATGATTTAGCGTACGCTATTTCTTATTCATTTAACATAAATCAAACATAAATCGGTTATACGCAAATTCAGTATGTAAATTTGTATTCAATTAGAGTTTAGCACATTAATATGATTTAGCGTACACAATTTCTTACTAGTTTAAAATACATCAAACATAAATCGGTTATATGCAAATTCAGTATATAAATTAGTATTCAATTAGAGTTTAGCACATTTTAAAATGCAAATATGATTTAGCGTACACAATTTCTTACTAGTTTAAAATACATCAAACATAAATCGGTTATATGCAAATTCAGTGTATAAGTTAGTATTCAATTAGAGTTTAGTAAATTTTAAAATGCAAATATAATTTAGCTTACACAAGTTTTCATTCGTTTAAAATAAATCAAACATATATTAGTTATACTCAAATTCAGTATGTAAATTTGCATTCAATTACAGTTTAGAGCATTTTAAAATGCAAATAGGATTTAGCGTACGCTATTTTTATTTCTTTAAAATAAATCAAACATAGAATGACAATGAGCAATTTCAAAAGGTAAAGTTGTATTCATTTACATTTTGGCACATTCTAAAATGCTTAGAAAAGTAGTAAAACTTTGTGTTTTTCATTTGGTTTGAAAACCTTTCGCCAAATTTTAACATAAAAATTAATAAGACCAGATCCTATAGATTAAAACTGATTTAGAGTACATGTAAACATCATAGGATTTTCAGCGATTTGCATTTTAAATTATATTTAGTTTGGTTTAGAGAGCTACAGCTACAGTTTTGCTGCACTAAGACTATTGAGGTCAAGACCTAATGTTTAAAGTCGATTCCGAACTGTTACGAACATCCGTGCCATTTGTGGGATTGAAAAACCCTGAATCCCCGGTACCGAAGGGCAGTGCCCTACCCCTTCAACCACCGTTCGACTAAATTATATTTGAAAACTTAACAACTGCAAAAGTATTGGAGATCAGTGAGAAAGATTATTTTCCCCAGGAATTAAAATTTCTATTTCATACAATGTTTTTCTTTTTAGCTTATATTTTCGTGTACAGTTCCATACTGTATTAACTCATAAGAGAATGTCTTTTGTACAAAAAAAAAATCTCTTAATGCCGATAAAATTCTAAGCGTCAGGGATAGTTATTTCAATTTAAATCTCTGAGACTAATGAAAAGTGTAATTTACGCTTGAAATGTATTTAATCAGAAAAAGAATACCACTCTCCATGAGAATAATCCTTTCTCAAGAGGCTGTGTTTTCAGGAATCATCAGAAAATTCTAACTATTCAATAAGTGTTTATGGTCTTTTCCAGAGAAAGCGGCCTTATTAATATTTAAATTCTTGGTTATCATATTCTGTGTACCACTAACAACCTTTTTAATTCCTTTTCAACTTGTTTGTCTAATTTGTTGTTACACAAAATTCTCGCATTTCAGGTGGGTATATTTTAATTCAAATATATTGCTACTTCCCTTCTAAATAAAACAGTAATTTTACAATAGTATAGGGTAAAAAGATTTTAATTATTTGAAGAAAATTCTTTGAAGATTATTAGTTAGCGCCTACATCAAGATACTTCTATTTCTTCCTTTTTTTGTCCTATTTTATATTTATATTTAATGTAAGGATTGGTTAATCAAATTATATTTACAAAATAATCTGCCTTCTAAAATTATTGAACAAAGGTTTCATAATACAAATATAAGGTGAATCAAATTTATATACATTTAACAATAAATATAAATAACTATGTCATTTTTAGGATGACTTGCATTAGGATGACTGCATTACGAAAATGCTTAACGGAAGTGTTTAGCGAAAGTCACTGTCGCATGACCTGGAATAGTTAGAACGAGTCCAATAAAGTTACCAAGTTAACATATTTTAGCCACCAAATTTGTATTCATGTCAATGAAATACATCTCATGTAGCTAGCCGAAAAGTAAGAAAAAAATACATATATGAATACATGTTTATATATTTGTTTACTTCGTTTAAATTTACATAGTCGACTAAAGCTTTTCTATAGATTATAAGTAACTTTTGAGCTGTGCAAAAAAGCTTACAATTACCGAAATGCGCAGAACCAAGTGTATATGTGTCTGGGTGTGTATATATGTATATATATATATATATATATATATATATATATATATGCATATATATATATATATATATATATATATATATATATATATATATACATACATATAGATATATGTACATATATATGCATATATGTGTGTATTATCGTATATAGTGTAGCATTGCTTTGTAAACGCACAGCACCGAGTGTGTGTGTGTGTGTCTATATATATATATATATATATATATATATATATATGTGTGTGTGTGTGTGTGTATCTATGTATATATACATGCTTATATATATATATATATATATATATATATATGTGTGTATATATATGCGTATGCGTGTATGTATTATTGTATATAGTGTAGCATTTATTTTCAAACTTGGCCATTAAATACTTCTGTCTTTCAATATTCATTAAAACATCTCTACCTTAGAGACCTAGTGGGTCTTCAATGTCACGAGAATTTAACCACAGAAATTGAGAAGAATATTAATTATATTCCCTTGTACCAGAATCATCTATCGATGATTTTTAATTAAGTTTCAGGAATCTGCGTTGCTTTCAAAATTACGAATTCCTGCCCTAGAATTCCTATCGAAGAAAAGGATTACGAATGGGATTATCGACAGTCCGGTATGGGAAGATAAACGTGTTGGAGATTTCTGATTAAGTAGAGCTTTCATCTAATCAGAAGAAACAGGGCTCAGTTTTTTCAACTCACGTCTTTTGTGGAGTACGGCGCTGTAATCACTTCTCTTAAACAATGTCTTTGATCCTCAGACCGATTCCAATTTTTTGCTATTCGCTCTTTTTCTCAAGTTGAAAAAGGTATTTATAGAATTTTTTAAAAAAGGTTTGTGGTTAAAGAAATAAAGGGATTCTCTGACTCTAAGATCTTAAATTACAACATTGAAATACGAGGCATGGAAACTGTGTTTAGTAAAAGAGCATTAAATTTATCTTGAATGTTTCAGATAATAGTATCCATTATACATAAAGTGTAAGTTTTCAAGTTCTCGAATCTAAAAGAGTAAGTGTAAACTTGAGGAAGGTTTTGTTTTGTTTGGAGTGCTACGGTCTTGAGGAAGATAACAAGGAAATATATATTTTCTTATACACAGTTTTTTACTTCTTCAATTAATAACTGAGATTCTCTTTGATGTTTGAGACGATATATATATATATATATATATATATATATATATATATATATATATAATATAAATATATATATAATATATATACATATAAACGAAGCTTTTCCTATACATGAGTCCCTAGTGGCTGAACCGTTCAACCAATCGAAACAAAAGTTTAGATATAGTTATTTGAATGTATTGGGTCCAGATTGTGATTATTTAAAACAATAAACCTCTCACAGTTACAGTTACAGTGGCATAAATTTCGAAATTTTCGAATGGCAACACCCACTTTTTTCGTTTGCAAATTGATCAGAGCCGGGAAACTCCTTAATTGCCGACGTTGGAACGAGGCACATATCATGTAAATTGGCGTCGTAAAACATTTGCAAAGAAGAGCATCATAAAGAACCAATCCAATAAACGGGAAGGAGTATTGAAGCACCTTGCATAATTCACTGAGGTAGACAGTAGAAGCATCAATCACAGAACACTCTTTCAAAGCACTGATTGTGATACAAGCAGTGTGCGAAGATTGTTTCTTCATGTTCATGCTAATCAGTCTCGTTTCGTGCATCAATACACCTTCCCTGTTATTATGACCTTTACGATGCTCTTCTTTGCAATAGTTTTATAGCGTCAATTTACGTCGTACGTATCTTGTTCCAAAGCCATTTAAGGTTTTTCCATGCTCTGATCAATTTGCACATGAAAAAAATAGATGTTGCCATTCGAAAATTTTGAAATTTTGTCCCTGTAACAGTAACTGTGAGAGGTTTGCTGTTTTAAATAATCACAATCTGGACCCATACAGTCAAATAACTATATCCTAACTTCCATTTCGATTGGTTGAACGGTTTGGCCTCTAGGGACTTGAAAGTTTCTTTTAGACCACACTGTGTATACAATAGAATCTTGACTAACCGAAACTCTCCGTTAACTGAAGTCGATTTCTTCTTCACTTTTTTCCCTTTATACTATCATCCAAACTTTTCCCTCTACAAACATGCATTTTTAAAGTTTTCTATTTTCCCACATTCCTTTTGTATGCAAGCTGTCCTTTCTAAACTACGAGTGCAGATAAATATTTCAAAATTCCCTTTTTTAGAACCCTTCTCTGTATGAGTGTACTTTTTTTAAACTTTCAAACATCCCTATTCTAAACAAAAACACACACCATTTCGAAATTTGGAAGGTCATACTGCTGAGACCCAGAACAATCGAATGTTATTGCACCAATGACGATACTGCATATTAAACTAGATGATTATTGGTGAATTCTTGATTATACGAAAATTTCGATTATAGAAAGTAGGTTCAGTCCCAATTACTTCGTCTAATCGAGCATTGTGTATGTACAAACGCAGTTTACGATTTTCAAATTTTTTATTAATTGAAATGACCAGATGAAATTTTTTTCCTGATATACCTAACAATATAATAGTTTTAACTTGGTATGATTTTTGGTTTTGGAGAGCTAAGGTCTACTTTTTGCAATATGAGGAATAGTGAGACAGGGACCTACTGCTTAAAGTCGATTCCGAATGGCTGCGAACATCCATGCCATAATGGGATTCGAACCCACGAACACCGGTTCCAAAGGCCAGCACCCTAACCATTCGGCCATCGTTTTGCATTTTAGTTTGGATGTAAACAACAAAGAAAATCCCTAACACTTTATTTTACTTTACGTAATAGATGAATTTTACTGAAAAATGATATAATATGTTATTT
The DNA here is from genome assembly GCA_032207245.1 of Pardosa pseudoannulata. Lineage (NCBI taxonomy): Eukaryota > Metazoa > Arthropoda > Arachnida > Araneae > Lycosidae > Pardosa > Pardosa pseudoannulata. The sequence continues at coordinate 128,472,061 of CM063508.1, read as the reverse complement.
ATCAATCTGTTTACATGTTTGTTACACAATGTTTTAGATAATAGTATAGACACAGTAACCATGTTACAGAAAGTGAAAATTGTCTAGTTCTCTAAAGGTGTAGATTCCTAAACTTGAAGAAGATTAAAAGGAAATATGTATTTTGTTATGCACAGTTTTTTGCTTCTATAATTAATAATTGAGATTCTTTTTTATGTTTGAGACGAAATATATGTATTTCTAGGTTTATATCTAAGGATTTTACATTTTGCCTTTTTCATTTTATTCATGGATGCCTTAAAATATTTAAAATAAATATATTATATTCCCCAATAATTTTATAGATTTAATACTTTTTTTACAAAATATCTTATTTCGGATAACTCCAAAAAAATTAAATTAAATTACGTACTTTTTATATCAATAGATAAAATTTCGCAATCTGTAAAAAATAATTCTCTGTACAAAAAGTTTTTTTTCACCTTAAAAGATTTTCAACTTCTCAGAAGCTTTTATTTTATTTTATTAAAAACCTGTTTTGATTTAAATTAGTTTTACAAGAAAATGCTTTCAAAAATTTTAATTAATAAATTTCACATGTAGAGGTCTAATATTAGAACATGTGTTCCCAGAACTGAATTCCAAATTCGGCTTATACAGCTAAATAATAGAGAGTGTATATCTAGTTTTTAACTTAAACATAAAAATTATTATATTAGTCAAGTTTAATATGTTTTTCATTGAAAAAATACTGAATTTTAACTCCATTTTCAATATATTTTTCATTTAGACAAATCATTCATTTGATAACATAGCATTTTTAAACATTTTATTTTGTCTGAAATGATATTATTTATTTGTAAATCAATATATATTTATTAAGGTTTTCGAAAGCTTGATAGATCATAATGCATATGGGATTATGTATACTCAAATTAAGCTGCTCATATGGTATAGCGGTTAGCAAGTTCTATTACGTAATAATGCTTGAATCTAGTTGTGGGTTATAAGGGCCTCGAGAGTAATGGTAATCGTGTGCAAAATGCAATCCCAATAAAATAGTGAACAATTTCGTGATGTGACATGCTGAAAACAGTGTCACATATGACGACAGACTACAAAGAGAATATATATATAAAAATATATGAAATATATTAAATTTATAACACTTAAAATATGTCTCTAAAATTATCCTTTTCCCCTTCTCTCTCTTTCATATCTATATTCTCATTGAAGACTGAGAAGAAGGAAAGGAGAATTTTTAGTGTATATATATATATATATATATATATATATATATATATATATATATATATATATATATATATATATATATATATATATATATATATATATATATATATATATATATATATATATATATATATATATATATATATATATATATATATATATATATATAATATATATATATATTTATATATATATACATATATATATATATTATATATATATATATATATATATATATATATATATATATATATATATATATATATATATATATATATATATATATATATATATATATATATACTATATGCATATATATATATATATATATATATATATATATATATATATATATATATATATATATATATATATATATATATATATATATATATATATATATATATATATATATATATATATATATATATATATATATATATATATATATATATATATATATATATATATATATATATATATATATATATATATATATATATATTATATATATTTATATATACATATATATACATATATATATATATATATATATATATATATATATATATATATATATATATATATATATATATATATATATATATATATATATATATATATATATATATATATATATATATATATATATATATATATATATATATATATATATATATATATATATATATATATATTTATATATATACATATATATACATATATACTATATGCATATATATAGTATATATATATATATATATATATATATATATATATATATTGACTTATAGGTTCGGAAATTTTTAAAATTGAACAGGGAAAAAAAAGTGTCACCATCCCTCTTAAAAAATTTCTTTTACTGTATTCAAGCAGCGTTTTAACTCACTTTCATACCGACATAAAAGATTCTGACGCTTAATGATTCAAGCTTTCTTTTTCCTTTCACGTCAACTTTCTTGCCAGGAGTTCAGTCAAGAATAGGTAGTTATTCTGAAGACTTGAAGACAGTCTGAAGTGTGTAACTACTCTTTCATACGTATTCTAATACATACAATGTAAATAATAAATTTCCAATACTTTAACGTTGGCAGTGGTTTTCCCTTCAGTCAAGGCACTACGGATATAGATTTCAACTGTAATCTACACTATTCTACACCAAGTAAAACTGCTTGATTGGCTTTAAAAGTTCTTTTAATAAAACAATCGAATCCTTTTTCAAATCTACAAAAGAATGTCTGTGACATACTCTTATTGATACCATAAAATAGAATGACAAATATTAACTTTACCATAATATATATTAGTTTAATGAAGCAAAATAACGTGTAACAAGTTAGAAGAAAAATTAAAATAAAGAATAATAATATAAATTTATTCATATCTGATAATTCTTTAACCTAGTAATACAATAGTTATACAGACTACAACAAACGAGACCCATCAAAATAGCAGTGGCAAATGAAAAAGAAAAGGTTGAACTCAAAAGGAATACATCAGTAATCCCGGAATTCAAACAACAACTAACATTGTAATCAAATATACTTTATGAAATTGAGGACGGGATCTGTTTAAAGGACCTAGTTAATATGGGTTGAAATTGTTTTGTTTAAGTTAAGTTACATACGAAAATTAATAACTTTCTTGGATATATTTACATCCATTAATATTATTAACTGTCATTTATGTGCAAAAATAAATATCCTGTTTATGTATTTAATTGTGAATACTTATAAAAGAGGTTTAAAATTTACTTAGTTGTAATTCAGTTATTTTATATGATAGATATTTTGCTTAGACATATTTCTGTGGATGTCCGAAATATTAATTTATTAGGCATTTCTAGAATGTAAGCAAATATTTCTATATTTCATGCTATTAATTAAATTTTTTTATTTCTCTTTATTATGTGTCAATCAAATTTCATGTTTGTGCATGACATAAACTGCTCTCTACAAGATTGTTGCATTTATGTAAATTCGCTTCGATTTAGTTTGTTGTCTGCTTTAACATCTGTTTTTTTCATCGTTCAAGGCATTTTCCCCCTAACAATGGCAAATAAAAATACTTTTTGAAATGATATTTATTTAAGTAAATAAATCTATTTAAATTAGAGTTAACTTGATTTTAGCTTCTCTTTTGTATGATCTATGCCTACTACCACCTACTGGTTTCTATTAAAACCTGATAAAATTAAAGATACAGTCGTGAAAATCGAAATAATGACAAGTTTAAGTTATACCAGTTGTACTAATCGAGCTACAGCAAACAATAGAAATCATTTTTTTTTATCCAGCAATATTTTATTATTCTTATTTTGTTTTGTATTATACAAAATAGTATTTATAATGCCTAGTTTGAAAATGCCACAAATTAAAAAAGAGTTTGTATCTAATGAATGAAATTAAGTCAAATGAATGAAGTGTTATGTGCTGTGAAGATCCCCCTTTGTCCAGAACTAACGACCAGAATCAGCTGATTTGAAGCCTCCTGTTCCGATCGGTTACAATAGCGGGACGACAGAGTGTGTAGGATGGTTACAGTTCCGTTCAATAGATGTTACGCCCTGATCGGTTGCTGGTAATGACCCCCGGAGGATCGCCTAGAGAAGCCTTAATCGAGACAGCCAATGAATGAGAATTCAGCTAAACAAAACTAGCTATAACCTTACGAGGAGTTCCTAAGTAACTGGAATCGTAACTGACCAAAAAATGGTTGCTGGACCGAACTGACACCAGGTATTAAAAATACTCAGAATTATTTGAACTTCCTATGTGGCTCCTATGTGACCCGGCGCTTTTCGACATTTTTTTACGTAGGTGCTTTGACCTCGTGGAGGCTTTCGCTTCTTTGACCGGAGCCGGCTTTCTAGTGATTAAGTTCGGGAGATTCGTAAAGTCCGCCCATATAGGGCGGACTTTAGTTTCTGACACCGAACGGGGGTAAATTGGGTTTGCACTGTACCCTGGAAAATTTTCCACAATTGTGTGAGATTATTTAATCTCTTTTGAGATTATTTAATCTCTGTGATCGACGTTGTTTTGGGAGATTAGAATCCCCTTGTATATAGCCGTATTTACTCAAGAAATAAAAGTGATTTCCAATTTTATCGTCACTGTGATCCTTATTCACGCTACCTCATCACTCGAGAATATTGAAGTCGTCACAATGCAGAAGGTGTCGCGAGATCGAAATTGATTTGGCTGTTTTTAGTTTTCCGAGATTGGCAACGTAGAAAGAATTGGAGTGGAAAACAAATTGGAGGTTGTCACCAACGATGTATCATACAATTATTTTTGAAGAATAAAAGCCTTTAGATTTGAAACTGATCATTTTGTTTAAAATTAATTATATTATGTGTGTGTTCATGTGAATAAAATGTACAAAATGTTTCATTTAGAGAATAAAAAGATGATACTTAAATTCTAGGTCCTTATTTTAACCTTAATTATTAAACCCTGTTATGAGATCAAGATGATCATTAATTTTAGTAGTTTTTACTGAATTAATTAATAAATGATAGATCTAAGTTGATACTCTAAGGAATTAAGGTAACCTTATTGTTAACCTTAATTATTAAAACCCTGTTATGAGATCAAGAGGATCATTAATTTTATTAGTTTTTTCTGGATTAATTAATAAATGATAGATCTAAGATGATACTCTAAGGAATTAAGGTAACCTTATTGTTAACCTTAATTATTAAAACCCTGTTATGAGATCAAGATGATCATTAATTTTATTAGTTTTTTCTGGATTAATTAATAAATGATAGATCTAAGATGATACTCTAAGGAATTAAGGTAACCTTATTGTTAACCTTAATTATTAAAACTCTATTATGAGATCAAGATGATCATTAATTTTATTAGTTTTTTCTGGATTAATTAATAAATGATAGATCTAAGATGATACTCTAAGGAATTACCATAGACTTTCGAAAATATTAACTTTAAAGATACGTTTATTTACCACGGCTTTGGAAAGTAATAACAAATATTGAAGCCAAAGTGATCTCACATGACTCATTATTTTTACGAAATATTTAATATTTACTGCGAGATAATATTTACTATAACTTTGAGGAACAAATACACTTTTTAAATTTTGATCAAACACATTTTTTAAAAAAATGTGATAATAAAACATTACATGTTCCAAATCATTTTGTTTCTTATCAAAATGAGTATGAGAGTCAAAAGCGTTAAAAATTTTGGATTATTTCACTTTTAAAACCTCGGTTCTTTTCAAAACAATGTAAATATTAATTTGTGAAATATGTATTGCAAATCTTCTCTATAAAACTGAGTTATTAAAAAACCTAGAGACAATTTTTAATGAAAGTAGTACGGTAAAGAAAAATATTTTCTGTCATCAATTAAAAAAAGATAAAGTTTATATATACTCTTAGTATTTTTAAGTATCAAACTCAATAACCTAGAAATTAAATGGTAATGATTTTGTGGAGAAGAAATTTATTTTCACTAAAAATTCCTATGCAAGTTGAAGGATAGAATACAAAGAAAAAATACAAAGATAAAAATCCACGTTTTGTTTCATTCATCACAAACTTCTTCCGTTTCACAACCAATCAAAACTCATTGGTATAATCCAAAAAATTAAAACAGGAAAATATGAAAACTGAATAATGTATGAATAGAAATAACTTGTCCGAACATTTTCAATTTAAGAAATGAATACTGAAAGACCCAATCTAATTTAGGTTAAAGAATTTTTTCATAATTTTAATTCATTTGAAGAAAATGATTTTCTGGTATATTTCTCAGTTAACTTACATAGTATGGTCAAAAACCCAATTTTGTGAACGCTTTGAATTCTGCCCACATTTATTAGTATGTTTGAGAAAATATATGGAAATTAACATGATATTATTAAATTCGACATTATCTGGTTTATTTAATTGATAGTACATATATTAATACTAACACTACTATCTGAAAATACAAGCTTCTAAAGAGAAAATCAAGGATTCTAAAGATAAAAACAATTGAGAAAAGTTCTTTGGAAGTATATTTTGAGTGAATATCATTTGTGCTACTTCTTGGCATTTTGGCTTATTTTTGGATATTCATTTTATGCATGATTACTCGAAATCGGAACTATTAAAATGGAACATTGTCTGATGATTCAAATATCTTTAACCTTAGCAAGCAACATCGTCTAATTATTTAAATACTAGCATATAGCAAGTCATATGAGGGGACCAGTAAAATTTTTAATTTTCCAGAATTGTAAAGTAATCTATGAGGAAGGTAAAAAAAATGGGTTGTTTTTTGGATGAGAATTATCAATAATTTGTTTATCTTTACTGACCGCATGTTAGTCGCCAACTTTAATTTATCTTTCCATACTACGTGATAGGACGTACAACAGAGGTTTTAATATTAACAGTAATTATTTGGCGGTATATATGAATGATGTCCAAAATTTAGCGAATCGATTGCAAACCGTGTAGTTATGAATAAAAAACAAACACACAAACGAACAAACTCGTTCAAAGATATATAACTTAAACGCTAGATATATATCAGTCCATGAAATAGACTTTTATGAAAAGACTATCCTAGACTTTTATGAAAAGTATTTGTTGTTAATACGATGAGAAAATTTTCATTACAACAAAATATAATCGATGATTAAAATTAAAATTATCACTTATGACCTAATCTATTTATTAAACCAAATATAAAACAAAATTATTTACTTAATATTCAAGTTCGGGGATGAAACATATGAAAGTAATTCAGACGGTATTTAAATAATTTAAAATAAGAAATGATTAAAGGAGAGGGTTTAAAGGAATGACGACATAATGCTAGAAAAAAAATGTTATTTTTATCTACTTATAATGTGATAAAATGATGGATTTAATCGCCTGATCTTTACCGAAGAAAATAGGGCTTGAAATAATGGCATTAAACAATCGAAAATGGGGAAAGGGGTAGATTTCGAACGTTTTCCAGCTCGCTTTGAATTTCGCTAACCCTAATTCATAATTCAATATGGATGCCTCTATCCTTTCCAGGTCCATGCGCTTCATAAATTCGAGGACAGACAGACAGATAACATGGCTATTATTATATAGGAAATTTTTACTCTTAGTAACTCAACATGAAAAAAAAATCACATAATATAGCGGGGATTTTTTCTCAAAATGTATTATATTGCAAATAGTTGTATATCATAATATCCCAAACTTGAAGATAACTATATATGAAAATCAAAAACTCACTAATTTAACAGAATAATTACTATCACTCTTCAGTTATCTGGTAATTAGTGAATGTCGTCAGATACTTAACACTTATAAACTATTAAACGTCAATAAACTGGACTCTATATTTGTATGCTGTGGGCTGGGTTACGAATATTGAATAACACTTAAGGTATCGGACTAAGTAAAGTTAGATAAATTACATGAAAATAAAGCCATCGAACGATTGAGCATAATTTAAATATACAGTTTAGATACAAAATATATGTTAAAGAGGATTTATGAAATTTGTATTTAGCACAAAGTATGATGTATGTGTGAAATGTGTTAGTTATATACTTTTTCTTGTATAAATGTAAATGATAAAATGTATGCAAGGCCTTAAATAATAAAATGTAATAAATAATTAAATTAAAAAAAACATAAAATAATAAAATATATGTTACATTCAAATTTGTGTAATCTATGTAAAATGTATGTAAATTTTAATATTTTCTAAAAAGTAAGGTGTTTTAATTTTTTTACAATTTTTTAGGTTGATTTTTTTCGGGAAACTTGATTTTTATGAAAACTCGGATTCAAATTTTAATGCATTTAAGCAAATTTTCTCAGACCCTCTGTCTTCAGTACAAATGAGTCAGACTGTATTTCTCTTTTGAATATGTACACTATATATAAAATTACTTAGTTGTAGAATGATTATTAATTAAAGTGATTGCTGCATGGAGAAATTTCAAACTTCAGTTTAACAAAATTTCATTTGATCTTAACTAAACATCTCCTTCGTTAGATTTCCCCCATTTGAGATCGTGTCTAAAATGTAAAGCTTTCTCTGACTATTTATTCTGTTAATAGCACTGCAGAGGGAAAATCTGTCAAAGGACTTTGAAAGCGCATGAACAATTGACAGTCCATAATTACGGATATTCAGTTCAGATTACATATTCTTTGAAATCTTTATAATTTCATTTTCGGCTAATGTAATAGTATTAAACAAGTATGGTGATTGTTCGGATTTTCATAAATAAATAAACTTTTCATTAAATTCCAAATTGATAATATATGTTCTTACATATGAAAGAAACACAATTTAGCGATATTTTTCTTCCAGACATCTCAGAGGGGGGAGGTATAACCGAAACTTGCCAGTTCCTTATTGGGACTAGTGGCAGAATTATAACAATGTACGATTGAAATGAATATTACTCTAATTAAGGAAAACATTTTTCTATTTAATTGTTTCATTTGTTGTTATTGATGTAATTATTAATATATATCACGTAATGTAAAATACCTTTAATGTTTTTCAGATACCAGCATATTTTATTTAGAGACTTTGACACTATTTGCCAAAAACATTCTTGTACCAAAAAAATTCCAAAGAACTCTAGAACATGTATTTTTATTTCTCTTTTGAATAAGTACACTATATATAAAATTACTTAGTTCTATAAAGATTATTAATTAAAGTGATTGCTTCATGGAGAAATTTCAAACTTCAGTTTAACGAAATTTCATTTGATCTTAACTAAACATCTCCTTCGTTACATTTCCCCATTTGAGATCGTGTCTAAAATGTAAAGCTTTCTCTGACTATTTATTCTGTTAATAGCACTGAAGAGGGAAAATCTGTCAAAGGATTTTGAAAGCGCATGAACAACTGACAGGTCATAATTACTGATATTCAGTTCAGATTACATATTCTTTGAAATTTTTATAATTTCATTTTCGGCTAATGTAATAGTATTAAACAAGTATGGTGATTGTTCGGCTTTTCATAAATAAATAAATTTAATAATAAAGAGATAAAGAAACATTATTTAGTAATGTTTCTCTTCCAGAAATCTCATGAGAAGTCTAAGAGCAACTTACCAGTTAAATATTGGGACCAGCGGCAGAATTATTTAAAAATACGTTCGAAATGAATATTACTCTGATTAAGGCAAGCATGTGATACTATTTAATTGTTACATTGGTTATTATTGATTTAATTATTAATGTATATCACGTAATGTAAAATACCTTTAATGCTTTTCAGGTACCTGCATCTGTCATTTAGAGACCTTGACAATATTTGGTAAAAGCATTCTTGTACCAAAAAAATTCGAAACAGCTCTAAAACAAAGATTTTTAGATTTACCGCACATCTTAGTTGCATTGATACATTTAATTACTACTTATTTTTTTCTAGTGATTGAGAGTTATTGATTGTTTATTGAATTCAGCTGATTCAGCTTTTTGGTTGGATTCGTTTGTTCCATTATTTTCAGAAGTTTTGTAATACATCAATATTAGTTTTTAAATGAAATTTACTTAATTATTATGACATGTGGGTATATGCAATAATACAAAGTGTCAATTTATCTTAATTTAAATAATGACCTTCCAATTTTTTTTATTCAAAAATAGTAATGAATAGCAAAGTAATGATTAATATGTTGCGTTTCATACATTAAATAAACAAATTAATAGTATTTTTAGATTAGTAAATTCAAATATATAAACATAATAAGGGACGTTAATTTAAAAAAAAAGTATATTTATTTAATCATACTCTCATTGTAGCTTGACTACAATTTAGGTTTATGCATATTTAAAAAACATATTTTAAAGTGCTTTTTTTAGAAAAAAAAGACTTATGAGTGTCAGTTTAGTTGACGGGCAGCCAAATTACTGAAAAAATTCGATACTTAAAGAGCACTCGAACACTTAAAGTATTAATTCGTTCTTTCAAACTTTCATTTTTATCTAAATGAAAATCTGTACAAAACTTTTTAAGAAAGAAAACTTATGTTTAAGAATAACTACAGGATGTATAGTTTCAGATATGTAACTTAAGAACAAGTATCGAAGAAAGTGTATTATCAGTAATACACACTGTACGCTATCTAGGTAAGTAGATAAACTTTATGTCTGATTATATAAATAAAAATAAATAAATGCAAAAAAGAACTTAAATCATTGAAAATCTAAGAAAAATAAAAAGCAATGACCGTGTATCCTGTAACCAATACTAATGGAGTACTCTTTTTAGTTCATTTCTTATTTTGAAGGATTCAGTGGTCGTGCCTTTAATATACTTAATACATTCAGATTAATTAGCTTTATAGGATTAAAAAGTTTTGTTTTATATGCATAAGAAAGTTTAAAAACCCCTGAATGATCTAATTGTTTATTAAATGCCCAGTAAAAGTGATGAATGGAAAATACAAAAAAAAACATGTGTAACCGCAGGATACTACATTCAATCACATATTTAAAAATTTCTTGTCGATACACATATCTGTGATCTTTAATTGTTTTGTTAGAAGAACTACAGTCAATAGTTACTTTTCTACAGATTGTTTACTTTTCTACAAATATTTAGATGATTCGTAACATTTGAATCTGGTTTCAATGCTAACAAGCATCCATTTTAATTATATAAATCGAACTCACAGTTTTTATTATCAAATAGCTGTTTTCTATTGGTTAATTATCTTACTTAAACATTTTTGTTCGTATAAGAAAAATATATAGATTGATATAACAATAGCTTCTTTGAGTTCAGCATTTGGTCAGAGTATATCAATGCTTCTCAACGAGAGGCAGGCGCATGGTGGAGTACATGTTTTTTAAGGTGAGTATTTGACTTTTCAAAAGGCTCCTTTTAACTCTTTCAGGCTAAATGGTATAATATATATAAAACTTGTCCTATTTTTCTTAAGATCCATTTCAGTAGCCCGGAGTTGAGACCCAAATTTAGTTTATTGTACTTGACTAAAATAAAATAAAGTTTTTTGCTTTTTATTGTCTCAGAATTTTACTTTGTCTTTTTATCATATTTAAAACATACTTAATTTCTTATATATTTTTTTAAGTTTAGTTAACAGACCCTATAATGGAGATGGTCGAGGCAAGATTATTACAAGTATGGCCTAGCTGAGTTCCACTTCTCAGAACTTCAGTTACGAAGTATATTCACCATGTAAGTTCATCAGATATTTAAAAGCAACTTATCAACAGTGAGGCATGGTCCAAAACAGGTTTAGAAGCACTGCTTTACACAGAATTAAAGACATTATAAATTATTAAAGTGGTCGTTTAAAAACGTTTCAGGGGGTTATTTTAACTTCAGATAAATCATGGCAGATGTATTAATAAACGTAATATATTTGGTAATATATGTTAATTTAACTTCAATCTCAACTGACGAAAAGTACCAATTTTTCTTATATATTAGGCTCACATTCAATTCTTATGATACTCTTCATACAACAAAATTAAAAGTACAATCCAGGCCAATGTTAGCCAAATGATGATGTGAACGTTAACATAAAATTAGCCAAAATAAAACTCGTGCACTAAGATCATCTGATAAATTATAGATTTAAAATTTAAATTAATTTTTGACACGTATATTTGCTTAGATAATATGCAAAATCATTCATGTGTGAATACTGCCAAATCAAGTAACACGGTGAACAAAAGAATCGTTTCATATCGACAGTGAGTGTATGGTGAGAGCAAATAATATCTGTTCAAAATTTAGCCACTCTATGACAAACCATAGTTATTTGTATAAAATACAAGCGGACACCTTTTTTATACATATTTATATTTCTTTCCTATCCCGTTATCCTGTGACTCTTGAAAGAGTTTTAAGCAATATTAAAGAAACAAATATTTTATATTTTAATTGTGTCACTTCTTTTAACCTCGAGATTTAACATAGACAGTATATCAGGAGAGAGAAAGATAATCTTTACAAATTCTGTTTTCTTTATTAAATTCTGTGGTATAATATATACTTTCTCTGAGTAAGAGAAATCCTAAAAATAATCCTAAAATCCTTTGAGTTTTTTTTTTTTTTCAAATGAGTTTCTTTTAAAAAGAACCGACATAACTAGATTCAAATAACTTTATGAACAGAACCCGGTATCACTATAGCCATATTGAGTTTCAAATCATGTTTGTATTTTTTTTTAAATTTATTAAATTTAAAACTCTATTCTTTATTAAAATGTTTTCATACCTAATAAAAAGAATGATTAGTTATTGAATATTTCGAACAAGCAATAATTTTGTTTACATAAAACAAATGTAGATATTCAACCTTCTGTTCTGGAGAATTTTTAAAGAAAATATTGCTGATATATGAAACTTTTATTTCATTGCTACTTCAAATCTACATTAATACTACTATTTACTAGTTTTGCGACTTTAAAATAAAATACGGATTACAATACGGAAATCTGGCAAAAATATATCACATGCATAAATTGACAACATATTTACAAGCCTATATACCATCTGATATATATATCACTGATACGAGTTTATAAAATCTCCCGAATAATAAATAAATAAAGTGCTAAAGGATATCGTCCTGAAATTTCTCTCGACACAAATCCGATTACCTGCTGCAAATGGATACTCTAAGAAGCATCGGCGTGAACTATCAAATCATATTAGAAGAAGATTGATTCAAAGCTGTCCAACCATTTCGTTTTACCCGATGTTGTCATTTATAGACAGCGATTACAGGGTCATATATCATAAAACAGTTATTACCTGTCAGGCAGACTATAGGACTTACACTTTTTTGTCATATTAAAAAGAAAAAGTCAGTTTTAACTTATAGTAAGGAATTAAATATATAGATATTTCATATAAAATTACATAAACATTTACTTGCAGAATATTCTTCGGAATCAAACCAAAATCTAAAGAGTAATACATATCTTCCTAAAATCTTTAAAATCAGAGATAAAGAACTTTGAGTTCTGCTATTTGAACCATAGAACACTTATTACGTATAATTCACTACATTATGTTCTTATGCCGTTACAAATGTAAGTAAATATAAAAAGGTTGTGAATAAATATTTAATCTCATGCATCATGCAATTATCAGAAAATGCATATTTATTAATGTATTTATTAATATGTTGTTAACACTCAAAATTGAAAAATTTTTAATACCTAGGAAATATACAGTATTTATGAAGGTTATTAAGAATTTTTTCATTAGATTTTTATTGAAATGTTTCAAATTTATTTTTATTCATTTCTTTTTCTTTCTCATTTATTCATTTTTATTTATGTAATCAGGACTGAAATTTACTTACATACCTAGAAAATATACAGTATTTATGAAGGTTTTATAGACATTTTTTCAATACTTAGTTATTTTTCCTCAAAAGGAAATATTTCATATTACCCATTTATTCCCATTTATTCATTTCTATTTTCATTTTCCCATTTATTCATTTTTATTTATGTAATCAGGACTGGAATTTACTTACTTACCTAGGAAAACTACAGTGTTAATGAAAGTTTTATACACATTTTTTCAATACTTAGATAGTTTTCCTCCAAATGAAGTGCATCATATAACCCATTTATTCCCATTTATTCATTTTTATTTATGTAATCAGGACTCGAATTTACTTACTTACCGAGGAAATATACAGTATTTATGAAGGTCTTATACTTATTTTTTCAATACTTAGTTATTTTTCCTCCAATGGAGGTATTTCATATAACACTACATAAATATTTACTTACATAATATTCTTCTGGATCAAACCAAAATCTAAACACTAATACATATCTTCCTAAAATCCTTAAAATCCGAGGTAAAGAACTTTGAGTTCTGCTGTTTGAACCATAGAAAAACTTATCAAATACGCTTCACTACAATATGTTCTTAAGCCTTTACAAATGTAAGTAAATATAAAAAGGTTGTGCATAAATATTTAAACCCATGAATCATAAGAAATTTATAAAGGTTTACTTAGTAATGCTAGAAAAATATGTTTAAACAGAAAATTTGTTATATTTATTAAGAACATGTAGAATTTTCTAGAATTAATGGAATGTTCTAGTAGTTTAACTTCTTTTTCTCATTTATTCATTTTTATTTATGGAATCAGGGCTGGAATTTACTGAGATACCTAGGAAATATACAGTATTTATGAAGGTTTTATACACATTTTTTCGATACTTAGATATTTTTCCTCCAAAGGAAGTATTTCATATAACCCATTTATTCCCATTTATTCATTTCTATTTTCATTTTCCCATTTATTCATTTTTATTTATGTAATCAGGACTGGAATTTACTTACTTGCCTAGGAAATATACAGTATTTATGAAGGTTTTATACACATTTTTTCAATACGTAGATATTTTTCCTCCAAATGAGGTGTATCATATAACCCATTTATTTCCATTTATTCCCATTTATTCATTTTTATTTATGTAATCGGGACTGGAATTTACTTACTTGCCTTGAAAATATACAGTATTTATGAAGGTTTTATAGACATTTTTTCAATATTTAGATATTTTCCTCCAAATGAGGTATATCATATAACCCATTTATTCCCATTTATTCATTTTTATTTATGTAATAAGAACTGGAATTTACTTACTTACCTGGGAGATATACAGTATTTATGAAGGTTTTATACACATTTTTTCAATACTTAGATATTTTTCCTCCAAATGATGTATATCATATAACCCATTTACTCTCATTTATTCATTTTTATTTATGTAATCAGGACTGGAATTTGCTTACTTACCTAGGAAATATACAGTATTATTGAAGGTTTTATACACATTTTTTTTAATACTTAGTTATTTTTCCTCCAATGGAGGTATTTCATATAACACTGCATAAATATTTACTTACAGAATATTCTTCTGAATCAAACCAAAATCTAAAGAATAATACATATCTTCCTAAAATCCTTAAAATGAGAGATAAAGAACTTTAAGTTCTGCTATTTGAACCATAGAAAACAAATCAGTAGGCTTCACTATACTATGTTTTCATGCCTTTACAAATGTAAGTAAATACAAAAATGGTTGTGCATAAATATTTAATCCCATGCATCAAAAGAAATTTATAAAGGTTTACTTAGTAATACTTGAAAAATATGTTTAAACAGAAAATTTGTCATATTTATAAAGAATATGTAGAATTTTATGGTATTAATGACATGTTTTAGTAGTCTAACTTCTTTTTATCATTTATTCATTTTTATTTATGTAATCAGGACTGGAGTTTACTTACTTACTTAGGAGATCTACAGCGCATATGAAGGTTTTATACGCATTTTTTCAATACTAAGTTCTCTTTCCTGCAAAGGAGGTCAATATGTTGGCAGTTAGGGTGATTTTCTACTAATTCATCTCAAATACTGTAAATGATATGTTTATTTGAATTATTAATCTGAGATTTCTCACCATTAATCTAAAAATACAATTTTTCAGAATATGCTAAGTTTACAACAGTGTCCAAGTTTTGTGCAACTGACGATCTAACAAACGTACAAGAGACAAATTACCCTAATCCGTATAACATGCCTGACGTCTTGATATTTTCGCTTGTCTCTTAAGCTAAACCCATGCATCATAAGAAATTTATAAAGGTTTACTTAGTAATGCTAGAAAAATATGTTTAAACAGAAAATTTGTTATATTTATTAAGAACATGTAGAATTTTCTGGTATTAATGAAATGTTTCAGTAGTTTAACTTCTTTTTCTCATTTATTCATTTTTATTTATGGAATCAGGGCTGGAATTTACTGAGATACCTAGGAAATATACAGTATTTATGAAGGTTTTATACACATTTTTTCGATACTTAGATATTTTTCCTCCAAAGGAAGTATTTCATATAACCCATTTATTCCCATTTATTCATTTCTATTTTCATTTTTCCCATTTATTCATTTTTATTTATGTAATCAGGACTGGAATTTACTTATTTGCCTAGGAAATATACAGTATTTATGAAGGTTTTATACACATTTTTTCAATACGTAGATATTTTTCCTCCAAATGAGGTGTATCATATAACCCATTTATTCCCATTTATTCCCATTTATTCATTTTTATTTATGTAATCAGGACTGGAATTTACTTACTTGCCTTGAAAATATACAGTATTTATGAAGGTTTTATAGACATTTTTTCAATACTTAGATATTTTCCTCCAAATGAGGTATATCATATAACCCATTTATTCCCATTTATTCATTTTTATTTATGTAATAAGAACTGGAATTTACTTACTTACCTGGGAGATATACAGTATTTATGAAAGTTTTATACACATTTTTTCAATACTTAGATATTTTTCCTCCAAATGAGGTATATCATATAACCCATTTATTCTCATTTAATTATTTTTATTTATGTAATCAGGACTGGAATTTGCTAACTTACCTAGGAAATATACAGTATTTTTGATGATTTTATACAAATTTTTTTTTAATACTTAGTTATTTTTCCTCCAATGGAGGTATTTCATATAACACTGCATAAATATTTACTTACATTATATTCTTCTGAATCAAACCAAAATCTAAAGAATAATACACATCTTCCTAAAATCCTTAAAATGAGAGATAAAATACTTTAAGTTCTGCTATTTGATCCATAGAAAACCTATCATGTTGGCTTCACTACATTATGCTCTCATGCCTTTACAGTAAGTAAGTATAAAAAGGGTTGTGTATAAATATATAATCCCATGCATCAAAAGAAATTTATAAAGATTTACTTTGTAATGCTTGAAAAATATGTTTAAACAGAAGATTTGTCATATTTATTAAGAATATGTAGAATTTTATGGTATTAATGAAATGTTTTAGTAGTCTAACTTCTTTTTTATCATTTATTCATTTTTGTTTATGTAATCAGGACTGGAGTTTACTTACTTACTTAGGAGATCTACAGCGCCTATGAAGGTTTTATACGCATTTTTTCAATACTAAGTTCTCTTTCCTGCAAAGGAGGTCAATATGTTGGCAGTTAGGGTGATTTTCTACTAATTCATCTCAAATACTGTAAACGACATGTTTATTTGAATTATTAATCTGAGATTTCTCACCATTAATCTAAAAATACAATTTTTCAGAATATGCTAAGTTTACAACAGTGTCCAAGTTTTGTGCAACTGACGATCTAACAAACGTACAAGAGACCAATTACCCTAATCCATATAACATGCCTGACGCCTTGATATTTTCGCTTGTCTCTTAAGCTGTGTGAATAAATAATAAAGGTGTAATTTTTGAAAAGATTTTCCTAAGTTTTACGAGTTTCTTTGCAAGCAGTTTTAAAATTGTTTAACTACCTGACCTTTTTTTAAATGAATATTTCTCAAACTATGCGTTTTTTACACCTCTGAAAGTACGTACGACGTTCCTTACAAAAGTTCTTTTACATAATGCACTTAATATAATAGAGCAAACATGTTGGACAATAGATTGCAGCTATTACTCAAATGTTGTGCAGCATACGATCTAAGATAATACCGAAGGAACGCTTCTAAAATTATGGTATATGCTGTTAAAAGCGTTTATGAGATATTCTTGAAACCACTGAAGGCAAATTTTATATTCTTCACAAAAATATTAAGTTTCCTTCTCTTATGGGACTGCACTTGTCAGCCATTTTCAAACCTCTATATATTCTGCTTAATTACATCTCTTACTACGATACATCATTTATTCACTTGAAAGACAGCCTTTTCAAACCCTTTATTATAAGTTTGAATAAATTGCTGTGCAAAATTTTTTTGTTCATTGTCACACGGTTCAGAACAGCCAGCACTACTTTTGGATGGAGGAGGCCAGAGTGACTTTGGGGTGGAACGAAACCTATTTAACCCTTTAAAGGTCACCAAAATAAATTCATGGAAATTTAATGTAATTTGTTTACAAATGTTATCAATAATCCTTGTATATATAAAATATATAAATTTTCTTTACATTCCTTAAAAGGGTTTGCCTTAGAGGATACCAAATTAGGGTTTGAGAAGTGGTTTAACTGACTAACACCTACCCTTGTGCAGCTTGAAAATTATGCCTTTTTAAAAGTTTAACTATACTGGAAGAATAATAAATGATAATCCTTAAACTGGTATAATAAATAAATAGCTTAACTTAAAAGTGTTGTTTGTATAGATACTTTTATTTGAGGTCATAAGTAAGATAAATTGAATATGACTTCTCAAGTATAGAAAGTTTAAATACATATATTTCAATAGAAAAATAAATAAATAAGTTAAACGTAGAACTATCATCTGTTATATATTTAAAATATCAAAAATATAATGTGTATAAAATGTATAATATGTATATATAAAATTTTTAAAATATGTAAAATATATAAAATATGTAAAATATAAAAAATATATAAAATATATAAAATGTATAATATATATACATATATATATACACACACACACACACATATATATATATATATATATATATATATATATATATAAAATCAAAAACTCATCCATGTCTCTAAAAGTTTTTTTTAATTGCAAAATCTCTTGATTCTATATCATTGGCTTCCGTATATCACAGATCTATGAGATTGGTGCAGTAAATAATCATAAAAAGATAAAGCAAAGTAATCCAAAAAGTAAAGTTAAAAAAAAAGATGTTTAATAGGTGGTTTTGGTACGAAACCACTGTCCGGTAAAGGGTTAGGAACCTTTTCCATCTAATTTTGTGTATGTGTACGAAATTTCACGTTATTTGGTTGTCTGGATCTTGAGTTATAAGGGAACAGACAAAGAGACAACTTATATAGAGAGAGAGGAAAAATGGCAATTTTTTTTACCTTAATCGACCAATTAAAAATAAATTTCAAATTTGCTTTCCTCTGTCAAGTTATAAAAGTAAAGGTTACTAAAAAATAGTTATCAGTTAAAAGATAAATGAGATTAATTTTTTAATATTAAATTACTGAATCATAATAAAATAAGCCCATAGCAAATAGCACGTATCATATTTTTAAAGCATATTTTCACTATCTCCTAATAAAATATAATAAATAATTAATTACCTCATACTTTAATTAATATATATCTTTCAGTTTAAAATCCCTATTCCTGTAAAAAGGATATGTATTTGGAACTACAATGTAATAACGGTCTTTCTTCACCAACAGAAAACATTCGAAATATCTTCATTGGTCAATTAAAGTCCTTAATTTTTTCCGATGTTATATATAAATATAAAAAACTACACACATTTTTTACCTCAAGCGACAATTAAAAAATTCATTTCAAATTTACTTTTCTATGTCAAATTATAAAAGTAAATGTTACTAAAAAATAATTATCAGTAAAAGAATAAATGAGACTATTTTTCCAATATTAAATTACTAAATCATCATAAAATAAACCCATGACGAATATTATGCATCAAATTTTTAAACATATTTTCCCATTCTCCTTATAAAATATAATAAATAATTAATTAGCTCATACTTTAATTAATATTTATATATATCTTTCAGTTTTAAATCCCTATTCCTGTAAAAAATATATATATATTTGGCATTGATGTAATAACGGTCTTTCTTCACCAACAGAAAACACTCGAAATGTCTTCATTGGTCATTTAAAGCAGTGGTGAGCAAATTAGGGGTCGCGACCCCAGTGGGGGTCGCCAGAAGTTTTTTGGGGTGGCCAAATTTTTATGAAATGCATTATCCCTGCATGCTGCATACCATACAGTGTATATATAAAGAGTGAAGCTCCGTCACTCACTGTTTAATTACAATTTCAGGCTGTCCACTCTTTCTTTGACCGTAATTCGTAATGTATGTAAAGTGTGAAGACGCAAGTTTTTCACTCCGGTAGATAGCGCCCTCTTCGCTGTAATTCGCCAGTTTGAAAGTTGTTTAGTGAGAAAGAGCAATTGATAGATCTAATTAGTGATTATACTCTTCGAAACCAAATTAAGACTCAGCTTTGCCAAAAATTTTCGCTATCCGTGGAAAAACAATATCCCGTTTTATGCAAGAATGCCATCAGAGTGTTAATACAATTTGCATCAACGTATTTATGTGAAACTGTTAGAGTTTCAATAAAAACTAAATACCGTTCGCGTTTAAACCCTGAAGATTATATGCGAATTGCAATTAGCAACATACATCCAAACATCGATGAGATAATTAGAAACTTACAGCCACATACATCTCATTAAAGGGCAATTTACTGATTTTTGTGTTATGCAAAAAGTATTTTCTTAAAATTATAAATAAAATTAATATGAGTCAAATATGATGATGTTTTTATTCGATGAACCGAAATAAATGCGCGAAATATACATCGTATTTCTCTAGGAGTCGCCAAAAATTTTCTCTCTACAAAAGGGGTCGCAATCGAAAAATGTTTGCGCACCACTGATTTAAAGTCTGTAAATGTTTTCCAATGTTATATATAAATATGAAAAACGACAATTTTTTTTACCTCAAGCGGACAATTAAAAAAACAGTTTCAAATTTACTTTCCTCTGTCAAATTATAATAGTAAAAGATACTAAAAAATAGTTATCAGTAAAAGATAAATGAGACTATTTTGCAATATTAAATTACTAACTCATCATAAAATAAACCCGTATCAAATATCCCGTATCATATTTTTAAAGCATATTTTCCCTATCTCCTCATAAAATATAATAAATAATAAAATAACATTTTTTCCTCATTAAATAATACATTCAAAAGTAAAAACTGGTTTCAGATAAAATACATAAACAAATATCATAAATATATTTTCGCAACTGCAAGTTTTAAAAAGATTTGTATCCATTATATGAGTCTTTTATTTCTAAAACAATCACACCTTCAGATATGAAGATTATTAATATAGGATTCTTTCAGTTTGGAAATTATAAGACCGAAATCTTATTTTGCATGGAATTTATTGATATTTATAATCAAAGAGCAAAAATATTTTCTCATAAAGTATTTTATTGAACGGTAATTGCAGTTAAAACCAATAGTTTACCTCGACAATGTAATAAATTTTAATATCATGGAGAGACATAAAATACATTAAAGCAAAAGAAAGCAGCAACAAAACTTTTATTACTCACATTATTAGTTTTCTCTTAACTTTATTTTAAAAGTCGATTTCTTTGTAGTTTTTCTGTGCAAAGAATGCAAGACAACAAACCATTAAAATTTTTATAGCAATAGTCACACAGGAAAAGAAAATCGTTTACTTATCGTTTGGATAACCTTTAGTGAAACGTTATTTTGTTATACCTTTTTCTATAAAACTAGCATATAATTCGTCATATGACGGAATCAGTAAAATTTTTAATTTTCCAGAATTGTAAAGCACCCTAGGAGGCAGGTAAAAAAATGGTTTGTTTTTTGACTGAGAATTTTCTGGTGCACGCTCAATAATTTGTTTATCTTCATACTCTTCTAAAGCCTACCGATACTGTGAATAAAGTTTAGAATCACGTTGAATTCATTTAGAAAGATCATTCAAAGTTTTTTTGCCTGCGTCGAAATTATCGTTAAGTTCCTTTTGCCACAGTAATTAATGGAAGTAAAGGAATGAAATTATCATTTCCATTACACGCTGGAAGTAGATAGAATTTGTTGTTAATGCCGGTGATAAAATTTTCATTGCAAACAAAAAATAATTGATGATTAAATTTAATCCAAATATTATCTAAGTTCAGTGATAAAACGTATGAAAATAATTCAGAAGATATTTAAATAAGTTAAAATAAGAAAGGATTACATGAGATAGTCAAAGGAATGACGTCATAACTCTAGAAAAAATGTTATTTTTGCTTATTTATTATGTGATAAATTGATAAGATGAATCACCTGCTCTTAACTAGGGAAAGGGGTTGAAAAAATGGTATTAAATAATGGAAAACGGGGGAACGGGTGGATTTCGAAAGTTGCTAACCCTAACTCTTTAAAAATCCATTTTGGAGCCCTCTATCCATTTAAGGTACAACCGCTTCATAAATTCGAGGACAGACGGACAGATAACTTAGGCTATTAGTATATATGGAATACTTTCACAACTTAAATTTAATTTCACAACTTAAATTAAGATTTTTAAAACACATTAATTGAACATGATATTTAAACAGAAAAAGGAATTTTACATTATATCTTAAACTAACAATTGTCGAAAGGTAGGACACTGTATTTCAATATTTTTCATAGTTTCGATATCTAATTCATCATGGATATCGTAATCGTTTTTAAGCTTTAGATCCCAATCTCATTAGCCCTCGAGTGGCAGAATATTAGACAGTATCTAAAAAAACCAAAGAAACCCATTTAATTTTTATGAATTTTAAGTTATATAAAACTATTAGTCTATTTTTTAGTTTCCGTCATATACGACACTCGTTCTGACATTTTCTTAACTCTAAAATGACATCCCCTATATAATAATAGCCTGAGTTATCTGTCCGTCTGTCCACGAATTTATGAAGCGGATGGACGTGGGATGGATAAGGGCATCAATATTTGATTCTTCATGAGTTAAGGTTAGCAAAATTTAAACCAAGTTTAAAAACGTTCGAAATCCCCCCTTTCTCCCTTCTCGATCGTTTAATTCTATTATTGTACTATATTCCCCGGATTAAGAGAAGACAATGATTAAATTCATCAATTTATCACATTAGATGTAGATAAAAATAACACTTTTTTCTATCATTATGACATCATTCATTCAACCATCTCATTTCTTATTTTAAACTATTTAAATGTCGTCTGCATTATTTTCATACGTTTTATCAGTGAACTTAAATATTAAGTAAATAATTTCCTTTTCTATTTGGCTTAAATAATAGATTAGGTACATATGTGATAATTTTAAGTTTAATCATCGATTATTTTTTGTTGCCATGAAAATTTTATCACCGGTATTAACAACAAATTCTTTTCATAAAAGTCTAGGAGTCTATTTCACCGACTAATACATATCTAACGTTTAAGTTTATATCTTAGAAAATGAAGAAATTCGTTTGTTCGTGTGTTTGTTTTTTATACACAACCACACGGTTTGCAATCCATTCTCTAAATTTTGGACATCATTCATATATACCGCCAAATAATCACTGTCAGGATTAAAACCTTTGTTGTTCATTCTATCATGTAATATGACAAGATAAATTAAAGTTGGCAACTAACATGCGGTCAGTAAAGATAAACAAGTTATTGAGATTGTACCAGATAATTCTCAGCCAAAAAACAAAACTTTTTTTTTTACCTGCCTCATAAAGTATTTTACAATTCTGGAAAATTAAAAAATTTGATGTTCACGTCAAATGACGGGCTATACGCTAGTTTAAGGAAAGATATTAGTCATTTATATATTTAACGGTCTAAATAAAATGTCTATTAAATTTATTTATTTCAAGTATTTCTCAACAAAGTAAGGTTTAACAAATTCACGATTATATTTGCGTATAAGTAGATGTCAAATATTTTCTGAAAGTTCATTACACATCAGCTTATACCCTAATAAAGAAATACATTTGAAATTGAGTTACAATTCAGCTCTAGAAAGCATAGAAAGTAAAAATAAAATACTTGGGTAGCTTTCTTATACTCTAATTTTCCAGAACTGAAAAATCTAATCCACCTTTTTCAAATACATCAGGTCCACCATTTCCGTTCCGGATATTTGAAACATTTTAGTGGATTTACTAGACGTTTCAACACTAAGAATCAAAATAAATAAATTTTTAAGACTCTTTTGGTTTCAAATACTATTCGTCTAGAGAAAAGTGTTCAAAAGTATTTAATATTTTGCAGCACACCTTATAACTAATAGGTAAATGATCTTATGCAATTAAATTGACATAGTTGCTTCTCATCAGTTTTCACTTTGCTTACTCAGCAATTAAAAAGTGACATCCAGTTTTAAGTAAATTAATAATTCATTAGCAGCTTGAAGAGTATAAATTTTCTTGGACATTCATTACAATACTTAAGAGAATTTTAATTTAAGTTAAAGCACTCAATACATTTAAAATAGAAAAAAATATTTTTTTAATGTTTATGAATTAATATACTGGCATGAAATACTATTTATAAAGTTATCGACAGTGTTCTATCACTTTCTAAGTAAAGGAAAGATCATTCTTATAAATTAAGATTCCCGTGCCACCTGTTTAAACCATTGTTTAACATTTTTTAACCATTGTTTAACTATTAAATTTTTAAGACTCTTTTGGTTTCAGATACTACTCGTATAGAGAAAAGAGTTCTAAAATATTTAATATTTTACAGCATACTTTATAACTAATAGGTAAATGAGCTTATGCAATTAAAATTATAGAGTTACTTCTCTTCAATTTTCACTTTCCTTACTCAGCAATTAAAAAGTGACATCCAGTTTTAAGTAAATTAATAATTCATTAGCAGCTTGAAGAGTATAAATTTTCTTGGACATTCATTACAATACTTACGAGAATTTTTCATTAAGTTAATGTACTGAACACATTTTAAATAGAAAATAAGTATTTTATCTAATATTTATGAATTAATACACTGGCATCAAATACTATTTTTAGGTTATCGACAATCTTCTTAGACTTTGTAAGTAAAGGAAAGATCTTTCAGTCTTAAGATTAAGCCTTAAGATTTCCTGTTTAAACCATTATTTGGCGGCATTCTGAATATCTTCGTAAGTTGAAAACTTCTTTCCTCTCATAAATAATTTTAGAGTCATTGAAAGATGGGATTCTTAACACATTGTATGCGTGACACGTACTAGTACGTTTTCTGACGATTGATACTTGAGCGAGTGTCACGTACTAGTACGGGTTAGTGTAACAACATGGTTTGTTTGTGGGTACAAAAATAACGGTATATACAGGAAAAAGAAGCCGAATGTTCTCCTCTACTACATTGATTCTGGAAAATTTTATGCAAATAAAATCTAGCTTTTACATCAGCCGATACGGAACCACAGAACGGGAAGGTTGATTAATAAAAAAATCAATTTAGTTTTAAAATTAACTTTTTATTTATCCTTGCGAAAATGATATTATATATATATATATATATATATATATATATATATATATATATATATATATATATATATATATATATATATATATATATATATATATATATATATATATATATATGTATATATATATATGTATGTATATATATGTATGTATATATATGTATGTATATATATATATATATATATATAATATATATATATATATATATATATATATATATATATATATATTATTATATATCTAATTGTTTATTTTTTAACCAACTTTTCTTATTTTATATTGAAAAATATAAACAAATATATATATATATATATATATATATATATATATATATATATATATATATATAATTATTTATTTTTTAACCAACTTTTCGTATTTTATATTGGAAAATATAAAGAAATATATATATATATATATATATATATATATATATATAATATATTTCAATATAAAATACGAAAAGTTGGTTAAAAAATAATTTTGGATCTATTGAGATTTAACTAAATAACTAAATTTACGGGCAAAACATCCGCTCCCGGTACAATTCCACTGAGAAATGTACCCGCACACAATCTGTTAAGTTGCCATATCAGATGTGCAACTAGAATGGTTTAGATTTTTTCAATCCGATGATTCCAAGAATTGCTCTGTGAGCTGTTTTGGAACCCACTCTGTCCATAATTTTTGAAAATCGATGTTTTAGTATTAATTTCACAGAGAAGAGTTCGCTAGATTGCTGAAAACATTGCGTTAATCTGGTACAAAGTCAATCGACTATCACCACGAGTCATTTCTTGGGTTTTATTCTCTCATGAGTCTACTCGTTTGTTCACCTTCCACTCTTTTTCATAATGTTCGTACCCGGTTGCAATTGACATTAAGCAGTAGGTATTGGTCTCATTAGTCCTTGCGCAGCCAAACAGTAAACCTTAAAGTGCAGTAACCAAACCTTTCTTAAAATATACGTTTTTATAAATACTAAGACCATAAACTACTTGTGGACAAAAACATTGTTTTTTTATTATTTCGTTAAAATCCTCAAACCGATTTTTTCCCTTCGTAAGAAAAATCCGGACTCACTCTTTAACTCCCAATTTATTGCCTTCAGAATCGGAAGGTTCATTTGAACACGGCTACTACAACAAGAGCTTTAAACGTGCTGAGAAAAACGAGGCACATTCTAGTACCAAACACCTCACTTAAACCCACCCTTGCCCTTCTTGTTAAAAACATAATATTTTGGGCACCGAAGACTCAGTACTTTTACTTTCAATTCTCATCTATTCCGATACTCAAACTCATGTACGTGAACAAAGAAATCCTTCTCTACAATTTACTTTATAGAATATAAATCCATTATAAGACTCGAGGCATAAGAATTTGTAGGAAATTGTTGAATAAACAAGTTTTCTGAAGTAATTGTTTGTTAAAAATAAACAGCAGTAAACTTTAAATATTGTTTTCACTTAATTGTTTCACATTCCTATGCGAACATTTCGCGTGTCAAATTCTTCTAATTGCAAAGATCGATTACTTTTACAGGGCACCTTATCTCATTTGAAGAGAATAAAATGTCGATTGAGTGCTTCTTACTTTTCACCTCCTTTAAGCCGGGATAGATTGTGATGCAGCGTAGTTCTGTATTATTTAATTTTGGTTTGGTGTCACTCTTCAATGCAAAATACAAAATGGTTAGAGTCACCGATTATATTTATGTAAGTAATGATCAAATAAGAATCTAAGTGAAAATGACTTTGCTTGCTTGATATTTCATCAAATTATCACACTCATATATTAATGTATTTCAGACGTATACATATAGTGACTCTCTGACAGTTGATAACATTAAATTTGAAACTGCAGATAGCTTTACATATCTAGATTCGATTGTAAACAATTCATATATAATTTCTGATTAAATTCATTGCAGAATCCTGAAGGGGAACTGATGTTATTTCTTGTATCGACATCTATTGAAAAATAAATCAATCTCGAGAGCAATTAAACTAAATATATGTATATAACTATTATCTGTCCCGTGGTAATTTATGGATGTGAGACTTAGACTCTGACATAAAGATATAAATAATTTACTAAATTTTGAACCATAAATATTTAGAAAAAATTATGGCCCAATACAGTTAAGTAATAATTGTTGAAGAATAAGAAATAATGACGTAATAGAGGTTTTTATTAAGCATAAAATCCCAGTAAAATTCATCCAAGCACAGTGACTTTCATGGTTTGGGCATATTGAGAGATCCGTGTGGTAAAGATCTTGTTGAAAACCCATGTACGATAAGTCAAGAGGTAGATCCAAGAAAAGGTAGAGGGATAATGTCTTGATGGACCTATAAACATATCCAACTGGAAAATTAAAGTTATAGACAAAGCTATCTGGAAAAACAATATGCGACAGGCTAAAGCCTACCTAGGCTGTACTGTCAATAAAGAAGAAAAAGCATACATATACAGAGAGCCTAATTAATTTCGAAACCGGTCATTTGGTCTGAAACCGCAGGTCGTAGAAATTTATATCAATTACAAAAAATAATTCAAATAGTATAAGCATTAATTAACTATGATATTTATACATTCAGAAATTCTCTTTTACAAAAATTACAAAACCTAAACTTTTATACAATGCCTCGGTTTCTATTGTTACATTTATTAAAAGTTTGCACTCGTCTTAACAAAGGATAGGCAAAAAAATATAATTTCTATATGATAAATAATGACCAAGATATTCAATTTGAAAATTTTGGATATTTTCAAAATTTATGTTATCGGACTGATAAAAGATTAAAGAAAGTAATTTCAAAAGAAACTTAAGTTTCAAGTTTTCTTTTCAGTGAAAAAAGGGTTCCTTGGTTACAGACGATGAACGAAAGCATAATAAATATTCTAATAATAATTACAACAACGGTACGTGGAGAGTCTAGAATACGAACACCAGAATTAGAATTGACAACTTAAATTATCACCCATCCTTTTCTGACAGTTTAGAATATACACCCTGTAAAAAGAAAGGTAGCAACTTTATTTAAATCTCTAATTACTTAAATTATATTTTAAAACTTAAATATTAAACATCTTGGTTTATATTTATAATGCAGATACGAAACTTTTAGAGTTACTTTTCTTCGGGTGAGTGTAAACTTCTAATAAACATAACTATAAAAAACGGAGAATGCGTATAAATTTAGATTTTGTAATTTTTACAAAAATTAATTTTTTTTTAATTTATGAGGATCATAGTATTAATGTTGTAATTTGAGTATACGTATTCGACCAATAGCCAGGAAAGAAAATGCAGTTACAGAACTTAGCAACGTACCCTGCACATCTGATATATATATATATACATATATATATATATATATATATATATATATATATATATATATATATATATATATATATATATATATATATATATATATATATATATATATATATATATATATATATATATATATATATATATATATATATGTATACATGTATATATATATATACATATATATACATATATACATACATATATATACATATATATACATACATATATATACATATATATATATATATGTATGTATACATGTATATATATGTATACATGTATATATATACATATATATGTATATATATATATATATATGTATGTATATATATATATATATATGTATGTATATATATATGTATATATATGTATGTATATATGTATATATATATGTATACATGTATATATATATATATATATATATATATATATATATATATATATATATATATATATATATATATATGTGTGTGTGTGTGTGTGTGTGTGTGTGTGTGTGCATATGTATACAAGGTGTCCCAAAACAACCGCATAAACTCTGCAGACCTAGATTCCTCATGAGGAGTACATAAAAACAGCCGAAAGAAACGTACCTGTACGATCCATAGTTTACGAGAAAATTACGGAAAACAAAGTATGGCGTCACTGCCGGTGCAAGAAAAAACACTTTATTGAACATATCAACAGCAATGTATGCACAGGTATACTCCCTAACAGTTCGTAAGGCATTTCCATTACATCGGTCGTATATCAGGTACATGTCGCAATAGTCAAAACGGAATACATGGCCATCATACGAAGATTCAGCCTTTCAAATACCAGTTCAACGGCGGCTTAACATCATTCCATGGAGCGCGAGCATGCATGACGCGATATGAGCAGCGAACGTTTTAAACATTATCGTCTGGGAAGATATACAAATACTGTTGTTGATATGTCCAATAAAGTGTTTTTATTCTTGCACCGGCAGTGACGTCATAGTTGTTTTTCTTATTTTTCTCTTAAACTATGGATCGTACAGTAACTCTTCTTTGAGCAGTTTCTATGTAGTCCCAACGAGTAATCTCGCTGTGCAGTCGTTTTGGAACACCCTGTATATGTATGTGTAACGAAGCGATGAATTTTATCACATGTGCTAGGTGCCTCGTTCTCAAAGCACAACCATGCACGAATAAAAAAGTAAGGACTCTCACAGCCTTGAAGGCTCTAACATATAGACTCATAAAAATTTATCTGACATAAAAGCCTCTAAGCTGCACGTTCGCCTTCTTGCAGTCGAAGTCAAGTTTTCTCAGCTCGTTAAGTACATCTAACAGAATTAGAATTAGGATGAAAAATTAAGTTAAAATTTGCAATTAGAGTTTTGGGATTTTTTGCTATCTTTTTTCATATATAACATTTATTTACATACAAATTCATAGAAACACAGTTGTTCACATACATATAAATATAATTAATGTGTATGTGTGTATGTTGGACGTACGTACATGCATGCTGTGCTGTAAATATTTACTTTTAATATTTTGAAACTATGCTGTTAATAATTACTTTTAATAATTTTAAAACCATCTCTCTTTTCATTTCATAAAACGAATATTGTGCATATTAGACAAAATCTTATGATATAATTAAATAGAAAGTTATTGATAGATACTTCAGTTATATTAAATTATCCAAAATAAATTGCAGACTAGTAACTAATCATACACAAATCTATAAAGTCAAAGTTTTGTTATACTCCCTTTACGTCTGAACTTTAAAATATTCTTCTCGTATATATCAAAGAAATATATAAAGGAAATGTTTATGTAAAGAAATATACATATCTAAGAAAGTCAATATAAAATTCAATAGTCTTAGATTTTTGATAGCATCATCATTTTTATTCAGAATAAGTTAAATCAATATAGCTGACATTTCATTTAAAATTTATCTTTTATATGCCTTGTTTCAGCAAATTCAAAGGATTTATTAATGAACACTGAAATTATATAAATGAATGTATCTTCTTTATATGAATGTAGCTTTAGAAATTTTCTAATACAAAATAAACTTAAAACTAGTTTGATTTATTAATGCTTAGACCTTACAGTTAAAGTAATGTAGAAAATGAAGAAATTTTAAAGTGCATTTGTAAGTAAATTGTGAATATTAATTTTCAACAAAGTATTTTACTTATTTTTCATTTTAATAGGAATATATTTATAAACTATAAATATTTCTTTTTGATATAGGAAGTTGATGAGATCCTTGTGATTCATCCCTTTTCAATGAAAATTATAATTATATATATTTAATTTAATAAGAATTTAATTTATATATTTACTTTTAAAAAAGATTTATATATATTAAATATCAAAATAATATTTTAAATTCAAAATAATAATTTATATCAAAATATCTACTATAGCCGCTTCGAACCCAAGATTCAATCTGGGTAATTAAAGTTCCTTCATGAATGTTACGCTGATTTTGAAGTTCATATCAGTTTTAAATTATATTACACTGACAATACAAGACATTTTGAAAACAAAACAACTCATAATAACTTTACAAAAAAATACTTCGATTCAATTTCCCTCGTAAACTTAAAAAACATAATCGAATGCACAAAATTATATTTAGCACCTTTTGGCGATTTATCCTCGCACAGAATAACAGAATTTTTTTATCCAGATCATTAAAAGAGAATAAATCTGTCTACAAATAAAACTTTTACTCACATGGCATAAATAATAAATATCTTTTCAAACGATAGCTCTGTAAGCAAATGATTAAGATGAGCGACTAAAATTTTGACAATTGTATAACTCAACTTAATTCAAATTGATATAAATATAACAAATCAAAATTTATATAAATTGAAATTAATCAAGAAAAATTGTCTTTTATGAAAACATGTTTTAAACGTTATGAGATGAATTAAATTATTTAAAATATTTTAATTACTTTAGCACCTAATTAAAAGAAAAATATATCAAGTAGCTCTAAAATATTGTACCCAAATGCAATTTAAATTAAAAAAAAAAATTTCTCTCTATGCTCTCAGGTACCTCCAGTTAATTTCACTTGTGTAAAATCTTTGTTTAATCAGAATAGCCTTGCAAAACTTTATCAAGATCGGTTCAATACATTGGGAACATACGCACACAAACACACATGGAAAAGGTTTTATGTATATATAGATATTAACTTATGTGTGTATTAATAACATCAGGCAAAACTGCATATCAGTTTGGATAACCTAGCTAAAAGTTTATCGATTTGACAAAATAAGACTATAAACTACTATTGAGGATAACTCCAAATATTTACAATTATTCAAAAAGTAGAAATTAGAATCATTCAGAGAAGCCGCGGTTGGTCAGTGACAAAAATATCGATGCAATTTTAGGAAGGTTGTGAGGTCAAGAATTGATTCATCCAACGTACCGGGCGACTGTTACCAAGAGGTTCGTAGTCACAATGTCCTCCAAATACCTCTTTAGGTGGCAGACTAAGGCTGATTATTTTCTACTTCGTCCCACCTTTTAAATCACGTGATCCCACTTTGTTCGTTTGTCTTATCCTATGGAGTAACGTTGAAAGCCTGTGTAGTGTTCTCATAATTAAATGGTTCACAAATTCCGGAATTTTGTATGGGTCAATGCTTAACTAGCAAGTACCCAAGCGTTATCCTCTATATAATAATAGCCTAAGTTATCTGTCCGTCTGTCCTCGAATTTCTGAAGCGATTTGACCTGGAATGGATGAGGCATCCTTGATGAGTTAGCAAAATTCAAAACGAGTAAAGTTTATCTTCTCCTAAACTATCGATCCGATTCTAAAATAAATTGGTATAAATATGCTTCATATCACATCGAAAAAATACTGTTATCTTTTAAACGTTCGAAATCCACTCCTTCCCCACTTTTCGAGAGTTTAATGCCATTGTTTCAAGGTCTATTATCCCAGGTTAAGAGCAGGCGATTAAATTTATCAATTTATCACGTAATAAATAGGCAAAAATAACATTTTTTTCAAGCAGTATGACGTCCTTCTTTAACAATCTCATTAAATCCTTTTTTATTTTATATTATTTGAATACCGTTTGCATCAGATAATTCTCAGCCAAAAAACAAACCTTTATTTTACCTGACTCATAGTGTACTTTACAATTCTGGTAAATTAAAAATTTTACTGATCCAGTTATAAGACGGGCTATATGCTAGTTAAAAAGAATTACTCAGTTTCAGAATTAGAATTTACTCCCATAGTTTCAGAATCAAAATGGAGTTCATTATCTTTAGAAGCATCGTCTATTTCAGTAGTAGCCAATCTGTAGTGCAATTGGATAATTATAAGGTGTCACACTATCTATGCCTTCTTATTCTTTTAAAGTAGATGTCATATCTAAGTCTTTTTACCTATTTTCAACACCTCAGTGCTGTCAGTGACATACAAAATTATTATTAAATGCATTAATTTAAACTTTTAAAAATGTAACTTTCAAAAAAATGAAAGTACTTCATGGCAAAGAATGGCGGATACTACAAATGCAAATGTCCTATAAATGCAATCGACTTTCCAAAAAATATTTAAAAAGAAACCTTTATTCCGTCTGGAGAAACATTTGAATGAAAAGTACAATTTTTGAACAACCTTAGGAGAGCAAAATTTTATTTAACATAAAGACAGTTTGTCGAATTATTTTCTACTTCTTCATAGGATTTTCATACGATCAAAATTTATCCTAAAAGATTTGAAAAAAAAATGCAGTAGCGTAAAATGATGAAAAGCTTTAGATTTCACGGTTCCCATAATGTTCTAGACGAGAAAAGTATATCTTAGAAAATGTATTGAAAAGTATAATATCGTCAAATTATTCGTCTTATCCATTTTGGGTAGTAAGAAAAATATTGTGCAAAGCAATAAATTCGAGTTTTAGAATACTTTTTTAGTAAAATGAAGTTTAAACCAAAATGATCGAGGTAGATTAATATCAAATTACTGATATCTGTAACATGGTATGCATGCATAAAATTATGGTTTTCTTCTTAAACTTTTATTGCAGTTATAAGACTAATATATTTTACTGTTCAATATTTCCTGTCTTTCGTGTTAAGTATTACAGATCGAATAGCAAAATTTATTTAAATTTGAACAATAAAAGGTACTTAAAAAAAGGGGGCCTTAAATTTTATTGTGATATAACTATATTTTAAAATTATTTCTGTGTTTTTCTACACCGTCTGTGAGCCAGTGTAGCTCATTCGACCAAGCAATGTTTCGTAAGTGTTTTTAACCCTCCGAGTGGAACACACGGAGGAAATAAGTCTTCAAAAATACACTAAATTTTTATTGTTTCAGTGGCCAAAACATTCTATCATTTTTTACTTCCCCCTTTGTCGACTAGATTGGAATACGGGAAACCCACCCTCGTTACTGTCCCTTTACTTCCGGTTAGAAATAGATATATAAATAGACATTATAGATTGTTAATTTTCAATACATATAAAGCTCGTCAAGTCTCGAAGATCATTCCATAAGAAAAAATGGATTCTAAAAGTAGAAATAAAAATATTTTTAAGATAATTATTTATATTATTTTACTAAAGTCATCCAAGATATTTAAATGGTGCAATTGGAGATACATGTGTTACCACAAACAAAATACTTCGAAATAGAGATTGACAAAGCCATGAGAAGCTATCAGCGTCTTTGTGCCTCAGGGAGTAGGGGTGCATCCCCAATAAATGTCAGTCAAAGAGGGATGCAGACCTCAAACTCCTACCTCAAAACTCCATGGGGGAAAGCACTAGCAGAAATGTACACTACATCCCTTTTAGGAACGTTTTTGGAGGTCAAAAATTGTACGTGAACACTGGCGGAATTGTACGTGCGAACCGCTTAGAGGGTTAATGCACTTGTCATCTGGCCCACGTGCTTGGCCCATCCAAATGGCATTAACAACAACATCAATAACACAATGTTATTAAGTTTTGAAATTATCCATTATTGAACATTTCTTGATTAGAAAAATAGCAAGTATTTCGCAATGTACGTATGTGTCCATTTTGAAAAGAAATTTAAATTTGTAAAATCATATTCAGAAAGCTAACACCTTTTGTGCATCATACAAAATTTATACTGGGAATATAATAAAAAATTTCATTGATTTTTCCATTATATAAGCAAACATTATTAAAACATTTTTAATAACCGCCTCTTTTATCAACACGAATTTTTAGGTACAAAAAATTAATAAATAAAAATATTCCGGAATGATTCTTAGAATCCATTGGAATCTTAGATTCCACTGGAAAGAAAAGTATTTTCTAAACTAAAGAAAACTGTTGGTAATTGAAATTCTATCCTACTTTGTATTAATAATATGGCTATTTTTAGTTGTCAGGATAATAAAGTGAGTTTGCTACAGCTATCGAACTATTTAGTATTGTTCCTAGTCTTTCTATGTCTATTAGATCTTTAAAAACTCATAACAATTTCTAAACACACACACACTCATATATATATATATATATATATATATATATATATATATATATATATATATATATATATATATATATATATATATATATATATATATATATATATATATATATATATATATATATATATATATATATATATATATATATATATATATATATATATATATATATATACATATATATATATATACATATATATATATATATATATAT
This sequence comes from Pardosa pseudoannulata, assembly GCA_032207245.1. NCBI lineage: Eukaryota > Metazoa > Arthropoda > Arachnida > Araneae > Lycosidae > Pardosa > Pardosa pseudoannulata. Next base: position 128,436,703 of record CM063508.1, on the reverse strand, counting down.
ATATATATATATATATATATATATATATATATATATATATATATATATATGTATATATATATATGTATATATATATATGTATATATATATATATGTATATATATATATATATATATATATATATATATATATATATATATATATGTATATATATATATGTGTATATATATATATATATATATATATATATATATATATATATACATATATATATACATATATATATACATATATATATATATATATATTTATATATATATATATATATATATATATATATATATACATATATATATATACATATATATATACATATATATATATATATATATATATATATATATATATATATATATATATATATATATATTGATCTAGAACACTTTCTTATCAAAAGACATCCATGTGAATTGGCGCTTGATGTTTTAATACAATTCTTTTATTTCATTCTCTGTGAAAAATACAGGTTTTACAAGAGAATGTTTCTTATAATAGTATTCAAAATTTACTACACGTTCTGCATAGTGCACATTTTAAACATACATTTAATTAATTTTACATTTACAATGAGCGAAAGGTTAAAATTAGCTGTGTAAATGTAAGAAAGTTTATTTTCTTGTAGAAAAGTAATTACGTATTTTAAAATAAATTAAAAAAAAAAATACTTTATAAGAGTGCGAAAAAATAATCTTAAATCCATACTTTAAATTTTTTAAATATTTATACTTTAAAATTTTGTAGAAGGTCAAAATTTTCTTAAGAGAATTTCTATTTTCTTGTTTAATTACATAAGGTAAAACTCTACACTGCAATGATCACAGAAAGCAGAGGAAAAAATAAATCCAAGCAAATATTCCAAATATGGGGGCCTCAGTATTTGATATTTTGTACGTAATTAATATATATGAACTAATAATCTTCAATCAACTAACTGCAAAAATATCTAGCTATCATACTTCATATTTACACATACGTGCAATCAGTATTCGGAATTTAATGAATGCTCTCTCAAAGTAAAGATATTCAAAAATCAATAAGTGCCCCCCCCAAAAAAAAAAAATTCAAATTATACTATAATCGTGAGGTATAATCCAATGAAATTCGACCTTTTACTTACCAGTGCTAACATATTAACATACAGTTTATATTTCATGCAGTTTAAATTAAATTGTAAATTGCAGCCAAACAAGGACTACATTCCAGGCATAAAAACTGTCGGGAATATTCATAGAGGAATATAAGAGTGAATATCTAAGATAAATAGTGTCAGGCTAGTACATAACATTAAGTTATTTTCCTAATTAAAGGGAACTTGCATATGCTTTGAAAATATGCTATCTCAAAGCTTGCATTTTGGTTTAAAATAATCAAACCATGGTATTTCTTAACTTTAAACTGTAATTATATTTAAGGAATAGTCTTCAATAATATGTAAAATATCACATATGCTATTAAGTTACTTTAAGAACATTTAAGATCAACATAATTGAGCAATGTGAATTTCCAGTCTACACACCAGTAATTGCAGTAATTATGCTAAATTTTAGTATTTCTCTAACACATATTTTTTCGGATACACGAATTCTAAAATAAAGTTATTTCAGGTTAGAAATATTTCCAAAATTATGTCTGAGTATAAAGCATCACTACTTAAATTTCTGAAAAAAATTAAATGCATTAGAGTATACATTTTTGTGTTTCCAGAAAGAAAACTAGGTATGACACTAGAACAAGTTACCCCTGCTAACTTTACAATAAACCTGAGCATGTAAACCTATATTTTTGTTCTCCTAATCTCTTTGTGTCCAATAAATCCGTGCTTATACTTTGATTTATATTATCTTAATGCTCTTCTCTCCTCGTTCAACCCTTTTGTAACATATTAAATGGTGCCTAATTTTCATTTCTTATTATTTTTGTGAGACTAAATTAATTGACTGAAAAACGAATATTTTACCGTAATTCATAACCGGTTACACTCTTATTCTATCACAATCGTTTGCATGCCATTTCTTACTGGTTTGTGCTTACATTCTCCAATGGTTTATAGAATGGCTAAAATTTTAATGATTTGGAGCTATTGATACTGCAAACTGTTGAGAAATTGATTGATCCCAAATATAAATTCCTGGTTTGTAAATGGTTTTGGTTAATTAAGGAAGCGTATATAATAATATTGTCACGAATATTCGAAGGAACACACCGTTTAGCTTAACAGATGAATTTATTGAAGCTAAGTAGCAACTAGCAACTCTACAAGATCGAGAAGTTGCCTACAACTAGTGGGTATCAGCTTTTATACCCGAACAGAATATTCGAGAAATAACTAATTTACATAATAAAGAAAGATCTAGAATGTTCGAGAACATAAGGCAACAATAAATAAAAATTTTTAAATTAAAAATCCACAATTTGGATCAAACGCCATGGCTAGCATCGAACCCACAAATTTCAGATCTGGATCTCGTTGGCGAAGTTTCTTTATACGACAATATGATATTTTCCCAATAAACGTTGCCGAAAACACCAACGAATACACTGTTCTGTAAGAATACAAAGCATTTTACTATTTTTCGTTGCCGAACGATGGCCGAATGGTTAGGGCACTAACCGTCTGTACCGGAGTTCGTGGGTTCGAGTTCCACTGAGGCATGGAAGTTCGTAGCTGTTCGCAATCGGCTTTAAACAGTAGGTCCCGGTCTCAGCCCTCGTGTTGCAAAAAGTAGACCGTACTGCTCCCAACCAACCAATTATTTTTCGTTATTTCTGTAGCTCGCTCGGCAGTCAAAACTGAAAGGGAAATTAGTTTATGTATTTTTGTTTAGAACAGTGCTAGTAATTTCACCAAATTCACTAAGGAATACCCTATTCTGAAGTAACACCTATAACTAATTACATGTAAAATATTTTTAAAAGTTCGTAGTATTTTAATAGAGTTCATATATTTAATGTAACAAATCAACTGTTATTCCTAAATAATAAAATATCACAATCCAAGAACATTTTTTCTGTACCTGTTTAAATTTATATTCAGTTCAAAAATGTATTTCAAACTTCAAATTTCTACGTTATTTAAAAAAAGTAAACTTCTTGTAAGTTCTTAACGTTAAAGGAGAAAACTATTGGAAAAAGTTAAATTACCACGAAAGAGGGAAAAGACATTTAACTCACACATTTAAAGGAAAACCTCTTAAAATTATACTTTACAGTAGTAGTAGTCAATATTCATGGAATAAGACGTGAGTAATGACAGAAATACACGCCAAAAACATTACCGAAAAGTATTTTTCCATATGAAGAATGATGATGAGCCAATGCTTTGCTTCTAACACATTTCCTAATGAATGCTGTCTCAGAAAGATTACTTCAATGACTTCAGAATAATGGAGAACTATATTACTACTTTAGTACACCTGAAAACATAATTCCCATATTTCTCCATAAATCATATAGTCATATTACGATACTTAATAAAAGTTTTTAAAAAAATTATAAAATATTTTACTAACATACACTGATAAATGTCCCATCATTATATTGCAAAATGCAAGATTACTTCAATGACTTCAGAATAATGGAGAACTACATTACTACTTTAGTACATCTGAAAACATAATTCCCATATTTCTCCATAAATCATATAGTCCTATTACGATACTTAATAAAAGTTTTTAAAAAATGTTAAAAAAAATTTCATAACGTACACCGATGATGCCCCATCATTATATTGCAAAATGCTTAATATTTGTATGGAAATGTAACTTGAAATTTTATTCTTCATAACTAACAAGGAGTCTAAATTAATGTTATACTTTTGATAATTTAATACCGTAATTTATTTATTCATTCGAAATAGTGTAGTCTTCTCCGGGTAATATTTGTCTTAATTGTACCTAAACACAAATCAATTAAACTAGAATATTTTTCATATTTAAACATAGACAGATATTATTGACAAATTCGGGTATCTAGTATCAAATATTTCAGTGCCTTATGGTCACTTTCTACTTTCGGCTACCCTATTTGATGGAACATGTAGCATTTTATAAAATACTTCAAAGAAATATAAAAGATTGAATGCTGTATATAAATGTCTCAAAGGATTTATTAGATTTATTATTAGATTTAATTTAGATGTACACTTCCAATAATTTAACAAGGCAATCTAAAACTTTTCTTACCTAAATAAAAACGAACTAAAACACTTATTCATGAATCCATAGCATTGATTCCGTTTATCCCAACTGTTAATTCTCAGATCTTAAACCACTTTTACCTCTATCAACTACTTTCAGATGTCAAATTTACAAAATTATTTAAATAGATATTATTTTCAAGCTGTCACAAATACAACGCTTAAATTTATACCTACGAGCTTCCACTAATCATTGGTATGAGGAAGTAGGAATTTAGATATAACAATTATATATTGTTACAGTATGCAATCGCAATGATATTCATGTTTTGCCTTATTGCTAAAAGAATAAACTCTAACAAAACTTATATCTAGAATTATAGCTTCCACTACGAGCTTCCACTGATCATTGGTATGAGGAAGTAAGAATTTATGATACAACAATTATATATTGTTACAATATGCAATCGCAATGTTCTTACATGTTTTACCCTATTGCTAAAAGGATAAACTCTAACAAAACTTATATCTAAAATTATCTACGAGCTTCCACTGATCACTGGTATGAGGAAGTAAGAATTTATGATACAACAATTATATATTGTTACACTATGAAATCGCAATGTTTTTACGTGTTTTACCTTATTGCTAAAAGAATAAACTCTAAAAACTTTTATTTAAAATTATACCTACGAGCTTCCACTAATCATCGGTATGAGGAAGTAAGAATTTATGATAAAACAATTATATATTGTTACACTATGCAATCGGAATGTTATTACATGATTTACCTTATTGCTAAAAAAATAAATTCTAACAAAACGTATATCTAAAATTATAGCTTCCACTGATCATTGGTATGAGGAAGTAAGAATTTATGATACAACAATTATATCTTGTTACACTATGCAATCGCAATGTTTTTACATGATTTACCCTATTGCTAAAAGGATAAACTCTAACAAAACTTATATCTAAAATTATATCTACGAGCTTCCACTGATCATTGATATGAGGAAGTAAGAATTTATGATACAACAATTATATATTGTTACACTATGCAATCGCAATGTTCTTACATGTTTTACCCTATTGCTAAAAGGATAAACTCTAACAAAACTTATATCTAAAATTATATCTACGAGCTTCCACTGATCATTGCTATGAGGAAGTAAGAATTTATGATACAACAATTATACATTGTTACACTATGCAATCGCAATGTTTTTACATGATTTACCCTATTGCTAAAAGAATAAACTGTAACAAAACTCTTTAAGCAAAATCATTGTAAAACTGAAGGTCCGATGTTTTTTCTACCGAATCAAAACATGTTAAAGAAAAAGCATGATGGTCTTCTTTTAAGCTATACTCTCTAAAATGAAAAGGATATATTGGATTTATCGGAAGAGTAGTTTCAAATTCCAAGTTTTGGGACCTTTCTTTTCGAATTGGTATAAAAATGTTGTTTTTTTTTCTCTCTATCTCTCTCTTTTGTCATGTCCAGGAAAGTAAACACGTTTTTTCAAGTTTAATATCAGTGGCCAGTGGAAAATAAACTTTAAAGGTGGTGTATATTTTTGACTCTTTGAAAGTAATTCCAGGAGCTGGCGGCAGCTGCAAACAATTTTTGTCGGGGAAAGAAAGAGTGACAGATGATGATTTGACATTGGCTGACACTTGTGATTTGGAACGCGTTATGATTGAAAAAAAATTAATGCGTGCCTGACGAGGAAGCTTCAAAATCTTATTTTGGTGTAAAAAAAAAAGCTCAGGTAATTCAATACGTTATTTGTTTCCAATACATACTTAAAGGCTTACAGATCGATATGCACGTTTTATTTTCAGTAATTCTCAGATTACTCTTTTTTTGCAGTTTTAAACATGAATAACTGACGGGTTTATGGTGATATTTCATTTATTGATATCATTACACGATAAAGATAAGAGAAATTAAAGTTTTATGTTGCCTTCCATAAAATATTAATTTTTATCGATCGTTATGATTTTTACTTCTTCTATTTCTAATGATTCTTTTTTTATCAATTCTGTTTTTATCACTTTTATGTGCAGTTCTTCCTTTTTTCCCCTTTTCTCTCTAAAAGTTGTTTTCGAAAGGAAAAAGAGGGGGAAGAGTGTTTATATGCAACATTTTCACTTTTTTAAATTGTTTTCATTATCCTCTTGTTTGGTGTTTATTGAGTCTGGCATTCAACAGTCAACCCTTGTAATACGACGATTAATAACACCAGTTCCTCGTCTTTAAGTCGATTTTGAACGATTAACATTATTCATGTCATAAGGTCAATTCGAACTCAAATCAGATACCGAAGACAAGAACTAACCTTCTCAGCCATTATTACTTTTAACAGCCTATATATTACTATGTTAAATATATCGCTGTGTTTGTAATTATCTGTAATTTAGTTATCTGCATCTCAGGAAGCTTACAATTTCAATGAATCTTTTACATTTTGGGAAGAAAGGTAAACTCCACTACAGCTTCACACTCTTCAGTTTGAAATGTATTACATGGTACAAAATTACAACGAGTTTAAGATTTATTTCTCTAGAATTCTTACTAGATTTTCGATATGTCACTGTAATTACAAATGCATTTTAATTACTTTTATTCCGGATATCATAATTTATCGTACTATTCACTATGATTGCAGTAAAATAATGCATATCATTCCACGTAATAGAAAAAGTCAACACTGATATAGATTTACAAGAATCTACTGAATACTGCTTGCTCAGTTATAAGTATTGTGGTCAACTCGTTGCTGCAAGTGGAATAATTAGGCAGTCCCTACTTCTGAAATCCCCCTTCATATAATTTCAAACATCCATGATAGTATTCTGATTTGAATTCATTGAATGAAGTATTGAATACAGCGACCAACTGTTTCAACGACCTCATGAAAATTTTGAGTTAGGTGGTATATATGTAATAAATAGAAATTATTATCCCTAAAATTATATATCTAAAATTCTCCTTATTCCCCTTCTCATTTTTAATACTTAATTTCCCAGCCTTAAAATGTAAGTTTATATTGCATTAATAAAGATGGGATCTCTTTTTATCCGTCTCTCAAAACTAAAGCTGGAATAAATGTTACCGTAAACTGGCCACATGTTTCAGGTCTTCCATTAAAATGGTACTGCTTCGGCAATAATTGAATCTCTGTCTGTGTGATTTTCGAGCTAGTTTAAATAATCAAATCTGCAAGCCCCGTAACAAAGCTGATTCCGAATATGTAACTTAAACTGTACCGCACTATTGTATTTATTTTCATGCAATTATATAATAATAATAATTATTATTATTTATTTTAATTTTAATTTTTTAGTTTACCATTATTACTATTTTTTGTATTTCTAAGTGTTATTTTGTCTGTTTTGTATTTGCATGTGTTGGTTTGTAATATTTTTACTGTATTTATACTGCATTGTATATTATGAGCTGCTGTGGATTGAACACCTAGGAACACCCAAAACATCTTAAACCTTTGTTTTAAGATAGATGGTCCTCGTTGGGGCAGCTAATCAAGGTTCATTCATTCCTCCCAAAAACTTCTGAACCATTGAATCTAATGAAGACGAAATCGTTAGATTCAATCATTCAGGAGCCGAGATTGATAATTATTTATATAATCTTGAGCATCCTATGCCTATTTGCTAAATTTTGGTGATGCTAATTTTTTATCCTGAATAAATGAAGTTGCAGAAATCTCTGCTTTCTGCTACGAAGTCGACCTTCGACTTAGGGATGTCATTCCCGCAACCTGCAATAATTTTTACTTCTTGCTGTTGAGGAGTTTGGAGGAATTTTTTGTTTTGGTGGAGCTCGAGCATCGTCCACTTGTCTATCCAAATTGCTGGAGCTTTCTTTCTTTCAGAGACCGCCCGGGTCTCTGTTTTCTGCTAAGAAGTCGACCTTCGACTTAGGGATCGCATTCCCGCTACCTGAAATATACTTTTTATACTTCGTGATTCGAAGTAGGTCACTGAGAGTGACACTTGCTCTCATTTTAGATCATCCTGCATCCTTCGGTTCTCAACGAACTCCAGTGATATACGCACTCAAACGAACCTCAATCAACTGTTCGGATCATCAGACCAGTAGATTATAGTATCCGAGTCCCGTACCGGCACTCTGTAGCGAACTGTTTCTGTGTTACTATCTTCACTGTACCCACGTATGGTATTTTATATCTCTTATGGTATAACGTTTATTTTAGCACGATATCCCAGAAGAAATGAAATTAATGAATCCTGTACATAAATGTGTATAATTATTCACATGAATAGAGCATTTACTCAAGAATAAATCGAGTTTCAGCCTGTATCTTTGACGGCCTTGCCTAACCTTAATCAACATGTCAGAACACACAAATTATTTTTATGCTATATTGTGATGCAAGGAATTTGTATTTGACCATTAGCTTTAAAAGGAAACAATAATAAAACTTATTTTAAATATGTTACAAAGTTCTTAGTACTACCTATTTTATTATATTAAAAAAAAGGTATATCATTTCATTTACAGTCCTCAACTTTGTTAAAAATATAATTTTTATATGCAATTTATACAATCATAATTTCTTAACAAGGATGTGTGGGTATATTTTAAAGTGGGAAATGCAAGATTTACGTTTCTTCAAACAAGCAAGTTTAATAAGATTATTCCTATCTAATGATTTGTGAAGAATGCATTAATAAATCGATCTCAAGAAACAATATTTATTCGAAGCATTAAGTTAAGAACATTTATTTTCTTTTTTAAAAATAACTTTAATGAATTGAAAATGTACTTCATTGGCTTTTAATGTCAAACTATCGTGGTCTTAGATTTTCCTATTAATTAATTTCCAATACATATTTATTTATGTGGGTTTTTTGTAAAAAAAAAAATTAGAAATCATTTTTCCAATATTTATTCTTGCCAATCATTTTTCTTAATTCTTAAATGGCTACCTGCTTTGTAAAGCCTTTTTGGGGATATCCTTTTTTGAAAATGGGTTTTTTTAACACGTAACTGTTACATTGTGTTTATCCTGGTGCTAATTAGCAAGCTAAAATGTCAGAGAGCATTTTCTTCATGGTGACACAGCCTGCAATTTAAAAAAAATTTTCTTCCCACGCCAATAAAGAAGCACTGAACGGAATGAGAATTATTCAGGTGTAAGGAATTAAATTATTGATGAAATTGAGAAACATTTTTTGTAAGAAGAAAAACTAATAAAAAGTACATATTTATGTTACTTTTTTTAAAAAAAAGATAGCATTGTGAAAAACTAATGAAAAAGTCTTAAGCGTTGTTTTGTAACTTATTTTGATTAACTTATAAAATTCTCAATACTTCATAGCAAGATAATAAGATCAATTTTTGATATCTTTCAGGCAAGGGATATTATCTGCCATGAGTTTATAATCCCCTTTATATTAATAGCCTAATTTATCTGTCCGTCTGTCCACGAATTTATGAAGCGGATGGACGTGGGATGGATAAGGGCATCAATATTGGATTCTTCATGAATTAGGGTTAGCAAAATTCAAAGCGAGTTCAAAAACGTTCAAAATTCCCCTTTTCGAGTGTTTAATCCCATTATTTCAAGCCCTATTTCCCCGATTAAGAACAGGTGATTAAATTTATCACATAATAAATAGGTAAAAATAACATTTTTTCTAGCATTATGAAGTCATTCCTTTAATTATCTCATTCAATCATTACTTATTTTAAATTATTTAAATATCGTCTGCATTATTTTCATACGTTTTATAAGTGAACTGAGAAATTACGTAAATAATTTTCTTTTATATTTGGCTTAAATAATAGATTAGATACGTATTTGATAATTTTAAATTTAATCATCCATTAATTTTCGTTGCAATAAAAAGTTTATCCCTAGTATTAACAAAATTTATTTTCATAAAATTCTGAGTCTATTTCAGAGATTAATAAATATCTAGTGTTTAAGTTATATAACTTTGAAAATTAAGAAGTTTGATCGTGAGTGTGTTTGTTTTTAATACATACCCACACAGTTTGGTAATTGAATTCTATTTGATGAACTGCATTCACAGTATCGGGAGACTTTAGAAGAGATGTAGATAAACAAATTATTAAGCTTGTACCAGGTAATTCTGAGCAAAAACACAAACCATTTTTTTATCTGCCTCATAGGGTACTTTACAATTATGGAAAATTAAAAATTTACTAATCCAGTCACATGACGGGCTATATACTAATATTTCAATATTAGACTTTATAACTTCCAGATTTTAATGTTTTCCGACCTAATGGGCTTTAGTTTGATTCTCGATTAAGATTTGGATGTATTTGAGCTCTCCCTTTATAGGGTGTAATGTTGACTTATATGGTGCTCCCACAATAAAATGGTCAACCAAAAATGTGGCTTTGAGAAGTTCAATGTTAATAAAGGTAAGTGCCTTCGAATTAGAAATAAACAGTAGGATTTATATAAGTATACATTATACAAATGATATTCTTTCAACTAAGGCTTTTAACATATGGATCTTTAAATGGAACAAGCTTGACTAAGGTTAAAGTAAAATTGGTTGTCCATTGTAACAACTTGAATGAGATTTAAATCTATGATCTTGATTAAGATTTGGATGTATTTGTGCTTCTTTCATATACTGTGTAATTTTGACTTACATGGTACTCCACAATAAAATGGCTGACCAAATATGTGGCTTTGAGAAGTTCAATGTTAATAAAGGTAAGTGCCCTCGAATTGAAAGTAAACAATAGGATTTATATAAGTATACATTGTACAAATGATATTCTTCCAACTAACACTTTTAACATATGGATCTTTAAATGCAACAAGCTTGACCAAGGTTGAGATAAATATGGTTGTCCATTGTAACGATTTTAATGAGATTTAAATCTATGATTCAGTCATTATATTATTAAGATCATTTGCGTATTCAATGCTGGTTCTGGGATATTAGCTAATTGCGCATTTAGCCGTCTCCTTTCTATACAGATTCATAATAGTTTAGCAACTTAATCATTTTTATTTAGCATAAGAAGCTTTCTATTGTGTTTATAGAACTTTTCCACATAACTAAATGGTACTCTCAGAAAATTAAAAGTATATATACATTCTATATTGATTTTAAGCGTATTAAAATGTACAGTAGAACCTCGATTAACTGAAACTCTCCGTTAACTGAAGTTGGTTTATACCTCACTTTTTTTCATTTTCTACTATTATCTAAAATTTTCTCTTTACAAACATGCATTTTTAAAGTTTTCTTTTTTTCCACATTCCTTTTTATGCAAGCCGTCCTTTCCAAACTACGAGTTCAGATAAATATTTTGAAATTCTCTTTTTTAGAATTCCTTCTCGCAAGAACAATTCTCGGTATGAGTGCACTTTTCCTCACATTCAAACATTCCTGGTCTAAACAAAAACACATCTCATTTCGAAATTTGGGAATTCATACTGCTGAGATCCAGAGTAATCGAATGTTGTTTCACCAATGAGTGCTACGGTCTACTTTTTGCAACACGTGGGCTAATGAGACCTACAGCTTAAAGCCGATTCCAAACAACTACGAACATTCATGCCACTGTGGGTTTCGAACCCACGAACTCCGGTAGGGATGGGCAGTACCCTAACCAATCGGCCATCGTTCGGCAACACCAATGAATATACTACATATTAAACTAGATGATTATTGATGAATTCTGGATTATACGGAAATTATGATTATCCGAAATAGGTCCAGGCGCAGTTACTTCGGATAATCTAGGTTCTACTGAATAAAGAAAAAAACAGAAGTAGCAAGATGCACAAAAGCTGCATTCTTCTATCTTATATAGCAGTTTATCAATAGAATCGAATAACTCTAAAAAACTCCCATTGTCCCATTTCCATTGCAAATCAACCTAAAGATATAGAGAGAGGGTACAATTTGGTATCAAAATTATAGCTTACGTTTATGTATTATTAAAAATTTACTTTAATTCCTCAATTGTTATTTATAAAACTGTGGGCGAAAATACTTTTTAAAATCGCTTAATATATTGGACATAAATCTATTTTTAAACAACAAATATGTGAAGAAGTATTTATTAAAAATTAAGCGGTTTATTATGTTGATTACTGTTTGACACGAAAGGATGGATAAATAAATATTTTTCAGCTATTTTTAGTAATTGTTTTCTAGTATCAGTTAATATATTTTAGTGCTAATTCTCTATGCCGCTCTAGAAATTTGGCAGCCTGTGTCCATGCAAACTCGTATACTACTTGTCTTCAATTTGCAAGGCTTTTTACTTAACAATTTCTACACAACTTAACAATTTCTTTATGAGGAAATTTAAACTTTTGTGAATACATTACAGCATATGTATTTATACTTTAAGAGTAGTTATTATTTCTTCAGCTATTATTACCAAAAAATACTTTTCTTAATCAGTTAAACAATTTAATGTGTAATTTTGGAATGTACTAAATTACCTCTATGTACAATAAAACTTAATGATCACTCTAAAGTGTCTGTCTTAAAATATTTTATAATCTGAATATATTTACAAAACTCTTTTATCAGTTTGATAATCCTATTTAAATTTATTGTATTTCGACTGTACCGACTAGGCCCATCCCTGCATGTGTTTCATGCTGGAGGGAGAAGATTAAAATACCACTTAAGGTTTGTTTGTCATCTGTTTTATCATTTCATAGGATGTATAATTGACTGTCTAAATGGTACATCAAATATGCGATACTATAGGGGTGAATGTATAAATAAAAGCGAAGTACTATCGCATTTGAAAAGAAAAAAAAATTATATCTGGTTGAAAATCGATGATCTTTTTTACCGTACCTCACGACCATTTAAACTGAATACATATAGAAACAATGGCATCAAGGAATAGTTTATTTGTCTATGCTTGTGTTGCTTTAATTAAGTCTAAAAAATTTTAACTCGCTATTATGCATGTTCTTTGTAATTTTTTTAATTATTGTCTCGAGCCATATTTTTGCTATGCTATAATTTTTCAATTCCAGGAGAAACTGTTTCTTACCCCCATTAATCCTTGCATTTTATCAAAAATTTGGAGTGTTGCAATTTCTTTGAAACACAGCTTAAAAGGCCTAAGTACCATAAAGTACTTAATTAGATACCATTGTAGTGACTTAAATCTTTTAATGGACATAAGACTCTGTCTGAGATCTCTTCCTTAATTTAATGTTCGTTGGATCTATGATAGAAAGTCAGTATAAGCAACATAAAGCAAACCTTTGATCAGTACAAATTTCGAAAGCGACATACTTCGTTGAAGAATACATTTAATTAATGAAACGGTAAAAAGGGAAATAAAATTAAATGTTTAAAAAAATATTTTACCATGACAGTTAAAAAAATTATGGGAACAAAAGTATATTAACTTTCCTTTTAATATACCCCCAGCTGCCTACTTTATATCCGGCAACAGAAGGAATAAAATTAGATAATATTATAATACCCAGTTTTTACAAATGAAAAAAAAAGGACCGGGCCAATCTGAACTGCTATGTTGATTGCAAAGACGTAATTTTCACACTCTTACAGTTTATTATGTTAATTAAAAGATAAAATAATGAAGGTGATACTGGTATAATTGAATAAGTATATGCGTCTGTCAGTTTTATTATTTATTATTAATGAAGACAATTATAAAGAAAGTGTAAGCATGAATAACAAATTCAATTTTGCATTTGAGTAGAATAAATTATAAATTAAATATTAACAAAAATTAAAACTATCATTGTTTAAAGTATAGGTAATGAAATATTATAATATTTATAGTTAAATAAAGCTTAATATATATCCCAAGAAAAAAAGTTAACATTAAAATACATTTAAAAAAATTAATTTTATCTTTATATTTGATATATTTTAAGCCTAATTTATATATATATGTATATATATATATATATATATATATATATATATATATATATATATATATATATATATATATATATATATATATATATATATATATATATATATATATATATATATATATATATATATATATATATATGTATATATATGTATATATATATGTATGTATGTGTATATATATGTATATATATATATATATATATATATGTATATATATATGTATATATATATGCATATATATATATATATATATATATTATATATATGTATATATATATATATATATATATATATATATATATATATATATATATATATATATATATATATATATATATATATATATATATATATATATATATATATTATGGAAATTACTTGAAGAAAATATATGACTTTGTTGTTCAATAATAATTCCAACTAATTTTAGTTAACTCAGCTATTCTGTAGTTTTAACTATTAGTTTAACACATATTTCTAAGAACGAATTTCTTTGGAATTTTATTTCTAATTTCACCTGAATAACATTTTGTTGTTCTTTAACTATTATGGATATATTTTGTGTGATAAAACAACATCCAGTTGTTCCTGTTATAATGTCCACAGCTTGCGGAAGGAAGATACTAAAGAAAGGCATGGATTACTTATGATGTATAGGGTTAAAGATGAAATCTGTAACAACCGCAAACAACACTAAAAGTTTATCTGAATTGGACCATAAAAAATGATCATCTACACCCATCTCAATGACAAAAATATATTGGTGATAAGGTGACCGCTAAACAGATAGAACTTTATCTATGGGTACTGTTTTCAGTGAGTTCCAGTTAAAGAACTACTATGAGTTTTTATAGCTTTTAGAATTAGCTTTAAGCGGAAGGACTAATTATCTTTTGCTGTAGCAATTTTATTTTGCTGATTTATTTGATAAAACACTATAATTAAAAAATGGTATATTCATGGCGTGAAAAATAATCAGTAGTAATTTCTGGAAAATACATATATACATTAGGCTTAACATATATAAAAAATAAACTTATTTAAAAAATAAGATCAATTTAATGCTATCTTTTTTTCTTGGATTATTTTTCAAGACATATTTACCTATTGAAATCACAACCTTTCATTACCTGTAGTTTTACCCATGCGTCTAATAGTGTATAATTTTGTTGATAAATAGTTATAATTTATTGTACCTAAGTACATTAATTAACTTTCTATTCATGTTTACACTTCTTTATAATTGCAATGATTAATGGTAAATGATAAAAATGTCATACTATAAACTTGTTCGATTATAACACCTTCCATTATTTTACCTCCCAATTAGCAGGATAAAATGTAATGTTTTTATTTCTAATTATGAGTAAAAATTGCGTCCTTGATGGTTATTAACATAGTTCAGAATGGTTCTTTTCCCCTCATTTGTAAAAACATTGTATTATGATATTTCATAATTTTATGCCTGGTGTTGCTGAAAATAAAGTCGTCTTCGGATGTTACTCTGAGAGGAAAATTAATATACTTTTGTTCACATAAAGAAAACGTTTTCACAGTAAATTATGTTTCAACATGTAATTATATGATTTCTTTTCTAGTTAATTCTATCCTGTTTTAGGCAATAGTTTCAGAAACTTCTATAATTTATTTCAATCTTCTTATTCTCGCATCAGTTAATTCTCGCATCAGTTTATAAGTAAAGAATATTGAAATTAAATTGTTTTCACAGCATTTCATTTAGGTGAACCAAATATCTATCACAAGTTTATCTGAAACGTTTTACTTCCCTCACATACACATAAACTGTTTAGAACACATTAAAATCCTGTTCAGCAGAAAGTTTAATACGAAGTGTCTTGATTGTAACTGCGGCTGGTATTCAATGGCAGGTAGTATCAATGTACATTTGGTTTGGTTTGGTTTGGAGCTCTACGATCTACTTTTTGCAACACGAGGGCTAATGAGACCAGTACCTACTGCTTAAAGCCGATTCCGAACGGCTACGAACATCCATGCCACAGTGGGATTTGAACCCAGGAACTCCAGTATCAATGTACGAAGGGACTGAAAAATCTCGTCAAAATGTCAAAGGTTAGTTTGACTACTATGGTTTACTGTTTTGCTACACAAGAGTTAATGAGATTAAACAATATTGCTTCGAGCATATTCCGACCGGATGCAAACATCCATCGCAGTAAGGAGACTTGCACTCCTGAACTCCGGTACCAAAGGTCAACATCGTACCCACTCGGTCATCGTCCTACCAACATATTGCAGAGTGGTGACGAAAGCTCGCCGTTTGTAGAAAAATGGCCCCCGAAACAGCTGGAACATCCTCGACCAACCTTCTTCCAGCCCGTATCTCCAAGTTTTTTTCTTACAAGATGGAACACCTTGGAGGCGGAAGATTGAATTCAGAAGAGGGAGAAACACAGTTCCGGACAACGTGGCTGAATACGGAGCGACAGGAGTTTACGCAGGAGGGAATATTTAAACTTATCCTACGAAGCGACAAATGCCTAAACCGAATATGGAGACTATGTCGAAATATAACCTCATAATGTACTTTCAGTTGGCTACATCGTTTGTACGAAATAAAATATGCACATTGCACTACAGGCTTTGCAATCTTATTTTTTTAATCACCCCTCCTGTTTTAAACTTTAAATTCATTTATTTTTTTTATTTTTATTAAATTTTCAAATGTTAAAAAGTTATTTTTATCAGTGGAATGATTTGGGATTAACTTACATTCTCATCACCTAGCCAATGATTTGGTCAAATTTCACTTAAATCCATAAAAGATCCATAATAGCATTCATGCAAAAATCAGACCTCTTTAGTTGTTTCGCTCTGCAGGCATATCCTGGTTGTGGATGGCAGACCTCAAATACTGAACATACCTCAGCCGAAGTAGCCGGCACCACGAGCGATCGACAGCCTCAGAATTGCGATCAGGAGAAGAGAATTTAGAAAAGGACTTGATACTCTTGCAGACCTCCTAACCATGAAGTTGAAATAAGTGAAGCTGGAGAGAACCTCACAGCAGCACCTACCAGGTGGTATCCAGCAGTGATAAAGAAGAGTGAAGAACACTTTCAAATGTAATCCTGGGCCTCAGAACCATCACTCAAGAAAGATTTGGCCCACTTTGAAAAGCTCCTTGACTCGGCTTGTTCAGAAAATAACCAGTAGAACCACGTGTTAGTTCCGGGTGAACAAAAAGAGCAATTAAGGTTAAGTAATAATAAAAAATACAAAAGGGGTGCTGAAGGCAACAGAAGAAATCAAGATGGACCCCATCAGCATGTTTAGACCCTTTGGCAAGGCAAGGCTGCAAAGAGCAGGCCCAAAGGTCTTGTGTTCTGGCTTATGTAGATCTCATTGTCGAGTCACTCATGATTGCAGACTGATCAATAATGACATATAAATCCATAATTATTAATAACGTAAAAAATTATATATATACTGAAATTTAAAAAATAGGGTTTACTTTAATTAAAGTAAAATAATACTCATCCATTCTGTCCCCTATGGTTTCTAATATTATACTTTGTATATGTAAAAAATACTTTATAATCAGCAGAAATTTCAAAATCTAAAATAAAAAAGCAAGAGAAGATCATTAAATTTCACATCCTAATCTTTTTTAAAAACCTGAGATGTGACGATACATATTATGTTTGTCTTATGCTTTAACATTCAAGCGTATTCACTTTTTTACACTAGTTAAAAAATGTTGTTACATTCTATTAATCGCTTAATTAAGCCTTTTGTGTGACTTTTTATTGTCAGTTTTTTTAATTAGCGCATCAAGCTACGCAAAATTCTACTAGTATATTTCTAAAAATTTTTATGCTTAAATATTTTGTCAAAAAATCAACAGCAAATAATTATTCAGTTAACTAGTTGACGTGTTTTTTTGTTAAAACTGCATATAATAAGGTCTTTCACAATAAGAGTACACTTTAAAAATTCCAGTTTTATTATTTATCTGCGTGTAAAGAATTTCTAAACTATGAAGCAAAATAAAATAGGAGGATACGCAAACAATATCAGTCTGTATTTTAAATACTGGGTGGTTAAAAATTATTAAGCGTGTTTTAAGACTGAATAAAAAATGAAAATTAATTCTATGTTCATTCTTTAGGGAAAAGACAATTAAAAGCAGTTTTACACAAAAAATGTGAAACATTAAATAATTCCCTCGTGAGCTCCCTTTGTAGCAGGCAAAATATTCAGCAGCTATACAAATTCATGTGTTTAAAGTATTTTCAACATTTCAGCCGGTACTTCTCCAATGCCTTCAGCGATTCATCGCTTTAGTTCTTTGATGTCTGACACTGGTTTTCTGTATATTCTTGGTAAGTATATTCTTGGTTCTGTATGTTCTGTATATCCCAAACATATTACCAGAAGGAAAAGTTAAGGAATATAATGTTAGGAGATCCATAATGTCGTGGAATTGACCACATACGGCCGATCCAACCATCATGAAATGTTTTATCCAGCTTTTCCAGAACTATAAAAGTCCATTGTGGTAGATTGTCGTCTATTTCTAAATTAACTCGTGGATGATGGCTCTTATCTTACTTATAGATTAATATGGAAATTTATTTTCATGTACTGACGGTAGTCATTGAAGGTATTCTTTTTTTAGCCTGCTTTAAAATCATAGAAATTCGTAGCACGGTAATTCTTTCTCCTCAATTTATTTTTTTATCAAATTCTATTTTAGTGCATTTAAATTGCAATTATCAACACAAATTTATGTTCTGGCGGCATAAAATAGTTTAACATCAAAATTGCATGTCCATACAACAAATTTTTATGGTAAATACAAAATGTTATGGCTGTTACACTTATACAAAATAATCTGTAACTGAGTTAACTTGGTACAACCAGGGTATTGGATTAGAAACTGGTAAACGCAAGTTCTATCAAAAGTGCTTTGAAAATATTTGAAGATTTTCACTAATCTTTATATATAATAATTCAAATTTAAAAAAATTTACAATATCATTATGAACGTCAAAAATTTCTGTATAAACTCAAATAAATCAGGAAGAATTTGTAGGGGTCTGTTAACATTCCAATAGTCAGGTAAATTTTAATTAAAAAGGTTAATATTCTTAGAATTTCAGATCTTCTAAATTCAATATTTGAACTACATATGCATATAGCTCATATGAGAACTATATACCTAAATTGAAAGTATGAACAATGCCAATTGTTATGGAGCCTACATGTTTCGTTTAAAATGTTTAACCTTTTCGTGTGCAAGTAAAATAGTATTTATACCATTTTAGGACAATATCAGATTGAATCTACAGTAAGTGAAATATGCAACGTTCTTTTTATTTTTCATAGTTGAGTTAGAACATTCACAGATGTCTGTCTTTTCAAAAGAGCAACTGCTTAATATATTTCATCTCCGTTCATTAGAAACTGAGAAACAGATTGCCTTTGTCCAGAAAGATTAATGTACCAAACCTTTTCAGTCTTGAATAATAACTGGTACAACAATTCAACAAATCTTAACAGAGAGATAGAGTCTAGAATGATTACTCTCTTGGGGATTTCTAAATTAACTTTGAATTACAGCAGGAAGTGCCTAATAGCAATGGCCTTTCTCTTAATAATATATTAAATAGACTTCTTTCCCAAAGATAGTCTCTATGTGTTCAGGTGAATATTCCCATACACTATTTTCGTAATATATAGATATATATATGTGTGTTTGTGTATCTATGTAATTACTGAATGCGTGTGTCACTAACATGAAAGGAAGCCATCATAAGTCATAAAGATTTAGCATCTGTCAATTGTTAATTTTCAAATTTTAAGAATTTACCGATTTTTTTATAAATTAAAACAATTTTCAACGGCAGTATATTTATTCGTATTTTGATTTGTGATCATAATGTCGAGATCTCGAACATTGTAGAGCAGGTAGTTTATTCTTGGTTCTCTACATATAAACCATCGAAAAACGATGGTTATATTTAACCGTAACTTATCGGTGAAGAGAAATCGACCATTATGGCATCAGATGTTTGATGGTCTTGGTAGGCACCAAATGGGACAGCTGCACATCTCTCTATGTCTTTGAAACAGGCACTATGACAATTATAAGGATGATATCTTTGAACTCTATGGTCATCTTTTTATTGGTGCAGTTGGCTGTGATTTCATTAATGGGACGACATCTGCGTAAACCTAATCTGATCGACGATTTTTTGGATGGTGAAATTATTTGCCAGATTAATGAACCCGGTAGATCTCCAGAAGTGTCACCCTATTAAATAATATCTAAAACACTTGTTATTTTACATCCTCCATTTGAGAAATTAGTCTTAAAAAATCCAAGGAACGTATGACAGCTACTGGAAATCCTATCCTCCTCTCTAAACTACTAATTAAATGCCTTATTGGCATAAAATCTCTGTGGAGCTTGTTCACCTGTAAGAAAAGACCATATAAGAAGGATTTTTTGTTGTTGTTATTGTCGAAGTCGGTAAGTATAAATCAGTAACCACTGTTTTATATCCTCATATCAATAAGTGTTACGATAAGTATAATTCTTAGTACTCCGATAAGTATACTTCATATTTTGTCAAAATTAAGTTGTCTGTGTGTATAATGCTTATAAATGTTACATGCCAATAAATGTATGGTTATGAAATCATTTATATTTTTGGTTTGGTCGATAAAACTTCACCTTTGGGCACCCACAATTATCTTTTATAAACATGAAGTTACGGTAAATAATATCATTACAGGAGGAATTTACACTATTCATACCCATTTTAAGGAAAACATAACATTCTTGGAAACTTAACATGCACAGTGTACTCATATTTATGTTGTGCTTGAAATATAGTTTGAAACACCTGGAAGTTCATATGATAGAATGACCCCTTACTTCTGTATTCAAAAACAACATGTTCACATTGACGGTATAAATATTATTAATTTAAATTTTTTAAGTAAAGAATGCATGGTAATTTTAAACTGTGTTCAAATATTTCTCGAAACTAAATAAAAGATAAAATGATTGTTTTAAATTATTTTGTAAAATAAAAATTTATTAGCATCTTATTAAGTAATAATAAAGATATACGCAATATTAAAAAATACTTATAACATTCGCATACACTCTAAACACATTCAAGTGTTCTATTTTTATGAAATGTTTTCTTCACACTTATAACCCATACTAATACAAAATTTAAACTTAAGCTCTATTAGAAATGTTCAGAAAAAATTGAAATACTTTCTCTAATCCCCTATATAATAATAGCCTAAGTTATCTGCCCGTCTGTTAACGAATTGGACCTCAAATGGATATAGGCATCCCTATTGGATACTTGATGAGTTAAGGCAAAATTCACAACTAGTCTATTTCTCAACTATCTATCCGATTCTAAAATATATTGGTATAAATATGCATCATACCACAGCAAAAAATATTTTCGTCTTTAAAACGTTCGAAATCCACACTTTTCTATCTTTTTGAGCGTTTAATGCTGTTACTTAAAGCCCTATTTTCCCCGTTTATGAGCAGGCAAGCAACTAAATGTATCATTTTATCACATAATAAATAGGTAATAATAATTTTTTTTCTAGCATTATGACGTTGTTCCTTTAATCATCTCATTTAATTATTTCTTATTTTAAATTAATTAAATAACGTCTGCATTATTTACATATGTGATAACTACATATGTGATAATTTTAAATTTCATCATCGATTATTTTTTGTTGCAATGAAAATTTTATTACCGGTATTAACAACAAATTCTTTTCATAAAAGTCTAAGAGTCTATTTCAAGGACTAATAAATATCTAGCGTTTAAGTTATATATCTTTGAAAATTAAGAAGTTTGTTCGTTTGTGTGTTTGTTTTTTATACATAACCACACGGTTTGCAATCGATTCGCTAAATTTCGGACATCATTCATATATACCAAATAATCACTGTCAATATTAAAACCTCTGCTGACTATCCTAGCACTTAATATGACAAGATATATTAAAGTTGTCAACTAACATATGATCAGTAAAGATAAACAAATTATTGAGTGTGCACCAGATAATTCTCGGCTAAAAAACAAACCATTTTTTTACCTGCCTCATAGGATACTTTACAATCCTGAAAATTAAAAATTTTACTGATACCGCCATATGACGGTCTAAATATAATTATCCAGATTTCAAACATTTTACAATTTTATCGTGAAAATCAGAAATTTCTGTATTAACTCATATATAAAATATAATGAAGAATTCTTAAAATTCTGTCAAAATGACTACATTCAGGTAAATTTTTATTGAAAACGTGCTTAGAAATTCAAATCTTCTAAATTCAGTATTTAGAGTGGTAAAGGAAGCAATGCAGAAAAATTAACTTCTTCGAGAATTTTGAAGCTGAGAATCAGTGAGATATCCATATTTGGTTTACTTCTCTCTCTTGTAAGGCATATTTTCTGTTGGTTGGGAGTTTCTGTTCAACATTGGGGAAAAGAGCTGATTCAGTTTTTAAAAGAATGCATGTACTAAATACCTAAGCTTATATTAAGTGGTCTTCTTATAAAGTATATTTTCTGTTTCTCATGAATTTCTGTTCTCGTCATATAAATGAAAATTGTGGATTCAGATTTTAAAAGAATGCATGCTTTAAAATAATAAGCTAACACTAAGTGGGCTCCGGAATTTTTTCTAAAGTTAAATCTTTTCAAGTAGCTAATAAGAGACGCACAAGTTGAAGATTAAAATAAAAGAATCCTTAGTTTCCTAGCAATCATATCATGTAATTGACTTCGAGTTTTGTAGTTCTATAATGGGAAAAATATTTATTTCATAAATAAATTTATATGTTTTTCATTTTTAATCTGTACTGACACTAATAAAAGTAAGGGGTCATTCATCATATGAACTTCCAGGTGTTTCAATCTTTATTTCAAGTGCAACATAAATATGTGTACACTATGCATGTTAGGCTCTGTAAGTTTTTCTAAAGTTAAATCTTTTCAAGTAGCTAATAAGAGATGCACACGTTGAAGATTAAAATAAAATAATTATAAATTTTCTAGCAATCATATCATGTAATTGACTGCAATTTTCGTAGTTCTATAATTTAAACAACATTTATTCCATAAATAAATTTATATATTTTTCATTTTTACTTTCTAATGACACGGTTAAAATTAAGGGGTCATTCTATCATATGAAATTACAGGTGTTTAAAACTTTATATCAAGTACAACATAAATATGTGTACACTATGCATCTTAGGCTCTGAAAGTTTTTCTAAAGTTAAATCTTTTCAAGTAGCTAATAAGAGATGCACACGTTGAAAATTAAAATAAAAGAATCACAAGTTTTCTAGCAATCATATCATGTAATTGACTTCGAGTTTTGTAGTTCTATAATGGGAAAAATATTTATTTAATAAATAAATTTATATGTTTTCATTTTTACTCTGTGATGACACGGATAAAAGTAAGATGTCTTTCTATCTTCTGAACTTTCAGGTGTTTCAAACTTTATTTCAAGTACAACATAAATATGTGCACACTATGAATGTTAGGCTCTGGAGGTTTTTCTAATGTTAAATCTTTTCAAGTAGCTAATAAGAGACGCACACGTTGAAGATTAAAATAAAAGAATTATAAGTTTCTAGCAATCATATCATATAATTGACTTCGAGTTGTGTAGTTCTATAATTAAAAAACATTCATTTCATAAATAAATTTATATATTTTTCATTTTTACTTTCTAATGACACGGTTAAAATTAAGGGGTCATTCTATCATAAGAACTTCCAGGTGTTTCAAACTTTATTTCAAGTACAACATAAATATGTGCACACTATGCATGTTAGGCTCTTTAAGTTTTTCTAAAGTTAAATCTTTTCAAGTAGCTAATAAGAGACGCACACGTTGAAGATCAAAATAAAAGAATCATAAGTTTTCTAGCAATCCTATCATGTAATTGACTTCAAGTTTTGTAGTTCTATAATGGGAAAAACATTTACTTCATAAATAAATTTATCTGTTTTTCATTTTTAATCTGTGATAACACAGATAAAAGTAAAGGGTCTTTCTATCATATGACTGTCAGGTGTTTCAAACTTTATTTCAAGTACAAGAAATATATGTATATACTATGCATGCTAGGCTCTGGAAGTTTTTCTAAAGTTAAATATTTTCAAGTAGCTAATAAGACACTCAAACGTTTAAGATTAAAACAAAAGAATTATAAGTTTTCTAGCAACTATATCATGTAATTTAATGCGAGTTCTGTATTTCTATAATGGGAAAAACATTTATTTCATAAATACATTTATCTTTTTTTCATTTTTACTCTGTGATGACACGGATAAAAGTAAGGGGTATTTCTATCATATGAACTGGCAGGTGATTCAGACTTTATTTCAAGTACAACATAAATATGTGTACACTATGCATCTTAGGCTCTGGAAGTTTTTCTAAAGTTAAATCTTTTCAAGCAGCTGATAAGAGACGCACACTTTGAAGATTAAAATAAAAGAATCATAAGTTTTCTAGCAATCCTATGATGTATTTGACTTCTAGTTTTGTAGTTATATAATGGGAAGAACATTTATTTAATTAATAAATTTATATGTTTTTTACTTTTACTCTGTGATGACACGGATAAATGTAAGGGATTATT
This sequence comes from Pardosa pseudoannulata, assembly GCA_032207245.1. Taxonomy (NCBI): domain Eukaryota; kingdom Metazoa; phylum Arthropoda; class Arachnida; order Araneae; family Lycosidae; genus Pardosa; species Pardosa pseudoannulata. Next base: position 128,411,934 of record CM063508.1, on the reverse strand, counting down.
GTATCATATGAACTTCCAAGTGTTTCAAACTTTATTTCAAGTACAACATAAAAATGTGTGCACTATGCATGTTAGGCTCTTTAAGTTTTTCTAAAGTTAAATCTTTTCAAGTAGCTAATAAGAGACGCACACGTTGAAGATTAAATAAAAGAATCATAAGTTTTCTAGCAATCCTATCATGTAATTGACTTCGAGTTTTGTAGTTCTATAATGGGAAAAACATTTATTTCATAAATAAATTTATCTGTTTTTCATTTTTAATCTGTGATAACACGGATAAAAGTAAGGGGTCTTTCTATCATATGAATTTCCGGGTGTTTCAAACTTTATTTCAAGTACAACATAAAAATGTGTACACTATGCATGTTAGGTTTCGAAGATGGTAGGTTTTCCTTAAAACGGGTGTGAAGGGTGTGACTTCCTACTGAAAGGATATTAATTAGAGCAACTTTATGTTTTGAAAAAGATAACTGTGGTTGCCCAAGGATGAAGATTATGAAACCGCAACTTTTATCCTTTGAACTAAAAATATACATGATTTTATAACCATACATTTATAGGCATGGAATGTTTATAAGCTTTGTACATACAGACAACTTAATTTTGACAAATATTAAGTATTCTTATCGGAGTACTAAGAATTATACTTATCTTAACACTTATTGATATGAGGGTATAAAACAGTGATTACTGTTTTATACTTTCCCATTTCGACAATAACATAAATAAAAAAAATCCTTCTTATCAGGAGGTATTGTCCTTTTTTACAGGTGAACAAGCTCCACAGAGATTTTATGCCAATAAGGTATTGGCATATTTTGACAAATATGAAGTATACTTATCGGAGTACTAAGAATTATACTTATCATAACACTTATTGATATGAGGGTGATCAGTGGTTACTGTTTTATACTTTCCGATTCCGACATTAATAGCAACAACAAAATCCTTCTTATTAGGATGTACGGTCCTTTCTTGACATCAGAAAGTGTATTGCATGCCACGATGTCATGATACATGTCACGATGACACATATGACACAATGTATTGCATTCCGTAACTTTTTAAAATTCAAACCTTGAAAGTTAAAAGTATTTGATACATTCACAAAATATTTTACAGAAATAAACATAATTTTATAAATGAATAACAAAAACAAATTATTATATATAATAGAATTAAAATAGATGGTTTCGTACGAATTTTTTGAATTTTTAAATAAAGTATGACAATACTTTTTCAGGAATCTAGTTTCTCATACTATCGATTACTCCAAATTAATCTAATTTCTCTAATTTGCTTATAGCTGGAGATTCTTACATTTTAATCATGTTCCAACAAAGACCTTGTGTTAGAAGATTAACGAAAGTTTATTTTTCGATGTAATTACTATTTTCTGCTTTCTCTAATGAGAGTATTTGCGTAGAACTGTTCTCAACAGCTAATGCTTCCTTTCTTCTTTAGTTGTGAAGTACTATTCTAAAAGAAATTGTCTTTATCTAGACAGAAGTAAGAGAAAAGTGTTTTCCGTTATTTAAACGTTGACTCTCTATTAGTAATTTATAAGAAAATAAAAACTGTTTCTCAGTCGGTAAGAACTGATTAAAAGCTCATTAATTTCTTTGAATAATGATTAAATGAACAGTTTTCTTGAAATTAATTAAAAGGCTTTTAGCATATTTTATGTATAAAATTACTTTGTCAAAATATTCAATTTATTTTTAATCATTGGAATGCGTTGGAATCATTGAACTCACACTATTAAAATTGTAAGACAAAATACTTTAACCAAATTATAAACTTATGAAAATTATTGCTACATTATTCAGTTACACTCTAAAATTCATATTTAAAAGTTACTATCAGTTATATGCACAAAGTGATTTATAGAAATAAACATTCCGTAACAAATTGTCTTATATATAATTACAAGATGCTTTATATATAATTACAAAATATCAGGCAACTTTTTTGGTACGATTTATTCAATTTCAAAACAAATCTTTGTATTATTTTTTATATAATCTTAGTTTCTCATATCATCAATTAAAGCAATCTTAAATATTCCAAGTTAATTTAATTTCACTAATTTGCTTATAGCTGAAGAGTTCTACATTTTAATCATGTTCCAACAAAGATCTTATGTTAGGGGATTAACGAAAGTTTGTTTTTTCTTCGATGTAATTACTATTTTCTGCTCTCTCCAATGAGCGTATTCACGTATAAACTGTTCTCAACAGCTAATGCATCCCTTCTTCTTTAGCTAAGGCGTACTATTCTAAAAGAAATAATCTTTATCTAGATAGAAGTAGGAAGAAAGTGTTTTCTAGTTCTCTTCAAACGTTGCGTCTCGTATCAGTAATTTATATGAAAATAAAAACTGTTTCTCAGTCGATAAGAACTGATTAAAATCTCATTAAATTCTTTTGAATAATAATTAAATGAACATCATTCCCAAAATTAATTAAAATAGCTTTACACATTAGGCTTTCGATGTATTTTTTTCGTACAAAATTACTGTCTTAGATGTTGAAAATCTTGAACGAAGTCAAACGACAGAGTCGAATGCATGTTCTCAGTAAATAATGAGATAATATTTTGTTTAATTTTAGAAATACCTTAGCAATTACAATTCTTGTTATACACCTTTCTAACGACATAACATTTTCACTCTTAATTAAAACACGGCAGTCCTTAACCTGTCACCGTGTATGTCAATTTTCTTCAGATGAGCTTGCAAGCGTTGTAAATTGAACAGTACATAAAAAACATGCAATAATTGTTTTTTGTTTTAAAAATCGTATATAGTTTCACACGAAATATTACTTTTAAATCATTCTTTATACTTTCTTGAAACAATTTGTGATAAACACTGTGCAGTAAACTTATCCTGAATGGGTTTCAACGAATGTGCTAGCACTCCCATGTGGAGCAAAACTGGACATAAGCAAAATGGATGGTATAGAGAATATAAACAATATAGTATGGAATAAGGTATGATGTAAAGAACAATATAATGTGAATTAGATGTCAGATGAAATGTATAATACCAGCACAGGACGTCAGATTATTTAGATATAGAAAGTCTAGGTATCTAAAAGTTTCTGTAAAATATTCCTACAAATGTTTGTCTTATTTATTTTAAAGGATAAATAAGTAAACTTGGTCTTAACTTTAAAAAAACACTATTTTTAAAAAAGATTAATTTCCAGTAAATTTTTCCAAGCTGTTTCACTAAGGAATAAATTTTTCCTTGGGGTTATTTCTTTGAAATGCAATACATCTTGGAGTCTTGCAATCTGAGGTGCTACTCTAATTATATTGACGAACTATGGCCGATTGGTTAGGGCGCTGATCGTCGATACCAGTGTTCATGGGTTCGAATCCCACTATGGCATGGATGTTCGTAGCCGTTCGGAATCGGCTTTAAGCAGTAGGTCCCTGTCTCATTAGCCCTCGTGTGCAAGACAGTAGACCGTAGCGCTCCAAACCAAACCAAACTCTAATTATAAAAGTTGTTTCAAAGTATCAATTTTTCAATCTATTAAAGTATGAATTTTTTCACTTGAACTCACTGAAATCCCGAAAGCAGTTTCAACACCCTTATCATTGCTAATTTGCTCGGACGCCGTGATCCGACATTATTTTTGATGCATCCAATTTCTGCAAACTTTTTCATTATCAACAGTTGTAAA
>CM063508.1:128400739-128403239 GCA_032207245.1 Pardosa pseudoannulata | reverse complement strand
TTATGGGTACATTTTGCTGAGTTACAGCTATTCCATCAATTCTTTTTCTAGTTGTTGTTAATATCAAAAACGCTTTGAAATATTTCAAAAAACTTTACATATTTTATAAAGTCATGACAACTTCTCATTTCAAAAAAAATTCTTGAATTATTTTTCGTTGAACAAAACTAATTCACCGAGTTTTACCTGATAATTAAGAATGTTTTAGAATAATCTGGACTTAGAATAAAATTCAAAACATTGATTTTCTTTACGGGTCCATTTTGCTGAGTTACAGCTATTCCATCAATTCTTTTTTAGTTGTTATTAATATCAAACCACTTTAAAATATTTCAGAAAACTTTACATATTTTATAAAGTCATCACAAGTTCTCATTTCAAAAAAAATTTTGAATTATTTTTTGTTGAACAAAATTAATTCACCAAGTTTTACCTGATTATTACAAATTTTTTAGAGTAAACTGGACATAGAATAAAAATTCAAAACATTGATTTTCTTTATGGGTACATTTTGCTGAGTTACAGTTATTCCATCAATTCTTGATTTTAGTTATTGTTAATATCAAAAACACTACACTTTGAAATATTTCAGAAAACTTTACATATTTTATAAAGTCATCACAAGTTCTCATTTCAAAAAAAATCTTGAATTATTTTTTGTTGAACAAAATTAATTCACCGAGTTTTACCTGATTATTACGAATTTTTTAGAGTAAACTGGACATAGAGTAAAAATTCAAAACATTGATTTTCTTTATGGGTACATTTTGCTGAGTTACAGCTATTCCATCAATTCAATTTTTAGTTGTTAATATCAAAAACACTTTGAAATATTTCAGAAAACTTTACATATTTCATAAAGTCATGACATTGAACTTACATAAATATCCAATTACGCTTAGGCAATGTAAGTTTTCTTGATTTTCGCGTAAAATCCTCCTAACGGACAAGATCATTTAGGTTTATTTCCTTTTTGACTTTATTAGTTTTGTTAGGAAAAGAAATCTTACTGATGATTATATTTCTAAAAAAATATTTCTCCTGCAACTTCTCTCTCATTAAAATATTACTTGTGAAATTTTTATCAGTGCAAAATTGTAAATCGACAACTTTGAACTGCCGTTTAGCCAGTTTGAATTCCCATGTTTATTTTCCGTAAATTTTTATAAACTAATGTCCCGAAACGATCCTAAAACTATATTTTCACAAAGTTTGAAGCTAGAGATCAAGTATGTTTTTTAAGTTCTTCTGATTGAAAACTAATCGCTTTTACCGAAAGATTTAGAAACTTTCTTAAAGCCTGAATTCTGATTGATTTGCATTATATGGGATGAAATACATGTACATTTACCCATAACTTCCATTATATATTTGATTCTATGTGTGAGCTACAAAACACTTGTAGAATGTCCTCCCTTCCAAACAATATCTCTCGACTTGGTGGGACAAGACTTAAGATTTTCTGTTGGGTTCCTGCTTGTAAATTACGAGGACCTACATTGTTTGTTTGTGTTATCCTGAAGGAGTACTATTAGCCCCCTATAGTATAGTGCTCCCATAATAAAATGACCCGCAAAATCCACTGAGTTGTATGAGACAATACTTCACAATCAAGTGCTCCTGTGTTATTTAATAAAAAACACGTTCTGTTAAATTATGTTATTGATACAAGTATTATTCTGTATTTTAGCATATTTATTATGTCATTTAATCTTGTATGGTAAAAGAATTTTACTATAAAGAAAATGCAATGAAATCTAAAATATGACATGATTGAAAGCATCGGTCTTTGGGGTAAATAAAATCTAATTGTAATTTCATTAAATACATTTTCTCTCTGATAATAAAGCTAACAAACTTGAAAACTTGTCTTCAGAACAAATATTCAATATTTCTTTATGAATATTAAATTAAAAGGTATTAAATTACACTACACAGTCACATTTGATATTTATACGAAAAACGATAAAGAGTTTGAACTATAAATATTTTGACGTTTTATTTCGTAGATATAAATTCAATTTCCTTGTAGATAGGAAAGTTAATTATACCCCACATTTACCTCTGTATTATCTCAGGGAATACTTAAACCTCTGCCTTCTTCTCTATTCTTAAAAGAAATTTCTATAATAGCATTAGCGGGATATTGGCAGTATACTACGGCATCCCCTATAGAATCAATTAAGTAGACAGTAAGATGACCACAATCAGGGGGGAAAGGGGCGTGAAAAGGTCGATTGGAGGGCTTCACCAAACGAACAGGGAGTGTTTTACCCCGGTGGCCAGCTGTCAGGATATGCGCCACTTTATTGGGGGATTGATTAACTCGGGAAATTGCTGGTTGAACTGTTTGTCAGATGCAGACAGCTGAAAGGGTGGTAAAACTTTTTCTTTCCTATGTTACATAAATAGGGACATTTCGTAGGAAATGTTATAAATATTAAACACGGTTATGGAAGTGGGAGTTTAATCCAAAAAAGCATATTGTTAGGGATACTTA
>CM063508.1:128388239-128398239 GCA_032207245.1 Pardosa pseudoannulata | reverse complement strand
TTGCACGCTCCAAATGCAACACAAAGGCTTTCAGCAATACGCTTAAGCTAGTCTGACAGATGCGTGTGGGGAGTCACGTGACAGCTTCTAACAGGATAAAAGCAGCTTTTCCTAATCAAGTGGGCGAGTGAAATGTAACACATTATGTACTGTATGAACAAGTTCAAATCACTTTTAATTTTAGTGGAGCTGTCATAACATCATTGAGATGTTTGGCTGAATTTGCAAATATAATATTATTGTTATTCTGAAAGGAAACATCGATATCATTATATTTTTTATTTGGTAAATATTATAGCATTCAAATATGCATGTCTAAAATACCTTCAAAATTAAATAATTTTTAATAACATAAATTGTATCCTAAGTTTTAAACAGATAAAAAATCCAGACAAAATTTTAAAATAAACATCCAATTAGAACAGGATACATAGTGATACGGTTGACAGTGATTATACGTTTAATGTACAAATCCAAAATATTTACTCTGTCAAATTAGCATTCATCCCTTAACAAGCTAGTACATTAGAACTATATATCATAATGATGCAATAACTATAATATTAAGCATATGGGGTACGTTCTTTTTATTATAAAAATAATAAGTTTTGTGGAACTCGTGTTTATGAATATAATATCACTATACATTTCACACTTCTAGTCTATAAACTGATGAAAAGTAAATGTCATAATGCCTTGCTTTCTCTCAACTCCACCCTACCGACTAATTGCTGAATACTTTAAAGCAAAGAATCCCAAATTGTGAGGTACAGCCTCTTAGGGTGAAAGGCCAAGGGCAGAGCTAAGAAATCCTGGGCAAGATAAGCAATATTTACGTTGAATGCTCGGCCATATGTTTCATGAATATTTTTAGTGATACATTAATTTTTTTTCATTAATTGTTTTCTGTTTTAAGTTTTTACTGAGGCATTGCAACCAATCATTCTTGCAACAATTGCTTGAAAAATAAAATTTGCTTTTTTTGTATTTAACTCAGTAGCAGTCGCGCCCAACTTGTACCACGAGATTTTTCGAGTTTCCATGTGTATTTTATACCTGATTCAACGGTTAACATCTTTTTTATTAGTTACAAACATAAAAACTGTTTATCAAATCAGTTTTCACAGCACTAGTATTAAATAAACACAATCAAGTGAAAATATTAAGAATTTAAATATCAGATTTGAAAAAAAAACCCTGGAAGGAATCTAATTGGATCGACTAATTGCTGAATACTTTAAAGCAAAGATTCCCAAATTGTGAGGTACAGCCTCTTAGGGTGACGTGAAGAAACGCCAAGGGCAGAGATAAGAAATCCTGGGCAAGATAAGCAATATTTACCTTGAATGCTCGACCATATGTTTCATGAATATTTTTTATTGATACATTAATTTTTTTCATTAATTATTTTCTGTTTTAAGTTTTTACTAAGGCATTGCAACCAATCTTTCTTGCAACAATTGCTTGAAAAATAAAATTTGTATTTTTATATTTAACTCAGTAGCAGTCGCGCCAAACTTGTACCACGAGATTTCTCGAGTTTTCCACGAGTATTTTATACCTGATTCAACGGTTAACATTTTTTTATTGGTTACAAACATAAAGACTGTTTATCAAATCAGTTTTCACAGCACTAGTATTAAATAAACACAACAAAGTGAAAATATTACGAATTTAAATATCAGATTTGAAAAAAAACCCTATAAGGAATCTAATAGGATCGACTAATTGCTGAATACTTTAAATCAAATATTCATAAATTGTGAGGTACAGCCACTTAGGGTGACGTGAAGAAACGCCAAGAGCAGAGCTAAGAAATCCTAGGCAAGATAAGCAATATTTACCTTGAATGCTCGACCATATGTTTCATGAATATTTTTTATTGATACATTAATTTTTTTCATTAATTATTTTCTGTTTTAAGTTTTTACTAAGGCATTGCAACCAATCTTTCTTGCAACAATTGCTTGAAAAATAAAATTTGTATTTTTATATTTAACTCAGTAGCAGTCGCGCCAAACTTGTACCACGAGATTTCTCGAGTTTTCCACGAGTATTTTATACCTGATTCAACGGTTAACATTTTTTTTATTGGTTACAAACATAAATACTGTTTATCAAATCAGTTTTCACAGCACTAGTATTAAATAAACACAACAAAGTGAAAATATTACAAATTTAAATATCAGATTTGAAAAAAAACCCTATAAGGAATCTAATAGGATCGACTAATTGCTGAATACTTTAAATCAAATATTCATAAATTGTGAGGTACAGCCACTTAGGGTGACGTGAAGAAACGCCAAGAGCAGAGCTAAGAAATCCTAGGCAAGATAAGCAATATTTACCTTGAATGCTCGACCATATGTTTCATGAATATTTTTATTGATACATTAATTTTTTTTCATTAATTGTTTTCTGTTTTAAGTTTTTACTAAGACATTGCAACCAATCTTTCTTGAAACAAATGCTTGAAAAATAAAATTTGCTTTTTTATATTTAACTCAGCAGCAGTCGCACCCAACTTGTACCAGAAGATTTCTCGAGTTTTCCACGAGTATTTTATACCTGATTCAACGATTAACATATTTATTGGTTACAAACATAAAGACTGTTTATCAAATCAGTTTTTACAGCACTAGTATTAAATAAACACAACAAAGTGAAAATATTATGAATTTGAATATCAGATTTGAAAAAAAAAACCTGGAAAGAATCTAACAGTATCAGAAATTTCCTTACTAAAGGAAGGATATTTAAACCGTATATTTCCACTGACAATTATAACGTATAAGTTAGTGTATCTCATAATGATGCTAGTGGCGCTGTCTATTGAAGTAGTAAAAACTATATATAAAAAATTTCCGAAGCAAAAAAAAGTATTCTTGATGGAAATCAATGATTTCTAATCCACAATTTAAATCATGATTCACATCAAGATGATATAGATTATAGATCAATCAATCCTGCTAACTTTATTGCTTCATTTGAATTTCCTAAGAAATAAATATTTTGAGGACCTACTGAAATATTAAAGAAAACTCAAATTTTCAAATATTCAAAAAATGAGAAAAATAAAAACAAATAGAAAGAAACACACAGAAAACTTTAAAGGATAACATAAATCCACAGTATCTGCTCTTCAGACAATTTTATTTAATACATTTTAAACCGAGGTATAACTGTAAGTAATTAACAATTGATAATACTGTTGAACTTCAAAAGGCTTAAAAGTCTTTGAGAATAAATATTTCTCGCTATCATATTTTCAATTTATTCTATTTTATTTTTATTTTACTCTCAAGTAGAATATATTGCCGAAAGTTTGCTAAAGAAAATAGCTATCCTCCAATTTTGTTAAAACTTAGGGCGATTTTCCAAATCATTATTGAAGGAGCTAAATATATTTTTTTTCCTTCTGAAATTCCTAGACGGAGTCTTTCTCACACAGATACACACTTTAATCGATATTCCCTGGATTACAGTTACCTGAATATTTAACTTCATTTTAATGAATAGCCAGTATGTACACACAAATCAGTTTTGCATTTGTATTTACAAACTGGCTGAGAACAAAAAAAGTAACATTTTTGTCGACAAATAAAAAAGTAAAATGCAGTTCTAAATTTTGAAAAATCTTTGTTGCAAATTGAAGTACAGACTCTTAATTTTTAATCCCCACTTTACACTATATTTGTTGAGAAAGGAAATTCTCTAAAGGGTATTCTACAGAATTTCAGGACAGATTTTTAATAGTTAAATCAGCTTCATTTCTCACTTTTGTGCTTACATTTATAAATAGTAAAAACTCATAAATAACATCACAAATGTGTTATAGTAAAAAAATATAAGTTATATCATTTCTAAATAAATGATGCATATTTATTAACGTACCAATTTATTGCATGTTGTATAAAAGTGAAACACTTTTGAATTTGTTAAGGAATAAATATTTTGTAACCCTACTGAAATTTTAAGGAAAACTTTGGTTTCAAATATTTAAGAGGTGAGATAAATAAAGAGAAATAGAAACACACACAAAACTTTAAACCGTGACATAAATCAACAGTATCAGCATAACAGAGAATTTTATTTAATACATTTTAAGCCGAGGTATAACAGTACGTAATTAACAACTTGATATTACTGTTAAACTTCAAAAGGCTGAAAAGTCTTTGAGAATAAATATTTCTCGCTATCATTATTTCAATTTATTCTACTCTATTTTTATTTTAGACTCCAGTAGAAATATTGCCGAAAGTTTGCTAAAGAAAATAGCTATCCTCCAATTTTGTTAAAACTTCCGGCGATTTTCTAAATCATTATTGAAGGAGCTAAATATATTTTTTCCCTTCTGAAATTCTTAGAGAGAGTCTTTCTCACACAGATCCACACGTGAATCGATATTCCCTGGATTTCAGTTACCTGAATATTTAACTTCATTTTAATGAATAGCCAGTATGTAAACACAAATCAGTTTCGCACTTGTATTATAGCTGAGAACAAAGAAAAGAAACATTTTTGTCGACAAGTAATAAAGTAAAATGCAGTTGTAAATTTTGAAAAATCTTTGCTGTAAACCTGAGTACAGACTTTATTATATTTAATTCCCTCTTTAAAACTATGTTTGTTGTGAAAGAAAATTTTCTAAAGGGAATTTTATAGAATTCCAGGACGGATTTTTAATACTTAAAACAGTCTTAATTTGCATCTTTTGTGTTTCCATTTATAAATAATAAAATCATATAAATAACATCACAAATGTGTTATAGTAAAAAAGAAATATATTATATCATTACAGAATAAAAGTTGATTATTTATTAACGTACCAATTTATTCCATGTTTGTATAAGAGTGAAACCGTTTTGAATTTGTTAATGAATAAATATTTTAGGACCATACCGAAATTTTAAGGAAAACTCTGGTTTCAAATATTCAAGAGGTGAGATAAATAAAAAGAAATAGAAACATACAGAAAACTTTAAATTGTGACATAAATCAACAATATCAGCATAACAGAGAATTTTATTTAATACATTTTAAGCCGAGGTATAACAGTACGTAATTAACAACTTGATATTACTGTTAAACTTCAAAAGGCTGAAAAGTCTTTGAGAATAAATATTTCTCGCTATCGTATTTTCAATTTATTCAACTCTATTTTTATTTTAGACTCCAGTAGAAATATTGCCGAAAGTTTGCTAAAGAAAATAGCTATCCTTCAATTTTGTTAAAACTTCCGGCGATTTTCTAAATCATTATTGAAGGAGCTAAATATATTTTTTCCCTTCTGAAATTCCTAGAGAGAGTCTTTCTCACACAGATCCACACGTGAATCGATATTCCCTGGATTGCAGTTACCTGAATATTTAACTTCATTTCAATGAATAGCCATAATGTAAACACAAATCAGTTTCGCACTTGCATTATAGCTGAGAACAAAGAAAAGAAACATTTTTGTCGACAAGTAATAAAGTAAAATACTGTTGTAAAGTTTGAAAATTTTTGTTGTGAACTGAAGTACATACTCTTAATATTTAATTCTCTCTTTAAACTATATATGTTGTGAAAGGAAATTCTCTAAAGGGTGTTTTATAGAATTGCAGGACAGATTTTTAATACTTAAAGCACCCTTAATTCTCACCTTTTGTGCTTACATTTATAAATAAAAAAACACATGAATAACATCACAAATGTATTATTGTACAGACTTCTTAATACTTAATTCCTTCTTTAAACTATATTTGTTGTGAAGGGAAATTCTCTAAAGGGTATTTTATAGAATTGCAGGATGGATTTTTAATACTTAAACCAGCCTTATTTCTTCCCTTTTGTTCATTCATGTATAAATAATAAACACATAAAGAACATCACAAATATATTATGGGAAAAATATAAGTTACATTTTTACAGTTGCGTATTTATTAATGCACCAATTTATTACTTATTTTTTTAAGAGTGAAACAATTAATGTGCTTTTTTGTAAGTTATTAAACCGTAACCTATTGTTTAACTTAAAATGACCGAATTACTTTTGCCGACCATATGTTGATGCGTATCTTAAATCTAAATTATTATAAGCTACACATAATAAAATAAATTTAAAAATTAAACAACTTTGAATAGTAAATCAAGTCACGTTCATGATCATCTAACGTTTCAAACATCATAGTATGACATTTATGAAAAGGCAAAACTTCGGTAAAAAAGATTTATTCAGCATTACATGCTAAACAAGTACTATAAAAGGAATTTTTTGATAGATAAAGCAATTTGTCATGATTTCAGTGTATGTACATGTCAAAAAAGTAAATTTATGACTGCTGTTCGAAAAATCATAAAGTTTCGATCCAAATGGAAAATTTATAAGCAATAGAAATTTTTAAAAATTTTGTTCATTGTTTATAAGATTGCCCTCTACCTATTCTCAAATGAAAAACTTGTTCTAAGAAAACATAAAAATTCTACAAGCTATTTTTAGTGGCATCTAAAAAGGGACGCTATGCATTAAATGGATGAAAGGGCATTTAGAAAGACTAGAAAAGCTTTCATGCTAGAGTGACAAATCATAAAAAAGCTGGTTTTTAATACTAGAGCCACTAGAGTGGGATATCGTTCTTTGTTACTCATTTCTAAGATTAATACGCATTTAGAGAGGTAAACTCCAAATGTATCTTTGATAATCTTAGTACTAAATAGCATAATAATTTTTAAAAATGATTACGGATGATGATAACAGCATGTAAATTATGCGCAATTATATTTTGAAGAGTTCTAATTTTGAATTATTAAAATAAAATAACGTGATGTTTATAATACATTATAACAATCCATATAAGCAACCTAATCATGCGATTTGACAATGCAAGCGTAGACAATATATATCAAGCAATAATATCTGGTTGTAACGAAAATTTCCCAGCACCACAAGTATCGTCGCCACAAATAGTTCAAGTTGGCGTATTTAATCTTATTTTTGCATAGTTTGAGTATCGTCATAAAGCGTAATTTGACCAACAAAGAGATCATGCTTTGTATCTGATGGGATTGCCGCGGTCTTATCCACAAAGAGTATCTAGAAAAATGTAAAATCCTTGACAGCAAGGTGTACAGCGAGATACTAGTCCGAGTTGGCGCTGCTATCAAAGAAAAACGTCGAACTGAGTTCCGGTGCAAAAAGGTAATGTTCCACCAAGATAATGCAAGACCATATGTGTCTGCATTCACGGGCTGGTCCTTCGGACTTCTACCTTTTTTGACATCTGCAGCTAGTTCTTTCTGGTGCTGCATTCCCTTCTGCACAGCACCCCACAGCAATTAGGTTAATCTGTGTTTGGATTCTCGACAATTAAGATTCTCTGATATTGAAAAACTACCAAAACTTTGGCAGAAAATCGTAGATTTGGATGGTGATTAACACCCGCACTAAAAGTACTGTTTTTGTGTTTATTTTTCTAACTTTATTAAGACCTTTTTGGCCGAAAATTTTCTCTACAACCCGATGTATATTGTATACGGCTATCCTTTAGACATATTTATTCTTCAAATTATTCTTTGAAGCAAATGATCTGGAAAATTTTCCTTTTATCGTTCTCTATTTAAGCCACTGAATCTAATTAAAAAGAGATTTTCAACAGTTTTAGAAAATCCACAATAGTTAAATAAGATTTTAGATAACAAAAATCAGAATAAAGCGTTACAGATCAAACTTTTCTTAAGTCAAAATTATATGTAATTTTGCTTTGTCAGTCAGTTAATCAAGTCAGTTAAACACTGTATATTTCATAATATAAGCAAATAATTAATTATACTCCAAAAGCTTCTATTCACAAAAGCTAAATAACATTATCGATTCATAACTAGAAGTACTACATAAAAGTATAAACTTTATTTTTTAACTGTTAATAGGATTTTATTATACTACTTCTTTAAGTAATCTGACATTTATCTAATGCTAAAAAATTAACCTTTGAGTGTTTTCATGGTGGACATAAATTTATCTTTTCTTACATGCTTTATCTGTTCATCATTAACATTTTAACAATCATTATTGAAATACTTATGAATACTCAGTTTACGAAACAAAATATTTTACTGCAAAATAAGCATAACATAAAATGATGGAAAATTGGAACAGTTAAGAACGTGTTAAATTTCACTTTTGAACAAGAATTATGATCTGAGAATAAAACATACAACTCCATTTACCCTTCAGTGAGGACCTTTATAACACGAAAATTTCATGTAGGTATTTAACAACTAAGCATTTATTTGATATGATGTACAACTGAATTGTTCTATTCTTCACTTTAATGCACATTCTGCAGAATTGAATTGTATCTCATTTCTAATGTTACTCGAAAAGCAGTCTTTGAAGAGCAGTATAATAAAGACAATTCACTCGGCATTAGCATAAAATCATCTACATATGTCTCTCCACTATCTCTATATAAATGCGTCACCATGGAGATTTAATTACGCTAGTATCACTGCTATTTAAATATGACGTTTATTAAAATTAATGCCTTAACTTGCATCCAAGATCACTTAATACAATATGGTATGATGTATTTTAATATATGTCAGATTTCTTTGCTTAAAACGTCTTTGAATTAATTACACTACAAAAAATACAGCTTGTTCATATAATTTTCAAGTCAAATATAAATGTCAAACATGAAAACTATTTGAGAAGAGATGATTGCGAAGAGAATGAAAAAAGAAATTTCATGGGACAAGAATGAATTTCTCTAACTTAAGCGAAAACTAAATTCTTTAAATAATATTAATATTGACGATATTAGTAAATATTATTCAATTCAGTTAGAATCGAAGTAACCAGACGTGACTCGTCTGCTCCTTTCCATTAGACAAAAACGAATCAATAGAGAGCACGATATCCATAAAGATTAAAGTAACACAATTAGATCTATAACCAAGTTGGGAAAATGGAATAAATCTAATATTTGTAAAAATACAAGAATATTATGAATTATCTTACCTTTAGTATGAAATTTCTGTTTGTTAATTACTTTGTTATCCAAGATAAATATGAAGTCGATAGCCTTCACTTGATTATGCGATTTAAAATAACATTAGAAAAGACATTGGTTTAACTTTTCTAAAAGATATTTGGATATGTGAATAGTTGCTTGAGGGAATTTTATGTGCAGGATATTTTGTATGTGTAATAATTCTAGGAGAATAGAATAAACAAGTTATGTTTTAAGCTTCAACTCTTTAAGACATAAATATAGAATGCACTACCTTACTTAGTCACACTATAACTGACTGTAGCTCAACTTCTTCATATGCTATTGTTTAATTTTTTGGATCGCTATGGTTAGTGTTTTGCTGCTCTAGAGCTAATGAAACTGGATCTACCGTATAAAGCAAATTCCAAACGGCGTACGAATATCCATACCATGGGCAAGATTCTGAACTCGCGGACTCTGGTACTGAAAAGTTCCGCCCTACCATTCGGACATCGTCTGGCAGTTTAGGTGCTATTTTACAATACGAAAAATTGTTACGCTAGATGATAAATTCATCGTTTCCGAAATCGATGGATAATTTAATCTATTTGGGGTTCTCCTGGTTTCCCTTTACGTGTAACGCCAATATTCAAGTTTTCTAACAATAACACCCTTTTCATCTCCAAATGAGCATGCTGAGAATTTATCCCATGTGATACACTCGGAAGGACGAAAAAGACAAAGAGAAGTAATTCCCAAGATTTCAGAACAAATGGTAATGTGTCTCTTCATCTCATTTGTAAAACAAAAACTAATTATTATGTAAAAAGAAATTTAGAAAAAATAACTGGGCATGATAGAACCGACTTCTATTAATGGGAAGCTAACACAGATAGAACACCTCCTGATCTAATCTTCGGCTTTAACACGTATTGAGATGCAAGAGAGCTACGCAGGAATACCAACCTTTGGTCCCCAGCATTACACCAGTGCTTCAACATTGCGGGTGTACAACAATTCCTTGA
>CM063508.1:128338239-128380739 GCA_032207245.1 Pardosa pseudoannulata | reverse complement strand
AATATGGCGAAGAATTTTCTCAAAAGGTTACTTCCTCAAGTCGCGATGCCAGCCATTCACCTTCTACTCTTCTGGTAACAATCTTGTCGGCTGAAAAAATCCGACTTTTTCGCAGAGAAAAAACAGGGGTCCACTCCAGAACGACGGGGGACAAAATCCCCCAAACCAACGGACACTTATATTGGTTCAGAGAAGTCCGGAGTTTCTTTCTAGTTCAAACCGGTCCTCTTATGGTATTTCTTTGACGATGACTCACGGAAAGAGGTAAAAAGAGCTGAACAGAATGTAACTTATTGTTACATCCCTCCATTTTCCCCTATAGGTTTTGACGCTAATTTACCATTTTGCAATGAAACTCATAAATCTTAGCAGTCGGATACCGCGAAATTTTACAGTCGCCCATTGATTTCTTTTTTGTCCATTTTATTTTGATTTGAAACTCTTACGCAGTTGTCAGAATATTTCGTAAGCAGATTTATAACAAAACAATTTAAAATAAATATTTTCTGATATTGAACAAAGAACTTCATTCTTTTATTTTGGAATATCACCAGAATTACAATTACTTCTATATTAAAACAGTGAGTACCTGTTAAAAATAAAATTATTTTATTTGACTTCCTTTTTAGTCAATCTAATCCTTGTGTTGATTTAGCAGACAAATAGTCATCATGGCCTACTAAACTAATTCAAATTTATTCGATAAATGATTATTAAGATTTAACTGAATAAGATTTAGTTGACTAAGATTTAATCGAAGCTTTAAATTCGTTTATTTAAATCGATAATTATATTTTTATTTGTAGTGGAATATATAAATCGATTGTTAAATCGATAATCTATTAAAATTTAATCGGTAAGCCATTATTAAAATTTAATTGACTATCATTTAACTGATTCCAGTCGAATTATTTTCTTAAAGACCTTTAATAGATTTTCGTCACTATTGAATACATTAAGCCACTGAGATTTTGAAATGATCCTTTGAAAGTATTATAGGTCTATTTTTGTAAAGAAGACGACTATAACATTGAATACAATTTACTATGTCTTTTACATCTATAAGAAAACTCTCAAAATAGACAATTAAGGCTTTGTTTATTTTGTCATTATAAATTTGCACAGTTAAGAAAATTACATATATAATTAGTTTCAAAGTGGTGTAAATCCTTGCTCCACAAAAGCATTATATTTTGTTCAAAAATTGCACTACTTAATTATACTATATTTTTTAACTAATACGTTTATAAATATAACATAATGAAATTTAAAGCAATTTAATATTTAAAAATATATAATGAGTCTATTAAGATGCTAATATTTTTCAAACCATCCTATACCTTAAATACCTTCCTATAGTATAAAATGTACTTACAATACTTTCACAGAAAACGCAATGAATTATACCTTTTGTTAGATTTAACAATTTTCTTTGTACATCTGCGGTAGTTCAGTCGGCATAGGTGTCGATCTCATCACCTGAGAGTTTCGGGATTGAAGCTTGAGATTCCGCCAGAATTCCGCCATGTTCGTTCAGGATGGCTAGGGCACGTAATATATCTTTGTGATCGCAATGTTTTCCAAGTTCCCAAGATACCTCTGGAGATGGCAGGCCAAGATTGCTGTTTCCAGAGGTATCTGATCTGGTTTGCAGTTTCTGATTGGTCCCTGGTTCTCAAAGACAAGGACGCACTTGGTTTATGTTGGCCTAGGGCAGGGATGGGCAAACTACGGCCAGGCGGAAGGTTTTATCTGGCCCGCGGATAGAATTTTAAGTTGCCGGTCCGAGGCAAATTAAAAGAAATATATATTTATACATTATTTATCCATCTCCTTTCCTACTTTGCTTAAATATTATATCCCAAATTTATTCCCAGAAGATCAGCGGTATATTTGATTCTTATGTGAAGAAGTGTTTTCAACTTTGAACCTTAGAAAGAATAATTTCAAAAGTGGACTTACAGATGAGCATTTAGCATCGTTCCTTAAAATCCGTACATCTCACTTCAAACCTCAGTATAAAGAACTTTTAAAAAGGAAATCTCATTTTCATTCATCTCATTAACGTATTTAAACCATTAGGTACTAGTATATTGTTTTAAAATTTTAGAAAATTTATCTTGGCCCTCCAAACTTATTTTCTTTCAATTTTTGACCCGTGGCCGAAATTTTTTGTTCACCCCTGGCCTAGGGAATAATGTTGGCCGTATACGTGGTGTTCTCATAGTAAAATCCCGCAACAAATCCCATGGAGTTGTATGGTCAACTGCTTAACGGGTAAGTGCCCGCCCGTTATCAAAATGAAAATTGATTTAAAAAAATTTTAATTATAGGTCTGATAACAATTATAGGTCTGAGAAACATTTAAAAACTTGAAAATAAAAGTTATTTAACCCCTTAACGCATTTGCCCCTGTCTGACACGGGCGAAATTCAAATTAAGCATGTAATAAAATCGTTTACACTTTGTTTGTATAACAATTTTTTTATATACTTTTTACTCTTTCCAAGCTCCCTAGTCACCCCCAAAACTGAAATTGCAAAATATAACTTACATTGTACCTATATATCCCTTTTCTGTGAAGAAAATGTCATATTTTATATTTTTTTCTAAACCAAACTCGTGCTTTAAGGGGTTAAAACTTGAATTTTGAAATTGAATTTCAATACGTCTTCGACAAATCTTTGATGGGGTTTTAACATTATAACTCTTTACATCCTATTCACTTCCTTCAAACACATATTTTTCAATATAACTATAAGTTATTATCTGACAACACAACTTTATAAACATTGCAAACAAACTCACAATTAATAATTCTTTCAAAGATTTCTTTTGTATCTAATATATTATTTGCTGTTCTATAAAATTTTTCTTTGTGTTGAATGCGCAATGAAAGATCTATAAAAATTCTACTCGTTTTATTTATGTCAATCGTAAAAAGCAGTATAAGCTATCCTTTTACTGTCAAATTTTCAGTGACATACCGTAAAAAAATATTTTATCTTGTAACTTTATACTTGATATTATTTTTCAGATGCTGTCAGTGCTATTAAATTCCCCTGTATTTTAAGGGTAGTAATTGCATTACAAGCAAAATTTAATACTGAAACAGATAAAAAATTACTGAAAATCGATACAGTTTAAAAAACGTATTTGTTGAGAAAGCTGATAAAAAAGCCGTGTCTTTAATGTGAAATTGTGTTAATTGAGTCTCACTCAAAATTAGCTTTTTGAGTGTTAGAAAACCGATTTACTGTTTAGGCTAAATTTTTTAACACAGGATAAATGTAAATCACTGGAAAAAATTTGCTGTTTAAATAACCGATAATAGTTTTTGATTTTTAATTTATTTTTATTTTTCTAAATTTATTTTTTATAATTTATTTATTTTATATATTTATTTTTATAATTTATTTATTTTATGTATTTATTTTTATAATTTATTTATTTTAATTATTTTTTTTATTTTTATCATTTATTTTTCTAAATTACCCTTCGAGTAACCAAGTGAGGCTATAAAATGACCTAAACGACAGTATCTGCGAACACAATTTATTATGTTCTTTTAGCTTATTTTATATCATTATGAATTCTGAAGTTATCTGGAAGCGATATACAAATGTAAATTTTATATATGTGTGTATAAAATTTACGCATCACAGAACCAAAATTTTTAAAAAACGGGATTAAGTTTATAAGTATATAAGGATGTGTTGGTTTCCACACAAAAATTTAACTATGGTTCACCGTTTAACTTCATATGACCTTTCATATTTAAATTTTCCACATGGTCAACCAAAGGTTGGTCAAGTTATCTTCTCTCTATAGTATTAAAAAGAAATTTTAAAATATTTTAAGAGGAGATAAAATATAATAAAGAATTTTCTTCGCATGAGCATAGAAACTGAATTTGCTTGAAACATCAACACAATTTCATTTAAACCTCTAAAGCGTTGCTTAAATTTACACAATAAATTTAAAGTAACTTTTATTCATATCAAAAGAGTTATCCCCGAAACATGAGTCGCATAAAAGAAGTATCATTTATTTCAATTACGCTGGTAATTTATCAAAACTTTCATTAATTACCTCCATTTTTCTTTCTGCAAAAAAATGCATTATACATATTTCTGGTCTTTAAAACTATTTTTAATCTGTTTTTGCATGCCTAGAAATTTAATTTTTGTTCATAAATGCTGATTACCCTTATATAATTTTCTCCTAATTAAAATGCAAATTGATAATGATGCAATCAAAACGTGTATTGAGATTTCAGATTATTTTTCTTGTTTATGACTTATTTTTTGCTCATAAGTTAATATAACTGAAAGGAATTTAATAACCATGAAAAATATGATAAATATATTATGAAATGGTTTTAGGAAAATTGGAATTATTCGTCAGGTAAAGAACTAAAAAATATACTAATACTAGTATTATTTTATAATTACCTCTCTTTCCAGACGTGCAATACATTAGTAATTTTAGATGTAAAGTTCCTAATTGTAAAATCGTGTATATTCTGCATTAATAAGCATTAAAACTATAGTATCTGTCAGTAATAACAATCAATATAATTGTATAATAGTATAGATTATCAATAACAAAATTTAGATTATACCATTTAATACTATTTTAACCTATGAGAGCTTTTCTTTTGTGTAGTTGTGTTTCAGGGGCTTGGTAGTACTTTGAAAAAATATTGATTCTAAGTTTTAATTTTTATAATAAGCAATAATTAAGAGAAATAAGTTTTAGAGGCAGAACTCTAACAACTAGACACTATGTTTTTATGATGAGAAGATAATAAATATTAGAGCTGTAAATGAACTATAATCGTTTTACAGGCAGGATTTTATTATGTTAATGCACAGATTCACAATCTTAGGAAGAACTGTAGACATAGTGGTGACGGGGAGCAACTCCCATAAACCACATTGTTAGCGACAGAACTATAACAAATAGACAGTATGCTTTTATGATGAGAAGATAATAAATATTAGAGCTGTAAATGAATTATAATCCTTTTACATGCAGGATTTTATTATGTAAATGCACAGATTCACAATCTTAGGAAGAACTGTAGTCATAGTGGTGACGGAGAGCAATTCTCATAAACCAGATAATTTTAATAATAGGCGTATATTGAGAGCGACTAAGATCTAAGTAGACTAAAATAGCGATCTCAAAATAATGCAAAAAATTGTTTAATAGCGTACAATAAAATTGGAATACACACCTCTCCATGATTCTTCACTGATAAGACATTAGATGTACAGGAAAAGATGGCAAATTCAAGATTTAGAAATGAAAGAGGACAAAGGTAAAGGTGATGTGCCCTCTAAGATACCCTCTGTTCTACGTTAATTTCAAAGTGGTAAGCGGTGGTCTCTATACGCCACTTAAACGCCTCTTATTTTAATACATGATTACTAACACTTCTCTTCACGTTTCTCATCTGTGATAGATTATTTCAAATAAAGTATTTATTAAAAGTAAAAAATATTATTTTTGTAAATCTTATCGTACTTGTTCAAATTAACTATGTGTTTAAAGGAAAATTATGTTATGTACATCTAATATCATTTTAAAAGATTAAAATTCGATTTTATTGCCATCAATTATTGTGCTCCCAAATCCATTACAGAACATAATTTCACTATACGATAACTCGCTATTTGGAGTAAGGAATTTAATTCCATTAACACATGCTTCTAACAATAAGATAACTAAAATAACAGTTTAAATTATCTATATTTAACCCTAGAATGCTATTTTGCTTTTGTCGAATTTTTTTATTGCTACTTATGCAAGACAATTTAAAATTTTTTTTTACTTTAAAACAAGTATACACAAGTAAAATATACTTTTTCCTTTTTAAATTAGTGCTTCTTTTATACTGCATATTAAAGTAATTTTCAACTTATATAGTGTATTATTTTCATTTCAAAATATCTCCAAGACGTAAGGATAGCATTCTGAGTTTTAAATACAAAACTAAACATTAAGCAAAATAAATGTGTATTTAATTAAATTTGTGTATAAAAACAGTATAAATAACATTGTCGAAATCCCGTTTCTATAAATTAAAATATCATATTCCAGTTAGCCAAAATTCGGATGGATTAATAATTTACTTTATTGACTTAGAAATGAATACATTAATTAAAAACAATAAAACTCTATCATAAATTCACTTAAAATAGATCTATTTTACTTAACAATTTTCTACTTAGTAATTTTATAAATACTTGCAATATGTTTCGCTTCAGTGTCAGTTATTGCTTAGAAAATATTGAAATGTAAATAGATAATATATCGCAGAGGAGTATCAAGTTCTCCTTGATACTCCTATTAAGAATTACAATTTACACTTTTATTGATATTAGCAATCTAATATCAATAAAAGTGACGTAAAGAGAGAGGCACTCATCATTTTGGAATTAACGAATCCGAAGTAGCATGGCATAGGGTATATGAATGAGTAGAGGTCACTTCTCCAGTAAAGCCTTTTAATCTATATGTCCAGCACCCTTTTACATCCAACTATCATCTCTTTAATCTCATTTCATCTCCTGTATATCTAATTTCTTTTCAGTATGGAATCATAAAGAGGTATGTCGTCCTTTACTAGCGGACAGTTTTTTTTTAAGATATTTTTATCTTGTTCTCTATTAATTCATGGAAATCTAGGAACTCCTCAAGACTCCTTAAGAATAAGACACACTCATTATTACAATTATTGGGTCTATGAGAGCTGTGACTCCTCTTCTCCATGTCTGAATTTCCTCCAAGGTTGTCAATAGAAGCGTTAACTTCATTGTATATAATAAACTTTATTACTTGTAAATGTCTTATATTTCGTTACAGTTCTAACATTTATTAGCTTTCAACCTTTAAGGAAAATGTCTAACTTTTAGCATTTTGTTAACAATAAAAAACATATAGATAATATTAAACCTTCATGCTGTTCATATATTTTTTATATTAAAACTTACATAATATTTTATACATTTAGAAAGACATTGTTGCAGCATTATACAAATATTAATTCTTAAGCTTTTTTATAATAAACAATAATTAAAAGTAAATAAATCTAGATACTAGTCAATGGCGTTTTCCAAACATCTTCCTTCAAAAGCTTTTGAACGATAGCCGACTGGTTAGGGTGCTGGCCTTCGGAACCGGCGTTCGTGGGTTTGAATCCCACTGTAGCATGGATGTTCGTAGCCGTTCGGAATCGGCTTTAAGCAGTAGGTCCTAGTCTCATTAGCCCTCGTGTTACTCGTGTTAAAGTAGACCGTAGCTCTCCAAACCAAACCAAAAACTTTCGCCATTGTCTTTATCTTCTAAATCACAAAGTTTTGCTGTACATTATTCGATTAACGTTTATATCCGTACATTAAATTAAATTATGCATTAACTTGTATTTAAATACACAAACATTAAGTAAAACAAATGTTTTATCATATAAATTTATGTATACATAACACTGTCAAAAAAACTTATGT
Organism: Pardosa pseudoannulata; assembly: GCA_032207245.1. Classification (NCBI taxonomy): domain Eukaryota; kingdom Metazoa; phylum Arthropoda; class Arachnida; order Araneae; family Lycosidae; genus Pardosa; species Pardosa pseudoannulata. Next base: position 128,373,225 of record CM063508.1, on the reverse strand, counting down.
TGTTCACATATTTATTTAGTAGAATAAATTCTAGATATCAGTTTGGTTATTATACTCTTTCCGTTAAGACTCAGTGTCCTTCGGTGTTTCAGAGCCAATAATGTCTTCCAAATTAGTACCCTTGATTCAACTGTTTCTCAGAACCAATCATCAGTACGCTTCGGGAAATTACCTTCCTTTTTTCGTAGTTTTTCTTTATCTTATCTTGCTTAGCATTGTTTATCTTCATCATAAATAAACAATTCAAAAAGCATTACAAATAAACAGAATAATGATAATAATAATAGATCTTATATGATGAAAAAATATTAAGTCATGTTATACTTTTTAAAACTTTTGGATATGCTTTAGTAGGAAAAAGGTTTTTATGAAAGTAACACATTTCAGAATTCTTCAATGATCTTTTGTAAAATAATTCCTTGTTTTTTACTTGAAACTGATCAAAGATTTTTTTTTTCAAAAAATTTTCGTTCAAAAATGTTCCCCATTTTTATGTCTTAATCTTCTGATTAATATATTTATGTTGTACATTATTCGTTTAACGGTATTTTTTTAAATTCTAATGTCTGTCAACTCATTCAGATTAACACATCTTATTGTGGCATCGTGGTGCAGTAGGATCTTTCATCGAGGCTAGTTACTGATGTGTAAAGAAACCATAGTTTTAATTTGTTTAACATGTAAGTAACGTGTAAATATGTTAATTTTAATTTCAGACTCTAGAGAATTCTAGAACTTTTTACACTCTTCCTGTGTGAACATCTAAAAAGTCCTTATGATTTATACAGGGTATCCTAAAACGACCACCTAAACTCTGCCCAGCTAGATTTCTCGTTGGGAGTGCATAAAAGATGCCCAAAGAAGCTTTCCCGTACGATCCATAGCTTACAAGTAAGATACGAAAAACAAAGTATAACGTCACTTCCGGTACAAGAAAAAAACACTTTATTGGACATATCAACAACAGTCTTTGCATATCTTACAAAACTATAATGTATAAAACGTTGGCAGTGCATATGGCGTCATACATGTGCATGCGAGCCATGGAATGACGTTAAGCTGCACTTGAACTGGTATTTAAAAGGCTGCATCTTGCAGATACCGGTGGCCATATATTCCGCTCGTGACTACTGCGACATGTACCTGATGTACGGCCGATGTAATGAAAATGCCTTACGAACTGTTAGGGAGTAGGCCTGTGCATATACTGTTGTTGATATGTTCAATAAAGTGTTTTTTTCTTTCACAGGCAATGATGTCATACTTTGTTTTTCGTATTTTTCTCGTAAACTATGGATCGTACAGGAACGCTTATTTGGGCAGATTTTATGTGCTCCCTCCCAACGAGGAATCTAGCTGTGCAGAGTTTATGATGTCGTTTTGGGACAACCTGTATAATTTTCCCCTTTATTCTCAATAACTTATGTGTTTGAACGAATGACAATAAGCCTTTGTTATTACTCTAGTTCATAACTTGACGTTTACGTATCTTAAACTTTATCATGTAAATATTGGACCTCTATGCGAAAGTTTTTTTTCCTGCTACAGAGAACTAATTTAGAAACATATATGAAGACATCACATTAAAAAGAAGGCATTTTACTGGCTATTTCGTACGAATGGACTCTAGAAAATTACCAGGGTTACCCTAAACTGAAAATCTGAGGGCAGTCAACGAAATGGTCGTTCTAGACTAACAGGGCTACGAATATACAGAAAGAGAGAGACAATGCGGAATGGTCCAGCTGTGGTGGAGACAGAGAGAGTCGGAGAAGACAAGGAGATGGAGAGCTAAATTAAAGGCCTTATATGCCTCTGGGGATGAAAAGAAATAATGATGATGGTGATGTCTAGAGACTTTTTGGAAAAATAATTTACTTAATTCATAGTAAGTTGAAAATTTACAAATAAATTTTAAAAAAATATATGAATAGACTTCAGTTTTTAATGCTGTATTAAAACAGTTATTCAGAAATTTTCAAATTCATTTTTTATAAACATTACTGAAAAAAAGGGTACAAACAGAGCTTCTAAAATTATTCTTAAAAGTACTAATTAAAAGTATTAAAACATACCAAGCTTCTAACCTGAAACTCTTTAATTATGCATATACAGTGACCTCTCACTAAAGCAACTCTTAGTTATGCGTATATTTTTTCTAGCCCCGAGGAAATCCTATAGGAAATAATTATCAATGGCTCTCAGTTATAGACCTCTCTCACTTGTACGATGGTGTTTAGATCAATTAATAAATTGCTCCTCACTTGAAGGACGACAATCTAGCAAACGAATTAAATATCTTTCAGGAGCGTACTAGTTCTGTCAGATATCGATGATCTTTTACTATATATAACTATAGCTGAGAATAAATATATTAAAAAATAGATATTAGTGTGTTTGAAAGTAAAACTGGGAGGTAAATAATTTGGAGTTTACTTTTTATGCTTTTTAATGATTTATATACTTAAATATGTCTCTTAAAGTTCTTTACATCTTTAACGATATTGTATTAGATTTTTGATAGCTTTAAGTTCACTTTTAAATGAATTCAGTGAGTTTGAATTATGATATTTATAAAGCATATAAGCCGGCTCTAGTAACTTTATTCAAGAAATTTAGTTTCTTAAAATTTTATAATAGGAGTATGGGTGATTCCTCATTTATATGACTTTTTTTTCGGCCTTTGAAAGTCGTAGGAGTGAACATTCACTGTTATTTGAAAAGAAAATACAAATGAATAACTAAACACTCATCACTTTTTATTTTATATAAAAACCTTTTAATTATGTAAAAATATTTAAAAGGAGTTTTTAAACATTTTTGTTTCTATAAAATGAATGGGATTTCTTAAAAAAGCTCAAAATTTTTAATCAAAAGTGAAAACATATGACAGAAAATTAAACGAAGTTGCAATAAATTAATAAAGGAATACCGATAAACTACTGAAGCATAATAAATTAAAAATATAAAATCAAAATACAGAAAGTTAAAGAAAAAAGTAAAAAAACACTTTCTCTTTGACAATTTACAAGTTTTGTGCTCTCCTTCCAGCTCTTTTAATCTTTGTTTTTCTAAAGATCTTCACCCTGTTGAAAACACCTAATACTTTTTCTTCCCTTTTATTAGTTATCGGCTTCCTCACTATCTATTCAAAGCTTTCTTATACTTTCCTACTACGGTTAAACCCAAACCTACTTTTTTAAAAAACATTTCTAACGAAGTTACACAAAGTATTGGATTTTCACAATCAAACTTCTCTGAATAATCTTTGTAACATAAGGAATTTTACTGATTTGCATTGATATTTCATATTAATATAATTTAAGAAAGGTGAAGAATAAAACAACCCATAGTCAATTTTCTTTGAGAGACATTGCACCTTTCAAACTGAAAAGTTTTTGTTATCATTGACTATTTTTGATTCAATATATAATAAAATGTTCTGCTCTAATTAGAATAGTTTTTTTAGTAGATCATTAATAAAAGTCTAATTTCGTATGAAAATTATTAGTTTTTCTGTATGACACAATATGTTAAAATATAAACGACAAGTAAATAGAACAAAATCCACACTACGTGAAAATAATTTCTAAAATATGTAAATTAAATTATTATTAAACCAAATAGAAATTAACTATCTTTTTTATTCTGTGAACCTCGGTTATATAATGCGAATGATACGCTTTATTTTATAGCATAAGTGCTAAATATCAATAGATCTAATTTATTATTGTCTTAAAAGATTTTTTTAACTTGTATATTCTAAAAATGTCACATACCTTTACGGTATAAAGGTATTTAATGAAATCTGAAAAAATGATTTTCTAATACACACAACATATATCATAAAATGACTTGCGGTTAAGTAAATTTCATTTATTTCATTTGGTGTATATTCTTTACGTTATTTTTTTTTAAATATACTACTTGAAATGAAAATACATGAAAATAAATTTTAAAGTTAGTGAGTTATTAAGTATTTTTAGTTTATAATTAAATTATAAAAACTCATGCTGAAAACTTTATCTTGAAAGGTACCATCTACCCTTAACCTAACCCATAATCAACAACAAATATACCTAATTAATTAATCGGAATAGAAATTTATGATGAAAATTTTAATCTCGAAAGGTACTATTTTTCCACAACCTAGTCAATAATTAACAACCATTCTACCTACTACTAATAACAGTAAGAGGATTTATTAAATTTCATAACTACTTTCAAATTTTTAAATTTAAAAAAATATAATATACCATAAAGGAAGAAATATTTAAGTTGTTTAATAAATACGGAAACGAAAGGTTACCTTTGAAAACTTGATAAATTAGAATTCGAGTAAGCCGCGAATCTTTTACAAAAGTTTTAAGGATTTAGGTTCTGACGTTTCCGTAGATTCTATAAAAATCCGAATGATTTATATTGTGAGAAGCAGGGCATTACATCAAAATCTCTGAACTAAAACAAATGATCGATGAAATGGGAAGAAAAAAAGATTCTAGTATTTTACGGTGAATAATACCTGTTTGAAGTTTTTTGAAAATCGAGAGACTTTATTGTTGAAGAAAGTCTTCTAAATCTATTTAACTTTCTTGAAATAGTTCTAGAAAATTGGTTAAGATCAAATTACTTTTGATGCAAATACTGTGTACCCAGTTATCAGAAACTGTTGCTTAACAAAAGTTGGAATAAGTATAAACTTTCTCCTTGGTTTTCTTTATGGTAAAATGAGTATTTTTTCAGTCGAAATTTCTTTGAGAAATTAACTAACTTTGAATCAGTTTAGAGATATCAGTTTTGTTACCTACAAATTAGTAAGTACTCTTAAGCATTGGGAAAGTACGTATAAGCTTTTGAGGAATAAAATAGGAATAATATTTTTTGTAAACTCTTTAAATTTTATGTCATTAAACTATTTAATAATGAACAAAACGTCAAATTACTACTTACTTTTTTTATTATGATGTCATTAAATGTCAATCTTTAGCATCAAGAATGTTGGTAAAATAGTTATATTAAGTACGAATAATAGCTTCCGCGCATAATTATTAAATGGTAGAATTGCTGTTTCCTTAGTTTTACTTTTGTTGCATCAGATATATAGACATATTACTATAGACATCTTATGTTATTAAATACTCTCCAATGAATATATTTTTCAAAATATACACTGTCTACCAGTAAGTATTTGGACACCTGTGATACAGCAGAAAAACTAACTTGGTAGAGCTTTCACTAGAGGTAATTGCAGCGTGAACCCTTCAGGCCACATTTTCCACAAGTCTTTGTATTACAGCTAATTGTATTGTCTTCCACTCTGCTTGTAGTAGACATACAAGTTCCTTCATCGATTTTGGACTGGTAATACACCGCTTAATTCGGCTATCCAATTCATCCCAGAGGTTGTCGATAGTGTTCAGGTCTGGGCTCTGGGTAGGAAAGTCCATTCAATGTACTCCATTGGCCCCATACAAAGCCTTGGTTAACCTCGAAACATGACAACTGGTATTAACGTCCTGAGAGTAACAGGGTTACAACCCGTAAAACTGCCACAACGTAGGAAGGACATTGTCATCCAGAATAGTGCAGTAGGCATCGGCGTTGAGCTTACCATGAGTGGGGACCAATGTCCCAATCCATACCAGGAGAAACACCCCCAGACCATAATTCCACCTCCCCCGAACTTGACTGTTGGCACAATTTCTTTCTGGCAGAAGACGTTCTCCAGGCAGACGCCAGACGCAGACCCTGCATCCGAACTGTAAAGGGTAAATCTTGATTCGTCGTTCCAAAGAACCCGTTTCCATTGATCTACGGTCCAATTTCGATGTGCTTTGCACCACATTAACCGAGCAGCGCGGTTGAACTTTGTGATCAAAGTCTTATGAGCAGCAGCACGACCATGAAAACCAAGCAGATGTACTTCATTACATATGGTATTAATTGAAACAATACTCCCAGAAGCCTGTTGAAACTCCTCGCGGATGGGTGAGGGTTCTTCTGAATTTCTCTGGACAGCACTCGTCGGTCTCTATCTCCCAGTTTCGTTTGTCTACCGACTCGGGACACATTCCGACAGTCACCGCTCACCTTCCTCTGCTTGATCACACAGGCCACTTTCAATTTTGGGTACTTCACATCGCTAGATATGTCCCTAAAGGATCGGACACATTTGTGATACCCGTTATTTATACCTTTCTCGAAATCAGAGAACTCCGAACTGCGCGGCATCTTGCATGCGACTAATGCCGATGCTGTTTCCTACATGATGTATACCGGCGGAGGCCGTGACGTACCTCAGGACCGCAGATATCGTCATTTGCATGGATGTTCAAATACGTATTGGCAGTGTATACTTAAAGACAGTGTATGACCTTATATTCATTTATATACAACCAGTGTTATATTCGTAACTGAATGTAGCACTGGTTGACTGAAAATGCCATGGTTATTACAGTGCTGTCTTGCTTTGCTATTAATGTACTAATTAGAGCAGGGCAGAGTATTTAATCCTATTCCAAAAGGCTAAAAATAACGGCTTAAACTCTCTTTTACAAAAAAGTTTTAGTAATTCTATTTTTGAAGCTAAAAGTGAAAATATCTTTAATAGCAGACACCGCATAAGAGGTATGCTAAGCCATTTTTTATGTGTTACAATAAAATAACGGTGTTAATTTCATACAATTCGCTCTATCGCATTACAGTTTCAATCAAAAGAAGATATAGGATATTCGCAACTGTCTTAAGTTCAATAAAAGATAGGGAAAGAAATTTTGATTATTCTTCCACAAAAAAGATCCCCGATGCCAGAAAAAAATGTTTCCTATTCTTTTAAATAGTATTCCTGTTTCACAAGATTTTTAAAAAAATATTTTTTTTCCATCTTCACTAAGGATGTTATCCGACTTCTAGTGACAGCGCAATTCCTTCATGTTCTAAGTCATTACGCTTGATTGAGTATTATAAACTGCAAAAAAGATCTTCCAAAGAAAAATGTACATGTTGTCGTTGCAGAATCCGGACAGAGAAGGATGACACGAATTCTTCAGATAATTAAAGCTTGTTTTGAAGGCAAAAAAATTTTTAGACTCCATGATACTTAACAGTACCTGAAAATGTCTCGTGTAGACTTTTTTTTCCAATTTCTATTTATATGATGAAAATATTTTAGAGGTTCCAGCTTTTACATACAAACAAAGTCCTGCGCAGTAAGGCACAGAAACTAATCTCCTGGATGATTGAAATCTGTGAACTAATCACTTGCACCAGTTAAATGGTCAAACCATTTTTTTATTGTACTGTAAATATTTTTATGAAATTGTTAAAAATTAATTTTGTTTTTAAATTGCTCAAGTAATAATAGATTGACTTTCTATAAATTATTTCTAATCTCAACAAAGTCTTCTCTTTATTGTCAATTTATGTTCCTTTCTCTTGTTAATTTTCAATGTACATGTTTTTCAAGATGTTTGTAACGCTCATTGGTACAATAGTACAAATTCAAATATCTGTACAGACAAGTGTTTGTTTTTTATCACTTCCGGGGCTGGAACCATGCTTGGAGACCCCCCTCTCTAAGTTGAATTATGTAAAAGCATCTTTTTCCTAATATTATCTTGTAACCCATTTAACATCACCTAACTAGGGCTTCGTTCTAGTTTTGGTTTAATTTTTAATCTTCTTTCGCTCGTTTTAACCTTTCTTACTTTAACAGCCGAACGATGGCCGAATGGTAGAGCGCTACTCTTCGGGACCGGAGTTCGCGGGTTCGAATCCCGCTACGGGCATGGATGTTTGTAGCCGTTCGGAGTCGGCTTTAAGCTGTAGGTCCCGGTCTCATTAGCCCTCGTGTGCAAAACAGTAGACCGTAGCGCTCCAAACCAAACCAAACCAAACCTTACTTTAACATTAACAGCAAGCATTATGCTACCTTCCTCCAGGGTTTCGTTTTAGTTATTTAAAACTATGGACTTTTTTAAATGATAACTCACGACTATATTCTCTCATTTAAAAAAAAAATTTCTCTCTACTGTTGCGGAGTGAACTGTTTCGTGGTAAACATTTGAAAGCCTAATCCTTAGGGAAGGCTGTTTGCCACCGAGGGTTTAAAAAAAAATTTAGAAATGTATCGCGTTTGATAAACATTGATGATTTATTTTTATATATAGGATCTTGATTTTGAGCATATTTTTAGGGAACATAATATGTAAAGACAAACAGCGAATTTATTTATTTCCATTAAGAATTAACCTTTTCGAGGTGGGAATTTTATCGACATTAATGTAGATATGATAAAATAAGCTTTAGTGCTCTCCCACTTTTGAGAAAAAGAAATATAGCCTTCTGGAAGTAAGGATATAAAACCTGGGGTTGATAAAGATATTTCTGATGACAGCTGAATAAAAGACAGTAGAGAGAGGAAGTTCCAGCTTGATTTTACAACCATAACCGTCTTTTAAAGATTTCACGTTCCGATTGAAATACCAACGGCCCGACCCGAAAGGGATAATACACCAATTTAATTCTTTGAGAAATTTTGTTATAAGAAATATACATTCTAGTACTAACAAAAAGATCTATTACTTCTCAGTCATAATGTCTGAAGAATTGACTAAAGAACCATATAACTTATATTGAAGTATGCATTAACCATCCATGAAATATAGGTAAAGACATATAAAAAACCAATTTATTTTATGTACTGCCTCATTCGAATATAAGGGAATCTAGGAAAACTAAGAGAGTATTGATTGAAAGTTTAAAGTAATAAACTTTATCAATCAGTAATGATATTTTATCAATATTTGTATTATTATCTTCGAAGTTTGTATCCATATGAGGCAACTAGTACAAACTGTGAATAGCTAAAAAATTGAAAATTATATTCTTACATTTTAGTGCATACTTTACTCGCTAATATACTAATAACATTTACACTTAATAATTTTGAATTATAACATTTAAGATTTAGAATTCAATAGTATCACATTGAAAAACAGTAAAAATTATAAAAGTGTTTCATACATGAACGCAAAACATAATTTTATAATAAAAATACATAACACTCGTATTTTAATTTCCTGTAAACTTTTTTAAGATTAAAAAATGGTTTTAATATAAATGAGGGAATTATTTTGTTTAAAAAATATATAAAACTTTGAGATTATTCTTTCTCCCAGAGTGCAGTAAGTAGATAAGGAATTTCTTTCATATTCTCTAAAATACACGGAATGCTTTTATTAATTAATTTTGATAGTATTTCAATTCGATATGTTTCTAAATCTAGTCATTTAAATTGTAAACTATGAAATTACTTCATTGAGAATTCATCAAATCAGATAAATCTATTCAAAGAGAAAATAATGTCTTCATACTTTTTTATAACTTTAATACCAATAATGCATTCTGGTGTAAAAGTATTATAAGTCACAAAAGTATCGATTGCAGAATAATGCAAGGAAAAGTATTCAATAAAAAATACCTTTTATTATTATTAGATATTTAACAACAAAAACTTATCAATAAATTTAACTGATAAGCCATATTAGTTGTTGCCCCGAAATAAAAAAAATAAACCTTAAATAAAAATACTTTTTTTTAAAATTGCTCATGAATATTTGAAAACTTACACCTTCTATTTACTATCATTATTGCAATGTTATTTTTTAAGTTTTTCAGGAAGATTCAGGTTTGCGGTAAAAAAAAATGAAATATCTTTCTTTTTAAATATTTAGATATCAAACTATTCATCAGTAAATTACTGATAAGGAAAGTTAAATTTCGTGGTATTTATTGATATCTAAAAATAATTAATTTATTATATATTATTAAAATACTAGTATTTTTTCAATCTTTTTTTCTTGTTTTTCCCTTTTAATTATAGCAGTTCAGTTTGGTGTTCATTAAACTGTAGTGATATTGATAAATCCCTTTTCACTCCATATACTGTATTTACGAGTGAATGAAATAGCTTTTTTTATAAATATTTAAAAATATCAAACTATTCATTAGTAAATTACTGATAAGAAAATTTAAATTTGTTTGAATTATTCATATCTAAAAATAATTAATTTATTATATATTATTAAAATATTAGTATTTTTTCAATCTTTTTTCTTATTTTTCTTTTTTAAATCCAGCAGTTCAGTTTGGTGTTCATTAAGCTGTAATGATATTGTCAAATCACTTTTCACTCCATATACTGCATTTACGAGTGAACGAAATAGCTTTCTTTATAAATATTTAAATATCAAACGCTTCATTAGTAAATTGCTGATAAAGAAAGCTAAATTTTGTGGGATTTATTGATATCTAAAAATAATTATTTTATTATATATTATTAAAATACTAGTATGTTTTCAATCTTTTTTCTTGTTTTTTTTTAAATCCAGCAGTTTAGTTTGGTGTTCATTAAATTGTAATATTGTCAAATCACTTTTCCCTCCATATACTGCATTTACGAGTGAATGAAATAGCTTTCTTTATATATATTTAAGTATCAAACTATTCATTAGTGAATTGCTGATAAAGAAAGCTAAATTTTTTGGGATTTATTGATATCTAAAAATCATTCATTTATTATATATTATTAAAATATTAGTATTTTTTCAATCATTTTCTTTTTTAAATAATGCAGTTCAGTTTAGAGTTCATTAAACTGTAATGATATTGTCAAATCCCTTTTCACTCGGTATACTGCATTTACGAGTTTATAACAAACAGCCTTCTTGTAAAAAAATGACTCAAAACTTTTACCTTATACTATCAATCTTGCCTAATATTCTCTAACAATATTAATTCATATTACAAAAACTAGACAATCTCTATGCTTTTGTCAACATAACTGAGAATTTTCTAAGAAATGTTAATTAGTGTATATGGTCTTCGTCCTATTTCAGCAACAATTAGCATACGATATGCTCATTAGAATATACATGCTCTCGGTTTATAAAAGAATTTTAATTTACCAAAATAAGATGTAATTTTTTTCTTACAAAGTTTTTTTTTAATGAAAATAATATTGCGCCTTACGTGGATATTTGTGCCAGAGTCACACTTAAGGAGCAAAAGAGCGACATGCCGCTCTGGAGTCGCACTTTGCCGACCACTGTACTAGCATATTAATATGACTGTTCTCTACTCCTTGCATTCAATTCAGAAAGGTTATGAAGAAATACAAGAGCAAAAAAGCATGAATGTTCTAAGCATTAACAAAAAATAAAGGTACAGTATAAACCTTAAAAAATACTTTATTTGAAAATAAAATCATGCCTGTCTTGTCACAATACCCAACATTTAATGTAAAATGCATTCTATATCTACCATGACAGTGACTTTTCTTTAGTCTAAGAATAAGAAGATTATATCATTCATCTGAATCCTAGACAAGTCACAGTAAGAGCTACCGATGCAGACGAATGATCAGATTTAGAAACATTTCTTTCGAATAAAAAATAACTTATCTTTTCCTAAGAATCCTACAAGACATGACTTCCTAGATCCAGTACTTTGAAAATAACAAAGCCTTCTATTTATCCTTCGTAAAATATTTCGAGTATTTATACTATATAGTAAAATTTAAGTTCGTACTTTTTATATATTTCACTTTGAATACATCTAAACATCGTTGTAAGTATATACAAATGCTCTAAGTTATCTTATTCACAACATTTTATGTCAGTTGAAAAAAATAAGTTGATTAAGATGTGAGATGAAATTCACATGCAACACCAAAATCAAATTTATTTCTGCACTTCAAATGGCACGGATTGCAAATGCCAGCTGTAAGTTCTAGCGACTGTCCACAATCAGTAATAGTGCATCTTGTGTTTAAAATATGAATTATGTGAATTAACACTAGATTGCCCAAGGCAGTCATTTTGACTGTTTTTTAATTTCAATTAGAAAAACAATTATGAAATATAATGACACAATTTCTTAGAATTTGGTGACTTTTTCTATAACATATAAATGGGTTTATGAATAATTGTAGTTACTTCAGCCCTCCTTTATTATATAATATTAAAAATTAATTTTAAACAAATTTCTTTACATATTTGTTATTTTTTCCCAATGCAGTCATTTTGACTGTTTTTGGGCAATATAGGTATACAAGAAATCTCGGGCAATCTAGTGTTAAATTATATGCACGAAAGTGACTATTGAACAAAGAGTTACAGTTCAACAATGCCAGAGCGAAACTGACCTAGAGGCGACAGCAAAGTTAGTGACCTTTCTTCGACTTTGGCATATCTTCGACCGAATGTGGTCCCATTGGAATAATGGCCTAAATAGAATATTATTTTGTTTTTACACCTTTATTTATATTCAAAATAAACAAAATTCAGCAGGAGGAATTAGTTTTTATTCAATTTTGAATTATCTTACGAGTATTCTACTTATAAGTGCGGCTGGCCTGGTCGGTCTCGTATTAATAACTTGAAATATTTATTCTGTTTTCTTTAAAATGTCTTGGCTCTGTTGACATAACAATGACTGTTGCATGTGAACCATTTACATTTTTCAACAGTGATGTTTCAGAATCCGCCTTATAAAGGATTCAGCAATGGTTATAACATTATTGACTGAGCATCTTTAATATCCCTTAACAATACATCTTTACGATTACAGGTAATTTTAATATTTCTTACATCCGTCATTGTTTTAGTTCAGTTATTTTAAAAAGGAAAATATAAATCTAAACGTAACCGTATGAAGTTCGCAATAACTAATATGGATAAAGATGGTGAAAGGACCATATCACCCTATTGATTAAAGAGCATATGTGATGCATTAATAGCTTGGTTTGGAGATCTATTGTCAAATTTTATAACACAAGAGCTAAATATACTAAAATTGACCACAAACTACAACTTAAAGCTAAAAAAAATGGTTGCAAAAATTCATGATAGTAAGAGTTTGAATTTAGGAACTTCATTACCTAAAGAATGATAAATTTCTGTGAATCATGCTTTATATTTCATAGTTGTTAACTGCTGATTGTACTGCTGATTGCAACCTTTGTCTATACAGACCTCTGTGTCCAAGTGGTTAATGAATTAAGTTTCTTTGAAAAAAGTTTTCATTCATATCTACTTTAAGGTGTTGTGGACTTTTAATTTCTATTTAAATATTATGTTTCTCCATAGTATATAAGTCTAGAAATTACTAGACTATTCTTTAATCTAGTGAAAACGATTATTAGAATATTCCCTTACTATATTAAAGAGCAAATAGCTTAGTGTGTTAGTTCTCAGTTCTTCCGCACAAGTGTTAAGCAACAAATAAAAAGCTTAAGTTCATGATATTACAGTTTTATATTTATCTTACTGATACCTACAATAAAATATAATTAAAACTGGTGTAAGAACCACATCGGTACGTTAACCAGAAAGTAGATGAACTGTAGAAGAAATTTGGTTTAGTTGGTTTGCAAGGAAACTTTTCTACACAAAGGCTTATTTAACTGATTAGATTTGGAGCTCTAAAAGGTTCATTTTTTTCAATACGAGGTCTAATTACACCTAATTTAAATGGAATTTTCAACTAAAACCTGATTATAAACGACTACAAATATTCATACCAGCAGTAAGATATGAATACAAAGAATCTATTTTCAAAATATTGAATTAAACTTTTTCAGTGAAGTGCATTTAATGCTTCCGCTGGGATGTCAGTCCCTATTGACTGACAGACTTGTAGACTTTTTGTTTTGACGGTTTCTATTCTTTCCACTAAAGCAGGAGCAAGCTAGCATGTGGTACCGAGTGCTCAAGACATTTAGAGGGTATGAACAGAAGATTTATTTGTTTCAACTTGTTGATCCATATGAAACGATCAGTTAGAAAAAACTACGGAAATGTAAAACCCTATTTGATTAGTGAAGATTTGATTCTCTCAGTGATATTTAAAAAAATCTGTATATTCTATGCATTATAAAATATATTTATTGCTGATTAGTATGACTACTGGAATAGTGTAGATGGCATTACCGTATTATTTTCTGGTTATATGTATAGATGTTTTATCTCATAGATAACTAAGCCTTTCTCTAAATTTCTTTTCCAATTTTTTTATAATCATATTCATTCTACTAATATTTTTCAATATATTATAAGCATATTCATTCTACCAATATAACATTTTTTACTTACATTTACAACATGCAACTATTTTCTCACAAAATGTATTTCTATTCATTAAAAAGTTATTTAATTGTAAATAAACATTCTTATCATCGTTTAGTTTTACAGGAAATTTCAAAAAATTATTAAGTTGTTGAAGATTACCTATCTATTGTCAGTGTAGTGTGCGGTTTTGTTTATTTAGTGGATTAATATGAGAGCTTCCTAGCTAAATGCGATAAAATGGTATAATTTAATTAATTGTTTACAGGCCAGACTACAATATTTGCATCAGATATTGCAAACATTACGTAATGTCACTATAATTCTCCCAATATCATAGGATGTTATTACATGCAATGCACTGTGAGAGTTCGTGAAGTGTAAATGATATTATCGTTTCATGTGAACACTTCAAAACCTTAAAGATAGAATTTGCGTTTATAGTCTACTTAGTGGAAAATATATACCATAAAACTATTCTCATAAAACTAAAACACATAGAGGGAGAAATATATGAAAGCAAAGTTTAAAGAACTAGAGAAACTCCTTTTCGGGATTAATTTTAAATATATGCGCAATCATTAAATGAAAAATTACAGTTTAACTACCATTTGAAAGCTTTAGTAATCGTCGTGCATGCTTTATATATTAAATGAGTTTGATCATTAAAAGATCTTCTAACTAACGTTAAAATAAATGCTCTCCAAGAGTATAAAAATGTTTAAAAAAAACGTTACATAGTTTTATGCCTTTTGAAGAAACGATTTACTATGACTAAGAAGAAAGTAATCAATAGTTGAGAACAAATTGAGCTCCTTAATGATTACTTTAAAGCAAGCCTTTTTGAGTTCGAAATCTGTAATTATAAATGTGCTACAAAAAAAACTTTAAAGAAAATATTTTAATTAATAAAACAGTGAATTGTTCCTCTTTTTGTGTACTATATGTATGTTATGCAGAGGCTGTTCACACATTTTTAGACGATGTATATTGTAGTCACAAAACTAAGTTACATAAAAGTCTTGTGTTTGAAATCTATTGATATCCCTCTGTTTGATAGCCCTTATTCTGAACTACCTTGCTTCACAGTAATTTCCAGGATAATAATGCATTTTGAAGTGTCAGAAGAGGTATTCTATCCCTTCCCTCCTAAACAGCTTTCCAGAGTCCCGTAAGGGTTGTGGGACGACGTTTGAATAATGCAGATTTTAAAAGTCCGAAACCACAAAAATCCATAGGTCGAGAGATTTAGTAGAGATATCAGTGAAGGGTATGGCCTTGATACCGGTTTATTATTCTATTTCTTTTAGGAAATTTACAGTGGATTTTGGTGTGTGACTACTAGCTTTGTCTTGATGGAGTTCCACAGATGGATGGCACTGCGGGTAAAGCGATGGATATCGCTTTCATTCATCATTTTCACTTTCATTCATCTTTTCATTTTTCGCTTTCTTTCATCTGATTTCATTCAGAAAAATTGGCTATAAAATGTGTTCCTGATAGTATTTTGAGTTCATTTCTTTCATCCGTCTTTATTTTTAACTTGCCATTATACGAAAAACCAGTAACAATCATGAATCTCTTAGAAAAACCTTCTTTCGATTATTTTAACCATGTACTTAAATTTTTTCTCCCCTTTTATCTTAATAAATGGCTGATTTTTTGTTGCAGTCACTTAAATACACCCATGATTCATCTACTGTGACAATTTTTTTCTTTAGATAAATGTTTCTCATACAGAATTCTGCAGTGTGTCCTGCGTTTAGAGATATGCTTTAGAGAAAAACGATGCACATTGCGTTTTATCACTTTCTTAAGATTTAAATCGACGTTTGTCATTTTGTTTACAGTGGACACCGAGCATTTTAATTATTTTAAAACTGTCCTTTGGCTAGGGAGATTTTCTTTTAACATTAATCAACGTACCTTTTCAATAGTCGAAGATGTTCGTTTTTTCCTTAGATACTTATTTGGAATTTTTGTCCCACTTGAGGCTCCAATTTGACTTTTTTCCTTTCTTTTTGCCGATATTAGCTATTGACACTTTAGATATCACAAAACCATGACTCTCACATCGTTTTTGGATAACAGAACATGAATATTCTCTTCGGAAATACCATAAATATAGCCTTCGAACCACTGCTGCGTTAAAAACGCCATTTTGAATAAAAACAAACCTCTCAAGCTGCAAACTATAATTTTGACTTCTAAAAACGTAGTAGAGTCGGAGTTATTTAATTTGCAACAAATGATTTTGTAGTACCGCTAACCAAAATCTTCTAAAAATGTGCGAAGAGCCTCTGTATAAGTATTATATGTTATTTATGTAATATATCTTGTTTTTATGTAATGAAATATAGTCCACTGTCAAATCGGAAAACCTTTTGTTAAATATGAGCCTGTCTAAAAAAGGCAAATTCATGTAGAAAATAATAATTTCGTCTAAAGTTTAAAGTCTTTAATCTCACAACATATTTTTTTTAGAAATAAATTCAACATTAAATTAAACTACTTTTTAAAGTTAAATTATAATCATGCAAAAATCGGGATCATACAACATCAAACATATATGCAAAAGAGTAAAGTACCTTTAACCTCCAAGTTGTTGTTTATTAGCCATCAACCTATGTATCATCTTTACAGTTATCTCACAGTAAAACGAATAATATCTCAGTATGTCGTAATATAACACCGACTTGATATCATAGCCCAGTATTTGACTACAGCAAACTAATGATACATACAATTCATTGTTCTGTCTTGTTTTATTTTTTATTTATTTTTTATTTTTTTTATTTTATTTAATTTAATTTAGTTTTTTTTAAGTTATAGTTGCTGTAACAAGGGATGAACTGCCTACGAGCCTTTAATTTTGTCTTTGCAAATCTAGAGAAAATTCTGCAGATGAATTAAGCCTATTTAACCACATTTAATTTTCAACAAAGAGGAGTATTGTTTATTGAATATAATTTATTGCTATAGCGTAATATTTCTTTCTTCCACGTTCAGTTTGTTCAAAAAGTATCCGTAATTTCTATATACTGTGGATGTATAAGGAGACTTAAGTATGAGCGAATGAAGTAAGTTTGACATATAACTTTAAAAGTTAGAATTCTTCCTAGACTTCTTACACTCTATTGTTGTATGAGATCGAAAATTGACTCTGATAAGAATGAAAATATTAATTTTAATTGAGCATATAAATACTAAACTCTTTGGTGCAACAACTTAACTTAGAGGCCATTGCCTAAGTGCCAATATCCATTTACGAAACCTAGGGTTATAGGGTGCAAAGCATATGTCCTGGTTATGTGGTGAACTTTACGAGGAACCTCCAGTGTTTAGTTCCCAAGCATAGCTTGGACTTCAATTTGCCTACCCATTGAAGATATAAAAGGCTGAGTCAAACTTGCCCAGCCCGAGGATCGAACCATTGAAATGTGTATTGAGGGCAAAGCGCTACTCTAAAGCCACTGAGCTTCCAACATGAAATTGAATGGAAAGTCTAAATTGAACAGTGAAGAAGTAGGAGAAAAGAAGGCAGAATATGAAGCGATAGAAATATGCTTGGGAGTGTAGGAAAAGTAAGTAGTTGAAAGCGTCCAGTAATAATAATTAGATTGCAATAATGTGCTGAAGATCCTTTACCATTAAATAATCAGGACAATGTTTGAAGATTAAAAAGGAAGTATAATGCACATTTATTATCACAATCTTATTTTTATTAAACTTTGTTGTTCTAGAATTAACAGTATAACTTTTATTTGTAATATTAGGCTGGAAACTGGGTAACTAGCAACGAGATTTTCAGGGTGGTAATCAAGGATAAAGGCAATAAAAATTTTAGCATTACAAAGGGTAAACTATTGAATAAAATATTGAATAACAGTTAAAATTACTTTCCATTACTAAATTTTATAAAATGCAAAAATACCGTTAAAAGGACAAAGCAAAACAGATACGATCTAAGGGGGATTTTCAGAACAGAACTGGAACGTGGAACCTTTCATCTAACTTTCTTCCCTATCTCTTAAATATCTAAGGCCTTGTCACACATCAACCTGTACGTATTGAAAAAGAAATAGAATTAGTTTACAATTCCTTTTCCTGTTAAAAAAATAGACGGCTTTTTCCTGTGTTAGCGGAACACTTTCATCCAGTTAAAGATTTTATCCCATAGTAATCAAAGTATATTGCTTGAAAATATTTCGATATCATCCGAGAAATCTTATCATTCTATATCGGTAACAATAATTACTAACTGAATACATCGCTTTTTCAACGAGTACATTCGTACGAGTGATAGGGCATTAAATCCGACCTTATACGATTGTACTAGTTTGAACTTAACACTCTTTTAACACGCTTAACACGCTTCCTGATTGGTTCTACATATAAAAAGCTTATATGAGTTCGATATATGACGTCATTTATTGTCTACGCTTTTAGTTTTTGCAACATATGGCAGGATTATTCGAGTTTTTTATTAGTAATATCTTTTTTATAAAATAAAGATGATCATAGCTGAGACGGCTTGCTTTATTTTATTATTTAGTAATAGTATAACTGCAGCGAGCGTACATATATACACGCTTTGTGCTTGGATGCATTAACTGTCCCTTAATGTATATGTGTATACCTTGTATATGTTAAATGTTGTATAAGTGCGAGCACTTAATGAAAATCAGGAAAGTACTATAAAACGTATTGCAAGAAAGCTTATAAATACGCCCAAAACAGTTAAGGCATTGACTGCACAAGACGTATACATACGTCCGCGTCAGTTAAGGGGTTAAGAAAATCAAAGACTAGAAATTAATTCTAACCAAATATGTTTATTCGAATTAACCTTTTCGTTCAAATTCACCAAACATAACAAACTCTGCTGATAAAATGTAAAGAAAAATATCATATAATCTACGTTCATGTCAGATATTAATAAACCATTTTAATAAAACATCTAAACATTAGTTTTATAAAAATTAACAGTTATATTACACATTTAAATTATAAAACCGTGAAATGTATCCTAAAACATTTATCACATTTAATAAAACTCCTTCAGGCGATATAATTTTTAATACATGTTTTTTGAACGCTCTTTTATGTTTTATCCCCCCCCCAAAAAAAAAGCAAATTATTCAGAGTGTTTGAGCATTGAATTCTCTATTCTTTCTATTAAACTGAGATATTTTATTTTCACAGAAAATATTCTTAAAAAAGCAACTATTTCTTTGCAAGAAAAATATTTTTTTAACATGCTTTTCCTTCTCAAAACGAGATGAATAGCTGATAAAGAAAGCTTTAAAAAAACAAGATATGTAAACGAAGGGAACAACGCATTAAAACTTTTGATTTGTTGGGTTTCAAAAGGAAGTTATTGAAACTAGAAAAATTATTACAGAAATTTAACATTTTTCTGATTTGTATGCAGTACATCTCGCTGTCTTGCAATGCTCCATTAACTCTGTTAATTGAGCATATTGATCTCTAATAACTTTTTTTGGGTTTTTCTGTTACATACTTTTACATTTTTCTGAATTTTCTTTTTAAAGAAATACTTCAAAACCCATTGTAACAAGATTTTTTTTAAATTTTAATATCTTAAATTCCTGATTTTTTTCTTGATTTCATCCTTTTAGTGCATGATCAAAACAATGTAGACAGAGTCTTACACTAAAATCCTTTATTAATATGTCTGATACCTCCTAAAAATTTCTTACTGCATGTTTATCGTGTATCTGTTTTTACACGAACCGATTCTATGTTTTTTATTACACGAAGCGATCATATGTTAATAAAATTATACAAAAATATGGTTGATTTTCGAATTCTATTCTATTCAGCTTTATATTAAGTTTGGAGTGCTACGGTCTACTTTTTTTTAAACACGAGGGCTAATGAGAACGGGACCTACAGCTGAAAGCCAATTCCGAACGGCTACGAACATTCATGCCACAGTGGGATTCGAACCCACGAACTCCGGTACCGATGGCCAGTACCTTAAACATTCGGCCATCGTTCGGCCGGCTTTATATTAGACATCTATAAAAGAAATCAGATCTTTTTCATTTCTTATAAAGTAAAAACGATTTCAAATGGGTAGGGCACTGTTTATCGATACCTTTGTAGATTCAAGTCCCACTGTTTGGATATTCGTAGACATTCGTAATCTGTTTTAAGTAGTAACCTGTGGTTAACAAACTTGTGGACCTGTAATACTCTCATCCAACTAACCATCATCTCTTATCAAATTATAGTAATTAATTATAATATTATAATATTATATAATTAATTATAAGCAAAATAAGGTAAATCTGGAAAAATTGCCAGGTATTCTTTTGATTAACTCTTTCATCAGCCATTTATTTCTACACAACGTTTTCAAACTTTCAAAACACGTGCGGCCGAACGATGGCCGAATGGTTAGGGTGCTCTCCTTCGGAACAGGAGTTCATGGGTTCGAATCCCACTGTGGCATGGATGTTCGTAGCCGTTCGGGATCGGCTTTAAGTAGTAGGTCTCAATCTCATTTGCCCTCGTGTTGCAAAAAGTAGACCGTAGCGCTTAAAAAAAAAGTGCGATTATAGTCGATCGAACAATTGGTGACAGCACGTAACTGACACGGGAATTATTCTGCCCATCCTTATGATAGCAAGGCCAAAATATTTTAATGGGTTTTGCGCTTCCCACAGGTGTATTGTGTAAGTTCATGTAGATGGGGGTAATCTTTCCAAGGACCCCGAAATGCAGCAATAAAAAAATATTTATACATGAAAAAATTTAAAATGTGCATGTAAACATGAAGATTATGGATTTTTATAAACGTTAGCCATATTGGAATCATTAATAAAAAGATATTTAAATCCAAAAAAAATAAAACTGACATTGATTGCCCCTTACCCGCATAAAATGTTTAGAGTGCGTCGCCGTGCTTTCAACAAGTCGATTAACCCCCACAGTCTCATGTAGCATTATTCCTTCTGTAGAGCATTTTACAACTCTGTGAGTGTTCGTGGTTTAAAAACCTATACACACAGCATGGTCGAGGAATTACTGTTATACAATGGCATTAAGGTCATGTGTCTACACCGGCCATTCAATACTCTCAATTCTATCACAGTCGAAACAGACGCCCACAATGACATCTCTATGTGGACGCTATGAATTATGAGTATGAAATTGTGAAATTACAGCTCATAATCATGATAATACACTCTCTGCTTTAAAAAAATGAGCACAGTGGTAAATCGGGAAAAATTGCCATGCACTAATTTGATTGACATGAAATGCAGCAGCAGAAAATATGTTTATTCGGGAAAGAAAATAAAGTTCATGTAAAGATGAACATATTTTCAGTTTTATTAAGTTTAAGTCATATTAATCCAAAAAATAAATAAAACTGACATTGATTCCCCTTCTAGCAAAACAATATTTACAGTGCGTTACCATGCTTTCTACAAGTTGAATTAAAGTCGTTAAAGTTATTATTGAAAAGATGTTTAAATGAAAAAACAATAAAACAAAACTGATATTTATAGTGTATGTGAACACTCATCGACATATTATTATCCATTTAAAAATAAAGGGTAAATTTCTGCAGAGTAAGATCTGTCAGTCGATTTGGAACTTCATCCAGATACCAGGGAGTTGTCACAGAATCCCATTTTAACAAATATGCAGCTCGGAACGATATCCTGTCCATGATGTGCTACTCCCACCTTGGAATGCGTGTCGTTCAGTATTGTTTTCCAGCCGATTGCGTGTGCTTGCTTCTCCCCAGACTCTGACGTGATTTTCATTCGATTGCAATGAGGAAAATATCAAAAAGATTACATTTAGATACGTCAAGTTTAACAGCAAAATACTGCTCTCAACCAAAATATTACCCTTATCATATTAATGATAGAAAAACATTGAATCAACAAAAAAAAATTTACATTGTCTTAATAATCTTTATATACTTAATAAACTTGATAAACTTAAAATAAATAGTAAATATGGAAAACTTTTGGCTGCATTATGAAAATTTTTTATTCTCTTAAACTATAGCTAATTTAACAATATATGTGTTTTTCCACGTTTTAAGTGAAAATAAATATTTTCTCGTTAAGATCTTCTACCGAAAATTCCATTGAAATTTATGTATGATTATAAATATTTTTGGTTTAATTTATTTTCTGATAAATTATGCGTCACTTAAAATAAAGAGAGCGATATACATTATTTTATCAGACACGTCATGTGCCCTTTTGAAAGCCCTTTTGTGGGCTGTTTTAATGTATATATTGAAATATTACAAGAAAGTCGAGGCTTTCGAAAGTTCTATAGAGAAGGGTAAAATTTGCCGTTTTCTAAGAGTTAAAAATGCGAAATTTCTATACACAAGGTTCCGTAGTTTACTTAAGATTATGCAACATACACACATATCTACATTCATATTTATTCACAGCATTTATTTATCAGATATTGGTAAATAAAAGATTTTATTCAAAATAAGTTTTGATTCCCTTAAGATAATTTTATTAGTTTTCACCTCAATATAATATCCATATGACTATCAAAAATGAAATGTAAATAAGCAATATTTCCCCTATAATTATTGGATATACAATTTCACCACTTTGAAAAACAGTGTGTGTTCTTCCATTAAATTAATGATCACCTAGGGAAAAATTATACAGTTTTATTTGTTTTAGTGTCGATATTTTTATCTACTTAGTTTAAAGAAAACTAAGATTTCATTGTGATTTGGTTTAACGCTTGGTTAGTATGATAGAGAAATTATTGCACTTAAGATCATTACTCATCGGAAAGATTTATCTATACTTTTAGAAACAAAATTTTTTTGAATCAACTGCAATTTAAAAGCGTGACAATATGATATATGGATTTATCTCAAGTTTGATCTGTGATCATCACAAGATTTCATATTTGATAAATGAGATATCTGTGAAGTTTGAGAAATTTCTTTGGATTAGGAGACCACAAACTAAAGAAATTTATCTTTCTATAAATATATGATATGATTGAGAAACAAAATTATCAGGCTGCATTAAAAAACTTTCTAGTCATTACTCCATACAATTTTTGGTAATCTACATAATTAATTTCAAACATGAATTTACATACTAAAACAAATTGTCTTTCCCTTTATAAAACTTTAAAAAAAATAATGATTAACAAAATTTAGAAACTTATATGGCTTTTTTTCTCTGCTATATTTATTTTGAAATTAAAACTGCAAATGTAGATAACATTTTTATTACATGCAGGTTTATATTATACGAAAAGTTTTAATTTTTACAACAAAAATTATATGCCACAATAATCAAAAAATAAAAGTTTAATAAAAGTCCACAAATTGAATCCATATATCTTAACTTTATCTCTTTAATAGATTTTTTAAGAATATTTTAACAATATTATACTCCTTTAAACAGCATAAAGACTCCTTGAAAGGTTTAGGATATCATATATTACTTTAACTAAATTAATTAAAAACCAATTACAGTGATTAATGAAATAAGCCAAAGGGATTTTTAATAAAAATTTCTATCTCATAAAATACATAGATTGAATATTAATGAACTCATACATCTTTTCTATAATCCTTAATACTAACATTCTTACAATTATTAAATAAAATAATTAATCTTCTGTTTTTTAAGAAATTTAATTCCGTAATTAATAAAGTTTATTGTACAAGCAAGATTACTTTCTAGTGCACTTTTAATCACGTTTCTCATTGAAAAAATCATTAGCAACAAAATGGCATCATAGCTCATTAGTACAAACTAGCATATAGCCCGTCATATGACGGGATCAGTAAATTTTTTAATTTTCCAGAATTATAAAGTATCCTATGAGGCAGGTAAAAGATGGTTTGTTTTTTGGATGAGAATTATCTGGTATAGGCTCAATAATTTGTTTATCTTCATGCTCCTCTAAAGTATCCCAATACTGTGAATGCAGTTTAGAAAGAGGATTCAAAGTTTTCTTAGGTACGTCGAAATTATCGATAAGTTCTTCCCAATTTTTTACTACAGTAATTAATGAAAGTCAAGGAAGGAAACTATCATTTCCACTACACCCTGGAGGTAGATAGAATTTGTTGTTAATACCTGTGGTGAAATTTTCATTGCAACAAATATAATCGATGATTAAATTTAAAATTATCTCATATGTACCTAATCTATTATTTAATCCAAATATAAAAAATTTGGTTTGGTTTGGTTTGTAGCGCTACGGTCTACTGTTTTGCACACGAGGGCTAATGAGACCGGGACCTACAGTTTAAAGCCGATTCCGAACGGCTACAACGATCCATGCCATCAGCGGGATTCGAACCCACGAACTCCGGTTCCGAAGAGCAGCGCTCTACCATTCGGCCACCGTTCGGCCAAATGTAAATATAAAAGGAAATTATTTACGTAATATCTAAATTCAGTGATAAAACGTATGAAAACAATGCACACGATATTGAAGTAATTTAAAATAAGGAATGATTAAATCAGATGGTTTAAAAGAATGACGTCATAATGCTAGAAAACAAATGCTATTTTTACCTATTTATTATGTGAAAAATTGATAAATTTAATCGTCTGCTCTTAACCCGGGAAAATAGGGCTTGGAATAATAGCATTAAATGGTAGAAAAGGCGGGAAGGGGTGGATTTGTTGCTAACCCTAACTCATGAAGAACACAATATGGATTCCTCTATCCATTGCAGATACAACGGCTTCATACATTCGAGGACAGAAAACTTAGGCTATTATTATAAAGGGGATTTATAGGAAAATATGCAGCTTAAGAATTCAAACCCACAAACCTCCAGTTATAAGTTGAACGCCTTCGCCATTTAGTTATCCCATCCTTCATAAAAATGTAAAATTTCAGTATAGGCATAAAACTTATTACTGAAATGGACACAGTCTACTTTATAAGATCATGCTGAACACAATTTTTTCTACGTAATCTAGAATACCATTTTAAATATAATTCATAAAATGGTTTTTTTCTTCTATATTCATATAGAGGATATCCATCAAAGCATTATTTATATCTAAATTGAATACCTAGAAACCAGAGAGATTAACAGAAGAATGAATTCAAATATCCAAATTTCAAACCTTTGGGTTAGTAGCCACAAAACCTATCGAGTGAGGAAAAAAAAACTGCTTCACCAATTATCAAGTAGCAGGTAATGCAGATGAATTAGACAAATCGAAGGAATTGTTTTAGAATTCAAAGTTTACTGAAAGCACCTGTTTACCAATAAATTAATGCATAATAGAGTCGACGTATAATTTAACTGCTTATATATTTAAAAGAACTGAAAAGATGACTCTAAATAACAAAATATAATAATGGCTAATTTAATCGCTAAGTGGAGTTAGTCATGGTGATTCGTTTTCAGGTCTACTTTTTAATATTGTTTTAGAAGAGGTCCTAAAAGACTCAGGTATGTTATATCTAAATGGCCATATTTTCTTAAAAAATTTCTGAATTCTTTGATAATATCTTTTGCAGCTTTTTTTTACAATTTTTTGATTTTGCGGTAATAGAAATTTAATTATAAACCTGCAGAAATTAAATTATGTTTTCCTCAAGAAATACTCTATTTCTTCCAGTATTTAGCGCTTTTTGAATCAGAGAATTTTTGAATAGAATTGAAATTCTCAAAATAATATCTTTTCAGAAATTAAAATGAGCTAAAAAAATTTTCATATCTTTTTTTTGAAATAAAATTTCTATTAAAAATCATTAACCTTTTCTGAATCATTGACAAAATAATGAGACATTTATTTTTAAAAAAAATAATAAAATAATATCTTCAGTAAAGAAAATAATTAAAAATTTTCAACTTAAAATTTATAAATTATGACAAATTAATTTAATATTTTTAAAAACCTATAGACCTTTTCTCTGAAGCTTTCGAATGACAAAAATCTCTAGAAATTTGGGTAACTACATGAAAAAAAAGGAATAAAAATGAGATCAATTCTTGGGCTAAAGTCCTTAATAAAAAAGTTGTCATAATATGCTTCGTTCTCTTAAAAAAACTTGGTTCATTGTAAGCATTATGATGAATTTAATGTAGCAGTCTACAAACCATTAATCAATAAAATAAATCTTTTAAAGACTTTACTATAGGTCAAAACATTATGTTTGTCGTAATTTCTTTCTTTTTAATCTAATGAAATCAAACTCTTTTGCTGGATAACTACAAAAAGACGTGAATATCTAAAGTATGTTTAAAAAGATTTTAGGGATCTTAAGGTAAAGGAGAAATTAATTTAAAATAAAATAAATAAAACAGTGTCCTAGATAATAAACAGATCTTTATATTTTATAAGTAAAATTCTATGTTCACCGCATAGCATAAAAAATTTAATATTCAGTAAACTCTCAAAAATTTTTCTTTAACATTTAAATTAAACTCATGTTTCTTTCCTAAAATCAAATTATTTAATTTAGATATGTCAAATTTTTTATATTAAATGAATTATTTTATCAGCCATCAGATAACTTGCTAAAATTAAAATCTCAGTAGGTCGTGACAAGTTGACTCTAACGTCATCCGTTGACTAATCAATAAAAAATGGGATTGGTTTTATTTCTTTTTAATTAAACTTCCCCAACAGAATCCATTTTTCAGAATAATTTAAATATATTATAGCTGAATAAACGAAGCTTTAAAAATAAAATAAATTAACTTTATAACTTTATAAAAAACTCTATTGTACCTATCATCACGCATAGATGAATGCACAGCATATAGATTCAAAAATATTTGTTAAACATTTAAAAGGAAAACTGTATAGTTTCTATAAATCACATTATGTCGTAACTAGAAAACCCAATATTCTTTTTATATTAAAATCATGAATAATTTTATCAGCCATCAGATAAGCTTAGGAAAATTAAATCTCGGTAGGTCGTGACAAGTTTAACTCTAACATCATCCGTTGACTAATCAATAAAAAATGGAATTGGTTTTTTAATTATTTTAATTAAACTTCCCCAACAGAATCCCATTTCTTCAGAATAATTTAAAATGTATTATAGCTGAATAAACCGAAGCTTTAAAAATAAAATAAATTAACTTTATAACATTTATAAAAATTCTATTGTACCAAACATCATGCATAGATGAATACACAGCACATAGGTTCAAAAATATTTGTTAAACATTTAAAAGGAAAACTGTATACTATCTTTCCTGGAGTCACATTATTTCGTAACTAGAAAGTCTAATATTCTTTTTATATTAAAAGCATGAATCCCTTTATCAGCCGTCAGATAAGCTTGTGAAAATTAAATCTCGGTAGGTCGTGACAAGTTTGACTCTACCGTCATTAGTTGACTAATCAATAAAAAATGGGATTGGTTTTTTAATTCTTTTTCATTAAACTTCCCCAACAGAATCCCATTTCTTCAGAATAATTTAAAATGTATTATAGCTGAATAAACCGAAGCTTTAAAAATAAAATAAATTAACTTTATATCCTTTATAAAAAATTCTATTGTACCAAACATCATGCATAGATGAATACAAAGCACATGGGTTCAAAAATATTTGTTAAACATTAAAAAAAATGTATACTAACTTTCCTGGGGTCACATTATGTCGTAACTAGAAAGTCCAATATTCTTTTTATATTAAAATCCTGAATCATTTTATCAGCCATCTGAAAAGCTTGCGAAAATTAAATCTCAGTAGGTCGTGACAAGTTTGACTCTAACGTCATCAGTTGAATAATCAATAAAAAATGGGTTTCATTTTTTAATTCTTTTTAATTAAACTTCCCCAACAGAACCCCATTTTTTCAGAATAATTTAAAATGTAGTATAGTTGAATAAACCGAAGCCATAGAAATAAAATAAATTAACTTTATAACCTTTATAAAAAATTCTATTATACCAAACATCATGCATAGATGAATACACAGCAGATAGGTTCTAAAATATTTGTTAAACATTTTAAAGGAAAACTGTATACTATCTTTCCTGGAGTCACATTATGTCGTAACTAGAAAGCCTAATATTCTTTTTATATTAAAATCCTGAATCATTTTATCAGCCATCAGATAAGAGTGCGAAAATTTAATCTTGGTAGATCGTGACAAGTTTGATTCCAACGTCATCTGTTGACTAATCAATAAAAATGGGATTGTTTTTATAATTATTTTTAATTAAAATTGCCCAACAGAATCCCATTTTTTCAGAATAATTTAAAACGTATTATAGCTCAATAAACCGAAGCTTTAGAAATAAAATAAATTAACTTTATAACATTTATAAAAAATTCTATTGTAACGAACATCATGCATAGATGAATACACAGCAGATAGGTTCTAAAATATCTGTTAAGCATTAAAAAAAACTGTATACTAACTTTCCTGGAGTCACATTATGTCGTAACTAGGGAGTCCAATATTCTTTTTAAGTTAAAAAATCATGAATCACTTTTATCAGTCATCAGATAAGCTTGCGAAAATTAAATCGCGGTAGATCGTGACAAGTTTGACTCTAACGTCATCCGTTGACTAATCAATAAAAAGGGGATTGGTTTTTTAATTCTTTTTCATTAAACTTCCCCAACATAATACCATTTCTTCAGAATAATTTAAAATCTATTATAGCTGAATAAACTGAAGCTTTAGAAATGAAATAAATTAACTTTATAATCTTTATAAAAATTCTGTTGTACCCCACATCATGCAGATATAAATACAAAACACATAAGTTGAAAAATATTTGTTAAACATTTAAAAGGATATGCTTTATGCTATCTTTCCTGGGGTCACATTCTGTCGTAACTAGAAAATCCAATATTCTTTTTATGTGAAAAAATCATGAATCACTTTATCAGCAGTCAGATCAGTTTGTGAAAATTAAATCTAAGCGTGTTGTCACAAAGTTGTCTTTAATGGCACCGTCGACTAATCGATAAAAAATGCGCTATTTAATTCTTTTAAATTAAATTCCACCCAAAATCTCATTTTTTAAATCATTTAAATATATTACAGTTGAATAAACCAAGGCTTTAGAACTTCTTTGCTAACATGTCATTCAAATGGAACCTTTATACTGTCTGAACCAAAGCAGATCTGTGAAATGTCTTATTGTGAGGATAATTTGATAGAAAAAAATTCATTTTGATAATGTAACTTATCTCAACAGAAGAAAAATTTTCAATTAAAAGAACTCTTTTTAAGTTTCTAAGTTATTTCTATGACTCCTTTTCAAAGTCATTCATAGTTGAAAATAAATTTACCATGATTATTCCACACTCTATTCTATTGAAATTATAATACTCTCTAGCTGAAAAAGGTTTATTTGTAAAAACATTTGTAAGATATCTTTCTTTGAGTTAATATATTTATTTATTAACTCATTACAGAGAAACCAATTTTTATTTTTTACTTATTAATACCCAAGTTGATATGTATATCCTTCTAAATACTGCATTACTACTTTTGTCAGTTATAAGAATAGTTTCGATTTAATAAATTTAAATTTCAGTATTTCAGGAGCCTGGAGAGAAGCAAAACAGAGGATAATGCTGGCAAGATCGGCGTTTTAACTAATGGTCCTTAAAATAGGTATTAGGTTCATGATCGCAATGTCCTCCAAGTTAAACGATATCTGTAGGTGGCAGGTCAATCCTGATCTTCTACTTGTTGAATGCTTTAAATTAAGAAAACTAATTTTATGTAGCCTCCACACTATGCCAATTATTTACACTCCTGATGGACCTTGCGATGGTTAATTTATACTTTAAATATGTGGACGATAGGTTTACAACTTCATTCTGGCTGCCTAATTTTTGAGCTGGAGCCATTAAATTTTATTTTATCGTCAGATAAGCACTCCTCAGATGTTAATTTGCATCATCTGGCCTTTAAAAAATATTTAGAGAAAATCAATATAAGTAAAGCATTTTTATTTTACCTATTTATGATCGATTCATAAAACCAAAGTACCTCCAATTATTGATGATTAAAATACTTGTGGATAAAAACATCTATATGTTAAAAAAATTAGGGGCCTTATAGAAAAATTTTATTGAATACACTTATATTTAGTCGAGTGATAAAAGTACCATTATTCATATTAGGAGCATTTTTAGGTTATCCAATATTGTGTTGAATCAAGTGATTAAAAGTTTTACGTGCAAATCGAAATAATTTTTACCTAACTTATTATTATTATGATTAAATAGCATAGTTGGATAAAAATTTGCTTTTCTATATAGATTAAAAAAATTAAGGGTGCAGAATCTATATGTTGTGTCTTTATTTTTATCTTCATTATTTCACTATTACCTTAGTTTAAAGTAGCATGATTGATAGGAAAACTTTTCTACACACTAACTATTATTATATATAGCTAATATACTTTCATATTCACTATTCTCTGTCAAACCAAATTAGTTTTTGATATTCAGAAAGTTTTCAAAAGAAAACCAGTCAAATCTTAATAAAAAAAAGTTAAGCAGTTATATAAAATTACTTGAACTAATCAGAAATTAACTCGGTATTCTCGGTGAAAAAAAAAATTGCTATATTTGAAAAAAAACAGACTGCTCGAAAACTGTAATTTTTGGCATAAAATCATCAAAATTTTATTACAGAATACACTTATAATTAAGTCTTTTAGTTTGACAAAAGTACCATTATACATATATAAATGACTGTCATTTTTAGGTTGCATCCAAACTATTGTGTTGAAATCAAGTGATTAAAAGTTTTACGTAGCTAAATCGTGAAACGTAATTTTTACCTTAACTCCTATATTATTAATTATGATTCAAATAGCATAGTTGGATAAAAATTTGCTTTTCTATATAGATTAAATAAATTAAGGGTACAGAATCTATATGTGTGTCTTATTTTTATCTTCATTATTTCACTATTACCTTAGTTTAAAGTAGCATGATTGATAGGAAAACTTTTCTACACACTAACTATCTATATATATATATAGCTAATATACTTTCATATTCACTATTCTCTGTCAAACCAAATTAGTTTTTGATATTCAGAAAGTTTTCAAAAGAAACCAGTCAAATCTTAATAAAAAAAAGTTAAGCAGTTATATAAAAATTACTTGAACTAATCAGAAATAAACTCGGTGTTCTCGGTGAAAAAAATATTGCTATATTTGAAAAAAAACAGACTATTCGAAAACTGTAATTTTCGGCATAAAATCATCAAAATTTTATTACAGAATACACTTATAATTAAGTCGTTTAGTTTGATAAAAGTACCATTATACATATATAAATGACTGTCATTTTTAGGTTGCATCCAAACTATTGTGTTGAAATCAAGTGATTAAAAGTTTTACGTAGCTAAATCGTGAAACGTAATTTTTACCTTAACTCCTATATTATTAATTATGATTCAAATAGCATAGTTGGATAAAAATTTGCTTTTCTATATAGATTAAAAAAAATTAAGGGTACAGAATCTATATGTGTGTGTCTTATTTTTACGTTAATTATTTAACTATTACATTAGTTTAACTTAGTATGATTGATAAGAAAATTTTTCTATACACTAACTATCTATCTATATATATATATATATATATATATATATATATATATATATATATATATATATATATAGCTGATATACTTTCATATTCACTATTCTCTGTCAAACCGAATTAGTTTTTGATATTCAGAAAGTTTTCAAAAGATACTAGTCAAATCTTAATAAAAAAAATTGAATAGAAGATGAAGATGCAAATGCTTTTACAAATACTGTCCGTGGGTGTCAATGAACCAGTTCAAAATTTCCGTAAATTCATAAAAAAAAGTGTATGAAACGTGTGTCATCTGTAATTGTCAGATCGCAAAGTAAGCTGTCGGCATCGAGGAACCGCCAACATTTATAACTCGAGTGTCAAAATATTCTATTAACTGCGCCTAGAAATGACAACAGTGCATATGAACCGGAAGAATATCTGAAGATGCGAGAATTGTCAGAATATAGTTATGAGTAAATGCATTTCATGATGCATCCTGCAATTTTTTTATTCAATAATATATAAAGTAAAAACTAATTTAATAAAAAAATATTTAAAATATAGCATATCGTTATACATAAAGTATATTATTATTTAATTAGAAGGAAGTGAATATAAACTAGTTTTTAAAAACAACTAAATAATACAAATTGTAAAATATATACACGGCATTTAATATTATTATAAATTATATAAAAATAGTTATAGAAAGTAATAAATAATGTAACATAAAGTGATGAATAATTATAAAAAAAGTTTTAAATATTTATCATTGTGGTATATTGGTGAAATCAGCAAAAATTTAGTTTTTAATGTGTGGTCTCTACCGTCAAAATATATAAAGTGTGTGTACTATATATATATATATATATATATATATATATATATATATATATATATATATATGTGTGTGTGTGTGTGTGTGTGTGTGTCAGGATTTAAATTGTAGATTAATTTTAAAAGATTTTAATTAGGGATTCATTACTGGGAGTGACGCGGCGTGATGAGTTAGCCACATAAATACGGCTCACGCGCAGTGATCTAGGGCAGAGAGCAGTGTGCACATTCCACGGACAGAGCTGTGGCTACCCGAAGCAGCTAAGCCTGCCTTTGTTAAAAGTTCGGCGCCGATGTGAGACGACATTGTAGATGATTAATGAGTAATGTGCTGTGATTTTTGAATAAGAATAAAAAGATTAACTCTAGTGGTTTAGTCGAACTTGTATATATTTATATTATATATATATATATATATATTATATATATATATATAATATATATATATATATATATATATATATATATATATATGTGTGTGTGTGTGTGTGTGTGTGTTACGGTGAAAGACCGAAATCTGGAGAATGTCGACTTTCACCGGTGAATGTCAACATTCATGTAGTCGTTTGGTGTATGTCCAAAATATTTGCTAAATACCTTTATTTCTGACTTACACCGGTAAATGTCGATGTTCACCATGCACTAATGGTGAAGTTTGAACATGTCGGATATTTATAATTACTTATCCGTAATTCAGTCAAATCTATAGTACTAGCACATGTAACTGTTGAACTTAAAATAAACTGAACACTCTTAGAACAGAAAATAATACCAGAAATTAACTGAATTATGTGATTGGCATTATACTAACTTATTTGTTGCAACAATTTAAACTGTTATAGCATTTTGAATTGCATAAGAGTCCCTTACATTTCCAATGTCATTTAGTAATGAAACATTTCTTTTTGCAATGACGGCGTTTATAGCCATTCCCTCCACTTCTCGAACTAGCTGCAGCTGCTTTTCTCAGTGACATTTCTTGAGAAGAAATCTGATCTATGGAGAATAACTTTTCATTACAAAATATAAACCGATTACGAGTGTAAAGCTGCTTGAGGCTACCATTTTTGTTTACTAATTTATAAAAGTCGGTGTCTTTTATTCCAACAACAACAATATATTTCGGGCATCTGTAAGACCATGGTCGACATCAGGGACTCGTATTCAGGGACTTGCATCATCCACTTGAGCAGGAGAAAATTTTCTTTTTGCGGCTTGTAACGTTTTCCTTGCATCCATTAGAAGATTATCTTTTGCGACAGCTCTTTTAATAGAAATAAACTCCTGCTGTTTAATCAGGGCTTGATAGAAGACGTAGTACGTTGAAGCTCCTCTTCGATATTTTCCTTTGGAATGGATACAGGGATTTGGGAATATTCCTCCATGGCATGTGCTATTTTGACATGTTTTAAAAATAAAGTATGATTTAAAAATGTAACAAATGTATTTTTTTCAATACTCACCATCAGTGCATGGGGATTGTCAACATACCCCGGTGATAGTCCGAATATATAAGAATATAAACAAATATTCGGTCTTTCACGAAGATATTTGGTGTATGTCGACATTCACCGGTGACTGTCGACATTTCTCCAATTTCGGGAATTCACAGTAACATATATATATATATATATATATATATATATATATATATATATATATATATATATATATATATATATATATATATATATATATATATATATATATATATATATATATATATATATATATATATATATATATATATATATATATATATATATATATATATATATATATATATATATATATATATATATATATATATATATATATATATATATATATATATGTATATATATATATATATATATATATATATATATGTATATATATATATATATGTATATATATATGTATATATATATATATATATATATATATGTATATATATTATATATATATATATATATATATATATATATATATATATATATATATATATATATATATATATATATATATTTAATACAATCACATATATATGTACATATTCACACACACATATATATATTTATTTACACAGACATTTTTACAAATTTAAGAGAACAGTTTACATTCAAAATTAAAGTTTATACCAGTCTGCTTGAAAATTTATTATGCTATTAGGAATATATCTTTACGAATGTGTTAATACTATTAAGGTAACATCATAATAACTTTAAAAATTATAAATTATAATTTGTCTATGAAATATGATACTTGTCTTGAAAATGTTGAATCTGCATTTCTTTTACAAATAATAAGGTTATTTTTTATTCTTGGGATACGTTTTAAACCTTATAAGAAAATTTTCGCCCTAATTGGGATAAGAAAAAAAGGGATAAAATAATAGATGTAATAATAATAATAATTAAACCATCAATTCCTCAGTATAAAATATGTTTAATAATAGTTTTAATTTCTAACAGGATTACTTTTGCTTCTTAAAATATAT
>CM063508.1:128280739-128333239 GCA_032207245.1 Pardosa pseudoannulata | reverse complement strand
TGGGACTGAAGTCTGCATTGTCATCTCACCAGTCGACATTACCCGCTAAGGTGGCAACATATTTTTACCATCTCCAAGTCTGAAGAGCACCCGACCAGCGGTGTTCTTGATACACAGTCCTTGTAGATCCAAAAAGGTACTTATTATCAAAATTTGAATTAGGTTCTCTCTTTTCTGTAAAGTGTATATTTGCTACCTGCATACAAAGTGTCGCTAATATAAGAGGTTTTTGGGAAGCAATCTTTAAAACTTGATGATTACTGTATATATATATATATAAATATTATAACAATAAATGTTATTTTTAACTAACAAATTTTATTACATATTAATTTTAGTAAGTACATACTTGTTTTAGTAAATTACTAAGTTTTAAAAATTCAAAAATTTGTCTGTAGTCTCTCAGAACCTGGGTAGAGATCGACAAATAATTAATAAACACAAAGCAATAAAAATAATTTTAGTAAACTAAACGATCTCTACACTAATATTTAGATCTCGGAGAGAGCTACACGATAGTAGTTAGTATGCTTTGTTCTCCATATATGTAGCGAAATTTCTGCACTTTAATTCTTTTCTATTGTTGTTTTAACATTCTTTTTTCTTTTAACCCTTTAAAAGTGAAGTTCCAATAAAGCTACATTAATTTCTATATTTTTAAAAATATTATTTTGAGTATTTTATGATTTATTTTGATTATATATACTTCACTTGTTATTAACCATTATTTTCATTAGCAATATTAAAACCACTGACAATATTTACACAACATATAACTTTTCTCTCAACATAAGTTTATGCACGTTTAGATTATATATTGTATACGCATGGAATCATTGAAAAATGTTATATGTCATTAATTAAAAGTGTTTTTTCTAACTAATACACAATAAAAAAACATTATTGTTATTGGTTACGTTATTATGAGTACAATTCACATTTTTTACAGGGACGTCATAATTTATTTCATAATATATATTTATATTGTATTCCATAGCTATCTACTAATTTAGAAGTAGCATTTCGAAATTAAATTAACCAAGATAGAAAATACTAATATTTGTTTTCAAAATTATTAAGATGGCTGAAAAGTACATATTCTATTTGATTTGTGAAACAATTCATTAAACTTTTTTAAATTGCTTTTCTTTTACCAATGTTAAACCACTAGATTTTAAAAATAATTTATATAAATAAAATTGTTTATGGTTGTTTATTGTAAATTAATTAAAAATATGTGTGTGTATGTTGACCAACTACAAAAGGAAAAATGGTAGTCTATGCTAGAAGTTGCACATTCGTCGACTTTGAAAGGAAATTGCAAAATTTAATACTAAAAATATAGTATTTATTGAGACAAGTACTCAGTCCCTAAAACACCATACATTTGGTTATATAGGGGTGTAGGGTGTAAGTGAGGCAAACAATAAGAACGTTAAGAATTAGTCACATGAGGGAGATTTAGATCAAAACTAAGTTATGTAAAGGAGTTATATAACAACAGTTGAGTTAATCAGGAATTAATTTTGGTGTTTGTGAAGTCGCCAAAGGTTACCACAGTTAGAGAAAAAACAACGGAATTAAGTCAAGAGTTACAATTTTAAGAACAGAATCATGAAAATTTTTTTAGAATACAATTATAATTACTGTTGGGTAAAAATAACATTACATACTTTATACATATATATATATATATATATATACAGCATGTACAAAAATAATGATATACATTTTATAATGTAACGCAAAGACATAATGTAACGAAATTATAAACATAATTATAGTGTGTGAAATATAAATGTGTGTATATAATATATATATATATATATGATTTTCTATTCCCCTAAGGTAAAGATTGTACATTAATAATACAGCATGTACAAAAACAATGATATACATTTTATAATATAACGCAAAAACATAATGTAACGTAAATATAAACATAATTATAGTGTGTAATATAATGTAATGTGCATTTCAGAATCGATTGTAGAAATATCATGTGCTCTGGCATTTTTGCTGCATCTGACAAAGCCATAAAATGTCACTTCCCTCCCCTACTATAAAAATTATCATGAAACAGTTAATAGATATAAAGTCTTAAATAGTTGATAAATAACTTAATATTGAGAAATTCTACTCTGTACTTGCCCCACTTATTTACAAAGAAAGCAAAAGCCTTAAAGCAATAAAAAATTTGGCAGAGCCCTATTCGTGTCCCCCATAACTTTCTAGACACAAAAAATTACATTTTGTTCCATTTTTTGTGTTACTGTTTGCAGCACTTAATGATTGCTTAAAAACATGAAAAATCCCGAGAAACATCTTAAATAGCTAGTTCATTCTTCTTATTTGTACTAGTAATGTGAGAAAGACTTAACGAAATGAAAAGCATTTTAATCCTTAGCACATTAGAAAACATTTTGGATCCCTCTTTCTCTACTATTTTTCATTTCAAAAGAATCATTGTTGCAACAGACTAATTTATTTTTTTAAGTTCAACATACTAAGCTAGGAATTTGCAATGTAGCTGCAAAAACACCTGTTATATACAAAAAGTTTCTGATGGATTCAGAAAACGTGAAAGAGAACGATTCTATTCGAGTGTGAAATGTGATTTATTTCTTTTCTAAATAATAGAGCAAAGCTATACTTTTCAAAAAAGAATAATGGATACTCGGTATAGGCTTATTTGGGTATTTTTGGATTGTTCTGTGCCTGAAGGATAAAACAGTATACAAATTCATTTTTAAAGAGAGGGAAAATACTATTTTGCACTCATATGATGATAGAAGAAAGGAATTCTTTCCGTTTTCAATTCCTTCTTCACAATTGGACATTAGTCAATAACATATGTTTTACAATGAAATCTTAAATGTGTATTTTGTATGTTTACTAATGATGCACAGAACACAAATTTTTCAAATTATCAGACATTTAGCATTGTTTTAAAAAGAAGTTTTTTAAATTAAGCTTAAAATTAATGTTTATATTCATAATAATAATGCGTATGATTATACAAAGTGCATAGTGCAACCGCTGGTAGTAGACATTAAATTACCATTAATAAATGTTTCCAATAAAATAAGTATTTTTATGGTATTTTTGAATTCAATTTTACGAACATTATAAAAATTTAATTCTTATAAACTACTCAATTTTTTATTATCTGTAGGAAAATGGCAAGCACATCTTAAGAATCGTAACAGAAAAAGTTCCACCTCTGTGACAAAAATTAACCGAGATATTTAAATTCAAAATTTACATACATTTAAAGCTTTTTTTTTCGGTTTGGTTTGATTTGGAGTGCTACGGTCTACTTTTTGCAACACGAGGGCTAATGAGACCGGGACCTACAGCTTAAAACCGATTCTGAACGGCTACGAACATTCATGCCAATGTGGGATTCGAACCCACGAACTCCGGTAGCGAAGGCCAGTACCCTAACCAATCGGCCATCGTTCGGCTCTTACTTTGGGGAGCATCAGTTAAAAGATAATGTGCCTTAACTCTAGGCTAAAATCAGATTACAATGCCTATTTACTGCAAAAAGTGACATGAGTAAAATTAGATTTTTAATATTAACTTTCCCAACCACCCCCAAAAAGTCATGGATTTATTATCATTGAGATTGGCATTCCTCACACACGTCCTAAATCTAATGCTTGCTACATATGAATCTTTCTTTCCTTTCCTTGATCCAGCTATCGATTCTCCCAGGAGAAACTGAGAATATTTAAAACTTTAATACCATTGTTTGTATTTTCCCTACTAGTGTTAACGAGTCACAAAATAAAAGCTAATCTAAAACTTTTTCTCGTGAGAAGTTATCCAAGGGATTTTTCCTCTCCTCAAGTAGCTTTTTAACACATCAAGTAGATGTAGGTTTGTCTCTTATCTGTGTAAGACGTGTCTCTCAGTTCTCTACCTGTTTGAATCATTTATTAATGTTTTGTATTTTGTTTTGTTGTTTATCCTCGAACTCAATGTTTTACATTTTGTACTGTTATGTTTTATGCTCAGTGTGCTGTTTTGTTTTGTAGTATAATTTAGTTGCATTTTTGTGGCAACACTTTTTGTAGTTTAGTTTATGAAGGAGAACTATTTGCGAGTGATGGCCGCACGTTGCTGCTGGCATTATGATTATTAAAATAAGTTTAAAGACAAATGTTATTGTCTACGTTTTTTGTTTGTGTTATTGGTCCGCGTCGACATTGCCATTAACAAGGAAACAAAATGATTTTACCAAGTATTTTGCTAGGTCTTGAGTTCTCATTGATATCCATTCTCTCCACGATGACTTCACATTGTTAAGCTAATGAGCTTTTAATTCCGTGTAATCGATTAAGAATATTTTTCCCTGTTACATACAAATAAGCGCACACGCGCACGCACGGACACACATATAGATACATGTTTGTATACGAGATATGCGAGTATGTACATAATCAAATAATGTAGCACTATGATTTTTTAAGTTTTATTGAGTATTATGAAGCAGTAATTAAGTTTTAAAAATTTAAACAGAACTTTAAAATAGCATTATGTTTAATTGCTAACAAAATCGTTTTGAATTGCGTGAAAATAGTCTAACAAAATAGTATTGATCATTATTTAATTAAAACTAGAAAGTTTTTTGAACGAATTATATATTTTCTTCTTAAAACATTATATCTTTAACTTTCAAAAGTTTTGTGATGCAGAGAAGCAGTAAATTAAAAAAACAATAATAATGAAAAGTTATATGAAAATGAAAGAACTTTGAATAGTATGCTTCACTTTGAGACTTATTTTAATTGAAACTGTTAGAAGAAAAGTATATATCAGCTTTTTCTTAATCTTTAATGTTATTGTGGGAAGAAATTTTTATTTTTTACTTCATTCTTCGAAGTAAAGCAAGTACTGTAATCCCATAATAATTATTTTTTAGAATTTCGACGGAAATGGCCAATTTGGCCATGCTTGAATCTACTTTGACTAGTTTGGAAGAAATTTTTATATCCTAAACATTAAATATCTACTTTTATCATCTCTGAATCTATTTTTAAAGTACATATTTATGTACACGTCTTACATAGCTAAAAAAATTTCAGCCATCGGTTATTGACATTCTATATTTAAAAACAATGCACCATCTAATGGTGCACCTCCCATTTTGATTGTAATTTGCACTATCTACAAAGAAAATTTGACTGTAATGAATATTAGCACTGCCAGGCATTACTCAAAAATGATTATCTTTAGATTGTTAAAATTTTGTATTTGGGACTATTGTATGTACTTGTGCAACTCAGTCTGCACACTATATAATAGAAAATCTATGTGACGGATAATAATGATGCTAGACACAGCCAGATAGTAGTACTTGAGCTCTAAAACAATACAGAAAGATATCGACGTATTTATATTCAGTTGGCGCTATGACTTAAGTCCATTATTAAAAGTAGAAATAGAAATAGAAATATTTTTTCTTAATAGTACAGAATAAATTTAATATAGTAATTGCAAAAACTTTCCTATTTACCTCGCTATAGCTATAAAACTTAATATAACGGATATTAACTCTAGTGGTTTCCACCAGATGTCAGTACTTGTGCTGTATACATTTAAAATTTAAATTCAGCCTCTACTTTGAGAAGCTAAACTAAGTTAGATTTTTTAAAATTAATGTGCATATGAAAATTGTTACATCATGCAATCAAAATAAATAATGTATATCATGGAAGCACAAGGTAGTAAGTCATGTAATGTTTACATCAGATTTGTTTTTAGCATAAGAAACATTCTTAAAATACTAAAAAATACAAAATTAAACCTTATTTTCTTACTTTTTTCCTCCTTTATTTTTTAACCTGAAAATTTTATAGTGACGCACTTAATTTTTTGGTGCTCATTATTCATTGTGATACGTAATTATAAATTGCATATCTCGACAAAGGGAAGTGAAAAATATCCCGTTATTTCACAGTTAATTTAAATACATATTTATTCTTCAAACATAGCTTTTATACTCATCCCAGAAAACAGAACGTTTAGAGTGATTTTGCTTTTATTTTTTAAACTTTTTAATAACTCTCAATTTTAAATCTCTTTCTAAAAAGACTTTTATTTGAATATCTGTTGTTTTCAACAAAAATAAAATGATACTTTTTAATTTATTCTAACATTTAAGTGTTCTAAGAGTACAAAAAAACTTGTAAAAGCAGTTTCAGGTTATAAATTTTCAAAATATTTTTGTTAGTTCAAATGAAAACTACAATAAATTTGTAATTATGTACTCTATTAGAGTAATTTAAGTAAGTATATAACACTGCATTTTTAAATGACGAAACCTAAAAGGTATGTAGTATCTTTTTCTATTTACGTGTGACAGATAATGAAAATTCTTTTTAAAGACTATCTAAGCATTTTTATTTTACCACCCAGTTAGATAATAATGCTAACAAACTAAAAGAGTATTTCAAAACAACTTTTGTTTTTAATTGCTGTAGCTCATTTTGTAAAAACAGCAATATTGTAATCGGAGAGTTTTGGATTCAAGGCTCGAGATGTTCAAAGATTCTCCGTGTCCACCAACAACGTCTGGGACACGTAAAATACACTGTCTACCAATAAGTATTCGGACAACTATGCAAATGACGATATCTCTGGTGGAACTAAACAGTCCCTATTTTGCTACCACCCACTTTCGCATGTTCCTTCTCCTAAAGAAATTCTTATTCTGGTCATCACAGACAAATGCCTGCAGAGATTTGTGCCACCCTGGTTTCCTACCCAAGCGAATGACTTGTATGACACTAGATTACAAAATCTTATCCTACGGTAGAATTAGACAGTCCCTATTTTGCTACCACCGACTTTCGCATGTTCCTTCTCCTAAAGAAATTCTATTTAGGTCATCATAAACAAATGCCTGTAGAGATTTGTGCCACCCTGGTTTCCTACCCAAGCGACTGACTTTTATGACAATGGATTACAAAATCTTATCCTACGGTAGAACAAGGGTTACAATTCCAATAGTTACTATGTTGAGAAGTATATGAAATATATTTATCTCTTTTACTGTAACCTAATGATGTTTTGCTATTTTTGCGGACCTTGTAACATTTACATTTTTGATTAAACTAACAAGGAAGCAACTTTTATAATGCTTATCTATAGAATTTCAGCTATTAGTATAGAATTCGTATTCTGAGAGTACTATTTTTTAAATAGAAACCGTATTTAATACATCATTCAATATTACCTTAAATGCAAAAAAATTCCCATGTTCAATTATTGAAGAATAACAAATGCATGTAATGTTCTAATTAATCGGTTGCATATGAATATAAATAACATTTTTCCTTTACTAAATTCAACTACAAGGAATCGGACATGGGTTTATTTTTCTTATTTCATTTCTGTGACATTATCTTATTGGTCATATATGATATATTTTTAATTTAAAATTATCTCGCTCTCGATTAATTAACTATTCATAGACATCTTATAGAATCTTTTCGAAATTAATTCGGTGAATCCACTAAAAGAAGTTAAATATCCAAAACTGTAATTATGAGACAGTCAATTTCTGATGAGAATTAGTTTTGAATAGTTATGAAAAATTGCAAGTAAGGGAAGGATAAAAAAAGGGTTACTAATAAAACAGCATGATTTTCAATGACATAACCTCCGGATGTAAATTTAATCTAAAAATAAATAATACTTGTTTAATAGATTCTAATAAGATGAAAAATCAATAACTGTAGAATCAAAAATATGTTTCGCGGCAACCGTTTTTAATATCCTGTCAATTTATTTAGCTTTAGTTGAGAAAAATGTAAGTAATGGGCATTTAAAATGCTATTCTTTTCGAAATATAAAATTAAAACCAAAAGTATTTTATGTGAAATCTGTTTCTTATTGCTTAACTAAATTTGAATTTCAGTAAACTCGTTTATTTTGCTTTTATAAATCGTTTTAAAGGAGTTTAGAATACTAATTTCCCAAGTCCCTACTTTGTTTATAAATATAGTTTACATTATTTCAAAAAATTATTTTTCCTGAGATGAAAAATGGTAATTTAACCTTTCTATCTATTGAAATTTGCTTAACATAAAAATGTCTTGTAATTTAACTAAGATACTCTACAACTATATTCTAAATGACGTTAACAACTTTTGTTTCTCTATGTAAATGCTCTAGAATACTAATTTCCTAAGTTCCTACTTTGTTTATAAATATAGTTTACATTATTTCAAAAAATTACTTTTCCTGAGATGAAAAATGGTAATTTAACCTTTCTATCTATTGAAATTTGCTTAACATAAAAAGGTCTTGTAATTTAACTAAGATACTCTACAACTATATTCTAAATGACGTTAACAACTTTTGTTTCTCTATGTAAATACTCTCTAAACTGCTTTGAAGTTTGAAAAAAAATGCTTCAAACGTCAAAAAAATATTTTAAACATTTTAATATTTTAAATATGTTAACTTTTAAATATTTTAACTGAAGAAAAGTCTTTCTTTTAAGTTTTTCTCTGTTATATTTACTCATTCCTTTAGATGAACCTTCACATTTTCTTCTACCTCAAATAGACTTTTTTTAGCAAAACTAAATATTCTTTGAGCACATAAACTAATATTTTGGAGACATGGCATTAGGCAATTTATTTTAATAATGCAAAAATATCTCCAGTATGCTATATTTACCCAAAGTATTTTTTTAAAGCTTTAATGGCTGGGGCCATGAACAAGGATGAAAACCAGAGGAATGAACGACAGTTGTAATAACATCGTAAAACTGTAAAAAAAAATAGCATCGAAGCAGTTTAACAGAAGGTTATCACCGTGTAAGTTCTCTCGCTTTCCAATACCTTGGTGACTATTTGCCCATGGAGAGCTCCAGAGACAAATAGGTGGTATTTGTCCATTGGTTTTTTTATTATTATCACACAAAGGTAGCCTTGGGGAGAATGTCAAGTTGATGTAGAGAGTCAGTAAGACAATCATGATCAATTAAGAGATGAAAACAGCAACCACTGCCTCCCGTCTAGATTTGTCAAGTGTAGTTTCTAAAGGTCAATTATTTCTACCGTATTAAGTTCACCTTTTATGCTATAGAATTTAGTCTTAGTACTTTGACTTCATAATTTGCGTAATACGTTGTTTAAGGGTACTTCGTAAATAACCCCCGCATACTTCTTCGGAGAGCTCACCGATAATGCCACACCGATTAGGGTCGTAAGACAGTAACCCCTCAATATGATCCACTGAGAAGAAGGTTTGTCGGGATACTACCGCTACTCCAGAGATGAACTGAGCCAATCCAGAGAAGATTCAACAGACTTAGGGCTACGATTCAGCGTCCCAGATGAGGAAATGTGCCTGATTATTTACATTTTACATTGCAATGACCAGGGATCTATCGCAAAACAACTAAAATAAAACTGTAAATAAATGCATCCAAACAGTTTAACTGAAGGTTATCGCTGTGTAAGTTCCCTCGCTTTCCAATACCTTGATGACTATTTGTCCATTGAGAGCTCCAGAGACAAACAGGTGGTATTTGTCCATTGGGTTTTTTTATTATTATTATCACACAGAGGTAGCCTCGAGGAGAATGCCAAGTCGATGTATAGAGTCAACAAGACAATCATGCTCAGTTAAGAGAGGAAAAGCAGCAGCCACTGCTTCCCGTCTAGATTTGTCAAGTGTAGTTTCTAAAGGCCAATTATTTCTACCGTATTTAGTTCACCTTCTATGCTATAAAATTTAACCTTAATACTTTGACTTCATAATTTGTGTGATACATTGTTTAGGGGTACCTAGTAAATAACCCCCGCATACTTCGGAGAGC
Source organism: Pardosa pseudoannulata (assembly GCA_032207245.1). NCBI lineage: Eukaryota > Metazoa > Arthropoda > Arachnida > Araneae > Lycosidae > Pardosa > Pardosa pseudoannulata. Next base: position 128,323,395 of record CM063508.1, on the reverse strand, counting down.
TCACCGGCTATGCCACACCGATTAGGGTTGTAAGACAGCAACCCTTCAATATTATCCACTGAGAAGGTTTGTCGGGCCACTACCGCTACTCCAGAGATGAACTGAGCCAATCCAGGGAAGGTTCAACAGACTTAGGGTTACGAGTTAGTGTCCCAGGTGAGAAAATCTGCCTGATCATTTCCCTTTTACATTGCAATGACCAGGGATCTATTGCAAGACAAATAAAATAAAATATCATAAAACTAAAAGATGAAAGATCTAATGATGAAAGAAGAAAGAACTAAGAGATGAAAAGCAGCAGCCACTGCCTCCCGTCTAGATTTGTCAGGTGTAGTTTCTAAAGGCCAAATATTTCTACCGTATTTAGTTCACCTTCTATGCTATAAAATTTAATCTTAATACTTTGACATCATAATCTGTGTAATACATTGTTTAGGGGTGCCTAGTAAATAACCCCCGCATACTTCTTCGGCAAAGCCACATCGATTAGGTTTGCAAGACAGCAACCCCTCAATATAATCCACTGAGAAGAAGGTTTGTCAGGCCCCTACCGTCACTCCTGAGATGAACTTAGCCAATCCGGGGAAGGTTCAACCGACTTAGGACTTCGAGTCAGTGTCCCAGGTAAGATTCTCCAACCGCAGGCTACAGTCAAATGAATTTAAGATTCCAGAAAAGCTGCAAGATCATGGAGCTACAAGCCATATGTGATCTATCTATCTAGTAGCAGGAAGGTTGTGCCTGAACGAGAGGTATTTTACCCCATCTGTACATTCAATCTTGAGACCGAGCCTCAAGGATAGTGTTCACCGACCAACAACAAAATCATTTTTCCGAGTCCTACACATTCTCGAAGATTTCGGGAACTAGTTTAGTGGTAAAGAAGGAGGTATCTCGTTTAGTACTGTAAATCAACTTAGCACCATTTTGACAAGGAAATCTAACTGATCATTTTCATTTAGATTGGAATGTCCAAGGATCTAATGCAAAACAACACTTTTTGGTAAGATTTCACCAAACTTAGCAGTTCTAGACCTCTGAAAATTTTATTCGATAGTGGAGCCCAAATAGAGCTGATTGATCGAGTTGTTAACTCAAGATATTCATTTAACCTTCCGAATCACGTATTATTTCAAACCCTAAAATTTCCCGGACTGAAAAGTTCAGTCTGCTTTTATAAATTTTCAAGTTCTCTTCCATTGATAAAGCTTCTGTCTCGAAGCAGCGAAACAGATATCCGCGTACTTTCTCTTACTATCTGTGCCTCACTTATGTTGGATTTGTATTCTCTGCTACAGTATAATATCTATCTATGCTTGTGTGGGTGTGTAAGAGAGAGAGAAATAGCGAACGATAGTTCTGTAAATAAGAGCGAACTCAATAAAAATGGTTTTTCTCTTATTTATCTCTTTTCTTTATAATTATAAAAGCAAAATATCCAGTTGTTTCTCAGGTAAAAGCTAGGAACCAATAAAATTTATTCTAAATAAATTGCATTAGATATGTTAAGAAACATTCAATAAAAATAAATTAATTTGAAAAGTAATACTTCATTCTTAAAAGAATCAGATTCCACGAAACTTTTCTTCTGGCAGACAAGATGCTAAGAAAAACATTCTTAAAATTGAAGATTTGCTCCATAATGTCGCAAACTTCATAATCTCAACTCTATGTCCAATCTTTCCCCTTTCGGTTATTTTATCTGTCCTATTGTTTTAAGAGAACATTCCGGTTTGCTTTCACTTCACTCACAAAGTTTCATTCTTTTTTCCCTTTGAGAATGGTGCCTTTTTAACGCCTCTGCCAATATTAATGGCTTCAGAAATATTCTGCAATGTATAATACGAACTTCACAGTTCTTCATATTTGCGAGTTTCCTTATGCGAAATTCATTCTGACGTAACTCAGCATTATATCTAATTTAAAGTTGTCATTGTTAAATATTGTTAAGCCTTTTTTGTTCCTAAAATATATATTACAGAAAAGCTATATTATTTAATAAAAAATTACAACTGCAATTGACCTTTTTCTAATATAACAGGTGTTCTGTCTTTAGTACATTCATTTATACTTTATCACCAGTTTATAATTCATTTTGTTTGGGTACTTTAGAGAACCATTAGATTCTATTGTGAAAATATGTAATACAAACCCATGTCTATTGCCTAGGGGGTGTAAAGAACCCCCCTTTGTCCAGAACTAACAACTAAAATCAGCTTATTTGAAGCCTCTTGTTCCGATCGGCTACAATAGCGCTCGACAGTGTGTCTGGGATATTGACAGTTCGGTTGAATAGGCGTCGCGCTCCTGATCGGTTGCGGTAATGACCCCCCGGAGGATTGCCTGGAGAAGCCTCAATCGGGACAGCCAACAAATGGAGAATTCAGCTAAAAGAACTAACTGTAACCTTAGCTGGAGTTCTCAGGTAACTGGAATCGTAACTGACCGAAAAACGGTTGGTGGGACCTTAACTGACCCCTGGTATAAAAAGCCTAGGTCCAGATTGGAGTGCTACGGTCTACTTTTTGTAACACTAGGGCTAATGAGACCGGGACCTATAGCTTAAAGCCGATTCCGAATGGCTACAAAATCCCATGCCACTGTGGGATTCGAACCCACAAACTCCGGTTCTGAAGGCCAGCACCCTAACCAATCGGACATCGTTCGGCTATAAAAAGCCTAGAATTTTTCGACTCGGGGCTTTTCGATATTTTTTACGGAGATGCTTTGACCTCGTGCAGGATTCCGCGATTTTTGACAGGAGCAAGCTTTTTAATTATTACTTTCGGGAGACTCGTAAAGTCCGCTCATATAAGGAACGCCAGGGTCTCGGATACTGATTATTTAGGATTATACTCGGATTATTTAATCTTTTTTTTCCGACTATGATCGTCGTGGTAATTCAGTGCCAGCAAAAATCATCTACATTTCGATTTGTTTTGGAAGAATTAGAATTGGTTTGTACATGCTGTACATACATTTACTCCAGAAAAAATAAAAGTGATTTTAAAATTCTAATGTGATTGTGATCCTTCTGCCCGCTACTCCTCACTCAAGAACACTGAAGTCGTCAGAGGGGTTATACAGTACAGAGAATTACTTGAACAAATAATTTTACTTTGAAGTATGTGTACAAGTAGGTACAATTTATAGCAGAATTTTAACCTACTTTGAACCCAATTTACCTTTTTGTGTTAATAAAACTTTTAATATAAGTAGTTAGTAAGACATTTTTTTTTTCCTAATTTGTACTTCTAATAATTATTAGAAAGTACCCTGAGTTGAAAAAATTACTCAATACAAAGTAACTAACTGTACTGAATGTTGATACTATTAAATTTCAAGTAATAGCCTGAGTAATACACAGCCATCCAGAAAAAATAACACATATATCTAAATTTTCTTACGAAAATAAATAATCTTTAATTACCGACTAGTTTCAATAAATATTACCTTAATAATGGACAAGAGTCTGACAGTAGAATGCATATAAATATATAAAACATTTTTCCTACATTAGACATACTGACATTTGACCATGACGTATGATATCTCAAAAATAAATCTTAATATAACACTTCATACTCTGATGAATGTCCATATGATGTGTAATCCATATTCATTTCTCCTATTTTATATATTTCTATATAATGCTTTTGTTCAATGTATTATTCTAACATAGATATTAAACATAGATTTGTAATTATTGATTCGAAATAATGTTTATCAAAGTCTTCTGTCATACTTTACTTAACTTTAAAAGCTTTTAGAGCTTCTTTTTAATCTCCCATTAAATCTGATAATTTTGATGTTGTGTGTCGTGTAGCTCTCGTTTATATTTAAGTATTAACCTATGATCAAATGTATAGTGGTATTTATTTTGGTTAGTCACAAAGACTAAGTATTATTTTGGTTGCGTTGTGTAAAATATTTAAGTACCAAATTCAAGCACAGGTTCTGAGAGACAACAGATTTAAAATAAGAAAAAAAACTAAAAATACTAAATTAAAAGTAGCTGAAATCAGCTTAAAATAAAAAAAGCGACTTTATTATAATGATATATATACATCTCTATACAAACAATCTGATTTAATCTTCAAAAGATTTACTTTATCAACACATTTGATTTAGGTGCCACACTAATTTAGGTCTGACAATAATTTTCCATCAATTAGGTAAATATATATATATATATATATATATATATATATATATATATATATATATATATATATATATATATATATATATATATATATATATATATATATATATATAGTGGACCTAATCTGAATTTCAAATATATGTAAAAATGAGTACCTTTGTGGGTAAGTATGGCATGCCAGGAACACTTCTGGTTGAGAGCTAATTATGACTGGGTATGTGTGATAGCAAATTTCAATCTTCCGTCGGTCTGGTCAGGGGCTACCTTCTGAGTATTTGAGGTGCGACCGTAATATTTAATATAGGAACACTGCTGTTAGCCGCGAGAGTTTCCAAACGTTTCCGGAGTCTCTGTCGAACTCAAGGCTATTCTCCTTGGACTCCCGAAGTCTCACTGTCACAATCGTCTCCTCCGACTTCTGACCTCTCTGCTCTCCTCGATTCGACTCCACTCTCGAACACCCCCTCTCTTTCTAGACTTTTCTTATTTTATATTAATTTCATCTTTGTCCCCTCTTACTTCTTTTCGTCCAATCGGGAGAGTTGTAAAAATCTAATTGGTCTCCTTAACCCCACCTTAAAACCGCCAACAGGGAAAAACCTTTTCTCTTCAAATTGGGCACTGTCCTTTAGAGACTCATAACTCCACAAAAGTACATTCATATTTAGTGTCATGGAGACGCGATTCTAATCTGGGACTGGGATCAGAACCACGCCCGAGAATCCCGCACAAGACGAAAACCGTTGAAATAATTTTTATTGTCCTCTCCCCTTAACAAAAGATGTGATGAGGTCAGATTTAGATCAAAAGCATTTTACTTCTAGTAATTTTAGGAAATATTTAGGATTGAAATACATTGTAAAATTTCATTTCTTTTTGCTTTGAATAAAAATTTGCTTTGGTAAAAATGAAATAACACAGATATTATTTATATAAAGCACTTTTACTATAGTTTTAATTACTTATTAAATTATTACGTTTTATTGCTTATTTTGTTTACATAAACCCTTTTTCTATATTTTTACTGCTTTTTAAATTATAAAATCTATGTCCATTTATGATTTATGAATTGCCTCTTCCTCACGATTCCTCATGCTTACAAAATTATTTTTTTCCTTTTTCCTGATATTTCCTTCTTAAAACGATTGCATAACTCACTTTTAAAATAATGAACTATTCCGAAATCATATATCATTTTCAGTATAACTTCTTTTTTAATTTACTTAAGTAATTTATAAAGCCATTCGACTAGAAAAGCTTTTTTTCTTAAATCATCCTAAGTGATGTTTTAAGATATTGTGTCCAACAAAAGTGATATTCTTTAAAGTGAAACATTTTTACAGATTAAGTTGGGAAATATTACTATGGCAATCTCGAAATAGTTTCTTCAGCCATATTTGCTGAAGAAAACAGAACCCAGAATTTTCATCAACACAAAACTTCTGCGGTTAGGCTACAGTAGACTTAGCGAAATTTTCCCGAAAATTTTATATTTCCATCTCACTGAAATGTGAAATATAACAAAGAATAAGAGTCAAAACGGGGACTTTAATACAAATCATATAGTGTTTAGACAAGTAAAGATTAATGATTTGGCCGAATACCGAGTATTCGACCAACCGAATATTCGGTGGTCAAATGACTGCTTTTGAAAAAAGTTTCACTTTTGATTTTAGTTCTACAATTTAAATAATATTCAATTAAAAATTAAATAATTTTATTACAGAATTGTATTGTTCCCGTTGTTATGTCATTTTTAAAAATTTAATATCATTACTAGATGTTACCCATTAAAATCGGTCAGCTTTTCCGTATCGTAGGAATGGAGAGAAGATACTTTAACAAAAAAATGTTATTTTTGCCTATTTATTATAGGATAAATTGATAAGTTTAATCGCCTGCTCTTATCCAGGGTAAATAGGGCTTGAAATAATGGCATTAAAAGCTCGAAAAGGGGTGGATTTCGAAAGTTTTAAAGACGACAGTATTTTTCGCTGTGATATGAAGCATATTTATATCAATTTATTTTAGAATCGGATTGATAGTTTAGGTGAAGTATTTTTTTTTTTTTTTGCTGCTAACACTAACTCATCAAGAATTGGATGACTCTATCCATTCCAGGATCAACCGCTTCATAAATTCGAGGAGAGACGGACAGATAATCTAGGCTTATATTATACAGGGGATACTACTGGAAATGTTAAACCTGAATAATATTTTAAAACCTAAAATGCATTTAAAGAATACTTTAAAAATTCATTCTCAAAGGAACAGATCATTATATCTTATGAAGGCCGAGATAATAAAAATTTTATTTCTAGAAAGGCACTAATCCTGTCATAAGAAGTGTAGCAAAATGTCTGTATATTTCATAGACATATAAAGAAGTCATGTCGCGTCCACATTTTTTCTTACCTAGATAATTCTAAAACAATTTAAGTAAATTATTTAATTAAAATACAGCATCTGATAAAGAGATTTTAACCTAAAGAAACACGAGTTTTCTCAAGCTACCATTTATTTTCCGTAAAAACATATTTTCATGAAAGTCTCTTTACCCAACTATTTGCTTCATAACAAATCACCTGACAGGTTATGTCGCAATCCATTCTTCACATTTTAGTTTTAGTTCCGTATAAAACCAAAATGTCCTTGCTCCTCTTAAAACATTTTATTTCCTCAAAAAGACAAATGATAACTAACTGTCATTTTTGGGAGTGATAAACCATCGCACTCTTTTTCTTTTCTCGAACTTAATCTAATTTTTCGTAATTTACTTATGTCGTGTAAAAAATGTACCCCATCATTTCAACGCCACACTTTATAAATTGTATTACATACACTTTGATATTGAAAAATTCAATATGGTAAATATGTTATGAATTATGCTTTATGAGTTAATGGCAAGGAGCAATAAATTTTCATGTGGTGAACTAGTTTGTGTCGCAGTTGTTTAAACGAATTAATTCTGCATCTTTTTGAAAAGTGAAATTTAGACTCCATTTATAGAAAGCACGAGTTTTCAATTTATTTTTCCGGTGTTGAGCCTCATGCACTCTCTGTACGATAAAATTAATCTTTAGATGATTTGCGTAAAATTTGTTATTAAATTAAATATTCCCTTTAGCCATTTAAAGTAAAAATATTTTTAATAAAGCTAAAACAGAATATATATTTTATTTATTACTAAATTTGAAATACATTGGTGGTCATAAAATATTTTAAAGACATTATCAAGTTTACTTTAATACACATTTTTTTTTAAGTGAACTTTTAAAGTATCATTTATACACTAGTATATAGCCCGTCATATGACGTTAAAATTAGCACATATGTACCTAAGCTCTTATTTAATACAAATAAAAAAGAAAATTATTTACGTAATATCATGGCTGCTTGGCTTAGGATAGGCTAGCAAAGGATTTCCATTACGTAATATCTAAGTGCAGTGATAAAACGTATGAAAATAATGCAGACGATATTTAAATAATTTAAAATTAGAAATGATTAAAGAGATGGTTAAAGAAATGACGTCATAATGTTAGAAAACAATGTAACTTTTACATATTTATTATGGGATAAATTGATAAATTTAATGTTTTGCTTATCAGCAGAACATTAAATGATACTAATTATACAATTTGCAACTAATGATACAATTATTCCTCCATAGAAGAGAGATTCAAAATACTTACCATCAGATATTCTCTATCTATGATCACATATATGGAATAAAGCTAGTTAATTCATTTTAAACAGTAAAATCTATGCTTTATGAAATTAAAGGAATTATATATACTTTGTACGAGAATATGATATTGAAAGATTATTTTTTAACGATGGCAACTAAATTATATTCTAAAGCTTACAATATTATTCTATGAATACAAATGACCATACTATATGTGAAAGGAATTCACTCAATCATGTTTCTTTTGAAAATATTAATAACTGATAAATATTTAAATTATTAAGATTTAATCTCTAATTAGTTTTGACATAAATATATTTCTAATACATACCAAATTTTCAAGCAGAATATTAAAAAGCAAAACAAATTAATCTCAGAAGTTCACTGTCTCGTTAATTCCAAAAATGGCTTATCCTTCTCAGAGAGGCCAAAAATACCGATATTCATCAAAATATAGAAGCCAGATTTTTTGATGGTCAATATAGATAATTAGTGATTAAAAAATAAAATTTGGGAACAATGTATATATACTTGATGAATAAATGTTCCTTTTGAAACTATTAATGATTGGTAAATATTAAAATTAGTAAAATTTAATCTAAAACTAATTAGTCGTTTTCACATAAATATATTTCTAATACATACCAAATTTTCAAGCAGAGTATTAAAAAGCAAAACAAATCAATATTAGAAGTTCACTGTCTCCTGAATTCCAAAAATGGCTTTTCCGGCTCAGAGAGGCCAAAAATACCGATATTCATCAAAATATCAGATTTTTCGATGGTCAATATAAATAATTAGTAATTAAAAAATAAAATTTGGGAACAATATATATATATATATATACTTGATGAATAAATGTTAATTTTGTAACTATTAGGGATGGGTAAATATTAAAATTACTAAAATTTAATCTAAAACTGATTGATAGTTTTGACATAAATATATTTCTAATACATACCAACTTTTCAAGCAGAGTATTAAAAAGCAAAACAAAATAATTTTAGAAGCTCACTGTCTCCTTAATTTCAAAAATGGCTTATCCGGCTCAGGGAGGCCAAAAATACCGATATTCATCAAAATATAGATTTTTCGATGGTCAATATAAATAATTAGTATTTAAAAAAAAGTCTGGGAAAAATGTATATATACTTGATGAATAAATATACATGTTTTAATTAAATCATTAGAATTCCTTAAAAATATACACCGGTGTCAGATTCAGTGTGGTGAACAAAAGCACAGTTGTATTATAAACAAACACGACAATCTATATACAAAAAAATATAATATCTTAAATACATATCTTATACAAATATTATTTATCTCTCTACGAGTTATTTTTACTTGACATTATTTAGTTGTAGATCCCAACATCTTCCTGGACCGTTTTAAGTTATAATTAAAAATAAGTGCATTGCATATCATCTATTCCTACTTAATTAATTTGGATTAATGAGCAACTTCATTTTCCATCCAATTAAACAGTAATTAATTTTCCAGGGACTCTGATACATTGCAAAAAGTTTTCACGTTTAGATAACATCTATTTCAGTTATGACAATGTGTTTATACACGTGTAATGACACTATCGTATCTAAAATATTCATTCTTGATAACTTTTTTCATAATTTCTATTTGTTTATATCGTGGTCTTGTTAATTATCTGGAAATTTCAATTTGCAATCATCTGTAGAGTTACCTGCATTCATCGTATAGAATGCTCCACCGTTAGGTAATAAAAATTTGCAATCTCATGGTAAACATACTTTTAAAAAAATGTTAAGATAAAATATGTATTGTATCTTTATTATTCTTTGTTTTTTCATTCCAGATACCTAGAATTTAAGTTGATAAATAATACTTGTTAACTGCTCTAAATATGTAATAAACCTTACGCTTTCTGATACTTAGTCAATCTGGGAAATTAATGTTTTAATAATTATTATATAGTATTTCCACATATGTCAGCATACGGGAAAGATTTTTTTTTAAGTTTACAAGACAGCTTTTCCACATATATGTGAAAAAAATGCGGCAGTTTTTCATACTTATCACTAAAGTTGTAAGACAAAATGTATCAATTCAAAAGTGATTTTGTGGTTTACATACACATTTCAGACATTTAAAAATGTAATGAAACTAGATCTGAGATATCAATATTTATAAACATATTCCTCATAGAAGTAGCAATTCAGTTACTTTTCAATACCATATATTTCATTAAAACCACCGTAATCTTTCCAAAATCTCTTCTTACAATCAAACTTACTCTGTTGACTCTCAATATTTTATGAATTATCTATTGCAAGTTTAATATTGGTATAATACAAATTTTTAAGTTATTCTTTACTGATGAAAGGTCAAAACAATTCGTCAAAAATGCATTTAAAGCTTTTAAATAAAGAAAATGTTTACAAAATTTTTATTAAACCGCTTAAAATTATACAGCATTATAATTCTGAAAATAAATTGAAACCATCAACAAACCATCAGTCTGTTTTTGAAAATAAAACGATTTGTTTGCATGTAAATTCCTGTAAAACTGTAAGTTCAGGTTGTTTAAATGCCCTTTCGGTTTGTCAGTAAATAAAAATTGTTATAACTTCTATTTCAAAGAGTATAAAAGACAAAAAAAAGCTTTTTTGGAAAGCTAACGTTATGGTCTGTCAAACTAATTAATAAAACAACCAAATTTTTACCAAAAATCGTAATTTGAAACTAGTCGGATTTCTTGAATTATAAATTAAAAGTAGATAGTGGATGTACAGCAAAAATAGAGTATTCTCTGGCCTAGACAATGAAGATAAACAGAAAACTTGTTTGATCAAAGAAAAAACTCGAAATATATAAAAAAAAGCTTAACAAAACGTGAGAAGACAGAATTACACAGATCGGATGATTTAATCAATGAAAATTCTTTAATCGAACACAAATTTTAAGGTTAGAATGCAAATAAAAGGGAAGAAGGTGCCTGCTAAAACTCATTCATCCGTGTAAAATATTTAGACAGTTTCTATTTAAAACTGAGAACTTTTAATGAAAATATTTAAACACTTTCAAAGTCAATATAAGATTTTTATACTTCCAGAAAGGAAAGAAATTATCTAATGTTGCAATATTTTATGACGACAAATTTAAAACTAAGAAATAATTTATTTTTATTCTTTTCTCCTATTAAAATCTAATTTTAAATATCATTAAGTTTGATATTTTTTATATTGGATCTCTTTATTTAAACAGTTCCAAATGATTTATTTAAAAAGGTATATTATTTGTACCGACTCATCTGCTTAATTAACAGAAAGTATATTTTATCTCTCAAACAAACAGTTTTCTTATAACTTAAAAAACATCTTACAGTTTTTCTCATTTCTACAGCCGAATATAAAACAGCACGATATTGCAGTCTTTATGAAATCTAAAAAACTAAAAAGTATTTTAGTCATTGAATTAAGCTTCTGTTAACTTTCTATAACTTGCCTTTTTCAATCAGAAAGGTCTTTATAAAAATAAAGTTCTGTAAATAACTAAATTACAGTTATTCTTCTACATTTAAACTTTTCAATTCATTATTTGACAAATAAATTTTTTCTGTCGTCAAAATAATAATATTATTTTGTGCTCATTCAAATTGATCATCACTTTTAAATAATGGTTATGCTATCAATTTTAGGTATCATTATATAGTAAGTTCAACTTGGTATTCTACATCCACCTTCAAGCATATCACACTAATCTATCTGTTTTATCCTGTATTGACGTTTATCTACATTATCTGCTTTATCCAATGTTGTAAATCTGAAAACTAAAAAACATTTTTTTCATTGAATTAATTTCTGTGCTCTTTCTATAACTTGCCTTTTTCAATCAGAAAGGTCTTTATAAAAATAAAGTTCTGTAAATAACTAAATTACAGTTATTCTTCTACATTTAAACTTTTCAATTCATTATTTGACAAATAAATTTTTTCTGTCGTCAAAATGAAGACTCATTCAAATTGATCATCACTTTTAAATAGTGGTTAGACTATAAATTTTACCATATCATTATATAGTAAAGTTCAACTCCGTGGTTCTACATCCACCTTCAAGCATATCGCACTATTTGTTTTATCCTGTATTGACATTAATCTACATTATCTGCTTTATCCTATCTTGTAAATCTGAAAACTAAAAAACATTTTATTCATTGAATTAAGTTTCTGTTCTCTTTCTATAACTTAGCTTTTTCAATCAGAAAGGTCTTTATAAAAATAAAGTTCTGTAAATAACTAAATTACAGTTATTCTTCTACATTTAAACTTTTCAATTCATTATTTGACAAATAAATTTTTTCTGTCGTCAAAATGAAGACTCATTCAAATTGATCATCACTTTTAAATAGTGGTTAGACTATAAATTTTACAAATCAGTATATAGTAAGTTCAACTCCGTGGTTCTACATCCACCTTCAAGCATATCGCACTATTTGTTTTATCCTGTATTGACATTAATCTACATTATCTGCTTTATCCAATGTTGTAAATCTGAAAACTAAAAAACATTTTTTTCATTGAATTAATTTCTGTGCTCTTTCTTTAACTTAAATTTTTCAATCAGAAAAATCTTTATAAAAATAAAGTTCTGTAAATAACTAAATTGCAGTTATTCTTCTACATTTAAACTTTTCAATTCATTTTTTGACAAATAAACTTTTCCTGTCGTCAAAAGGAATAATATAATTTTGTGCTCATTCAAATTGATCATCACTTTTAAATAATGGTTAGACTATAATAAATTTTACATATCATTATATAGTAAGCTCAACTCTGTGGTTCTACATCCAACTTCAAGCATATCCTTATCTGTTTTATCCTGTATTGTAATATCTTAAAGAGACAGTGTTTAAATTGCTTAAAATACAACCATCCGCTGTATAACTTATGCCTTAGAGCCATTTATCTTTAAAATCAATGCTTTAGAAATAGCTATAAATTCACAAAATCAAAAACTAAATTCGAGAGAATTCATATATCATCATACTTTTCATCTTTACTTTCCCTTTTTATTTAAATCTACTATTCTTTCCCTATTTTTTCATCTGTCACTATAGATATCAAATAATACTTTATACAAACTCCGAATACTTGACATAATACAAGTTTTTGCGCGAACTAAAATATGTCATTCAATATTATTTTCACATAATAGGAACATATATCGAGTCTTATTCAATCGCCATATCAAAATACAGCTTACTTTAAATCAATTTTCTAAGTGAATGTGATGGGGACACCGTGTTACTTGTAAGTCTAATACATATCTTTAATTTTATTTTGTACGATGCAAGATTAGAATTAAGAATTACACAGGCTTTTCAGCATTTAATGATAATTTTGTTTCTCACGTTAACAGTATTGAGAGTAAAGCTCAAGTAATGCTATCTGGAGGAGACCCGGTAGGTTAATATTCGTTATATTAAGTTTTTTTCTTTATACAGATATTTCATTCTAAACTAAAATATTTTACGATTACAACACTTTCTTTACTCAGTAGAAAGTAGTAATTAACAGTGAAAATTTTTCTCCATGATTAGTTGATTTTAAATTTTACCTTCCAAGAATTTTACCCTCTAAAATTACAGCTTAATTTAAATCAATTCGCTAAGTTAATCTGATTTAGACACCATGATTTGTAATTCTATTACATATCTTTAATTTTATTTTGTACGATGCGGCATTAGAATTAAGAATTACACATGCTTTTCAGCATTTAATGATAATTTTGTTTCTCACGTTAACAGTATTATGAGTAAACCTCAAGTAATGCAATCTGGTGGAGACTCGATGGGTTAAAATTCGTTATATTAAGTTTTTTTCGTTATATAGATATTTCATTCTAAACTAAAATATTTTACAATTACAATACTTTTTTTACTCAGTAGAAAGTAGTAATTAACAGTGAAATATTTTCTCCACGATTAGTAGATTTTGAATTTTACCTTCTAAAAATACAGCTTACTTAAAATCAATTCGCTAAGGGAATCTGCCGGGGTAACCACGTGACTTATAAGTCTATTACATATCTATAATTTTATTTTGTATGATACGGCATTAGAATTAAGAATTACACATGCTTTTAGCATTTAATCATAATTTTGTTTCTCACGTTAACAGTATTGAGAGTAAAGCTCAAGTAATGTCATCTGGTGGAGACTCGGTAGGTTAAAATTCATTATATTAAGCTTTTCTTTATACTGATATTTCATTCTAAACTAAAATATTTTACGATTACAATACTTTCTTTACTCAGTAGAAAGTAGTAATTAACAGTGAACATTTTTCTCTACGATTAGTAGATTTTGAATTTTACCTTCTAAGAATTTTACCCTCTAAAAATACAGCTTAATTTTATTTTAAGTAAATCCACGAATGATGTACATTACATAACATATTTTTAAGTAATTAGATAAGGAAATACACATGCTTTTCAGCATTTAATGATAATTTGTTTTCGTTAACAGTATTACGAGTAAAGAATTAATACCATTGGTGGAAGTCAATTAGGGTTAAATTTCGTTATACACATTTTTCAACTTTTTTCGATTATACTTTTTACTCTATAAAAAATTAGTAATTAATGAAATTTTTCGATTATAGATTTCATACCTAAAAATGACTCCTATACAAATCTTTAAAAAAATGATGTATAAATACATATTTTTATCAGGCAGAAAGTAATATAAGTATTGAAATGTTTTTATATAATATTTGAGCAATTAAAATAGAAGATGCAAAATGAAAATTAATTTACAATAATTTTTAATTTTGTTTCTGATCATGACACAAAAATACACATTTTTTTTCGATTATAGTTTTGAGGCATGACATACATAAAAAAAATTTATATTATATTTTTTTTTTTTTCAAAAGATAAGTTGAATAATTTAAAATCCAATTTTTCGTAATAGATCTACTTTTTTCAGGTATACATAAATTTTAATTATTCTATATTAAGATTTAATATATAGAATCTTTTTACAATTAAAAAATAATATACTTATATTAATATTTATATAATTTGATAACAAAATAATTTTACAATTTATTTATAAATTAAAAATATTCTTTAACAAAAAAATTTTTTTTTTTTTTTTTTTTTTTTTATTAAAGGTAAAAAAAATTCTTAGATTATTTTCAAATGTTTACCACGAAACAGTTCACTCCGCAACAGTAGAACAAAAAAAAATTTTTAGAGAATATAGTCGTGAATTATCATTTAAAAAAAAGCCCATAGTTTAAATAACTAAAACGAAACCCTGGAAGAAGGTAACATTATGCTTGCCGTTGATATTAAGAAAAAAGAAAAAAAAAAAGTTAAAACTAGCGAAAGAAGATTAAAAATAAACCAAAACTAGAACGAATCCCTAGTTAGGTGATGTTAAATGGTTTACAAGATAAAATTAGGAACAGGATACTTTTACATAATTAACTTAGAGAGGGGGGTCTCCAAGCATGGGTCCAGCCCCGAAAGTGATTAAAAACAAACACTTGTCTGTACAGATATTTGAATTTGTGCTGTTGTACCAATGAGCGTTACAAACATCTTGAAAAACATGTACATTAAAAATTAACAAGAGAAAGGAACATAGATTGACAACAAAAAGAAGATTTTGTTGAAATGAGAAATAATTTATAGAAAGTCAATCTATTATTACTTGAGCTATTTAAAAACAAAATTAATTTTTAACAATTTCATAAAAATATTTACAGTACAATAAAAAGGGATGGCTTGACCATTTAGCTGGTGCAAGTGATTAGTTCACAGTTTTCAATCATCCAGGAGATTAGTTTCTGTGCCTTACTGCGCAGGACTTTGTTTGTTTGTAAAAGCTGGAACCACTTCGATTCCGCTCCAATCGGAGGTTCTTTAAAATGAAAATCCTTTGTTAAGTTGCAAGAGAAAAGGTAGTGCAGAGAGTTACCTTCCTGACCACAAATACAGTTTGAAGACCCAGTCGCCAAATGAAAACGAGAGAGATATTGAGGGAAGGGACCATGTCCCGTTAGAAGAGCATTTATGTGTGGTGAATTAGATAAGCGGGCTGGGTCGACCTTCTTTAGAAAACGATATAGAGTGCGGCCAGTGTGAATAGAATCCCAATAGCACTGCCAATCCTCTAATAGTTTAGAGTATAGAATATTTCTGATATGTCTGGCTGTTATTGGAATGTTAATTTCAGGTGGTCTTAAGGCCGCATTTTTCGCAAGTTTGTCCGCCATCTCGTTACCCTCATGGCCTGCATGTGCTTTAATCCAGTGCAATTCAAGTTTTGTTTTAGATTTGGCAAGTAAGTAGAGGGATTTTTGGATATTTTGTACTTGAGGGTTAACTTGGTTAAATTTTTTTATTGCAAGTAGGCTAGCCTTACTGTCTGAAAGTATTGAAACACTAGTCTCAGGACGCTTTGCTAGAAGCCAATTTAATGCCTCCTGGATTGCGTAGAGTTCCGCTTGGAAAACCGAACCATGGCTGTTTAGAGATACGGACCAGGAGGTCTGTAGTTTTGAATTCCCGAAAATTGCATAGGCAGCTCCAACTCCGTTGTCTAATTTAGAGCCATCCGTGAAGATGTTAATTTGGGAGTGGGTTGGTAATTTTCCCGACGTTGAGATATTGAAGTTCCTGTCTGCTGGATGAAGATGCAGGACAGGTTGCTTCCTGACTACTCCGAAATGTCTTAGAGCTTCCTCTGGAATAGGCGAGTTGAGGCGGAGAATTTTCGTTTGGACGCCAGTACAAGCAAGTGTTAGGTGAACAGGCGGAATACCGGTAAGTGTATAAAGTGCTGAATTTGGGGTAGTTTTGTAAGCCCTTGCTATCTGGAGGAGGAAGGGACGCTGAATTTTAGCTAGAGCTGTTTTTTCCTGCTCGTTCAAATTAGTAGCCCAGACACCTGAGGCGTGTTTAATACACGTCTCTGTAACTGTTTTGTACCAGAGTTTCAGCCTTTCACTTGAAGCCCCCCACTGTCTTCCTGCTACCTTCATTAGATTTTGATGGTGATGAAGGGTTTTTAACTCCAGGGAATAGATGTGAGGAAGCCATGATAAGGTTGAGGATAACGTGACTCCCAGATATTTCAGGTGCTGTTGAGATGGTATTGTAGACCCTTTTATTTTAAAAGTAGGAAGCCTTCGAATCTTTTTTCCCTTAGGAGGGAAGGTAACGTGGTAGGTTTTACTCTCTGAGATACCAAGATTTTGAGATTGGATTAGATGTACGAGTTTGTTCAGGGCCTTTTGTCCGAATTGCTCTATCCTTCTCCTGTGCTCACCGGAAACTGTTAGCAGAAAATCATCGGCAAAGACTAGGAGGTTTGAATTATCCGATCGAAATTTCTTTAAGATTGTTTTCATTACAATCCAGAGAGTTGGACCCAGGCAAGAGCCTTGAGGACAGCCTCTCCAGAGTTCGTAAATTGCTTCGTTGTCACCCCATTTTATTAGAATCGATCTTCCTGTTAAGTAGGTTCTGATGAGGTTAACCAGTTGTGACGGACAACGTAAATTAATAAGTTGTTGTATTAAAATGACCCAATCAACATTGTCGAAAGCCTTTTGGATATCTATCGAGATAACTGTTGTTAATAGATTAGAATCTTTGTGTTCTTGTATTTCCTTGGTCAGTTGATGCAACGCTGTGTCACAAGAATGCACCTCTCTGAAACCATGCTGATTCGGACTGATTAGTTGGTTTTTCTCCAAAAAAAATCTAAGACGTTTATTTATGATCTTTTCTAGGGTTTTACTAAGAGTTGGAAGAAGGGTTATAGGACGATAAGAGTCTGGAGATTTCGGATCTTTGCCTGACTTTTGGAAGAGAACTAGTTGACCCTGACGTAGGGGAGTGGGAAAATGATTAAGGTCGAAACAAAGTTGTGCCCATTTTAAGAGGAATTTAGGATTTGCCAAAAAGACTTGTCTGAGGATCCTTACATCTATATTGTCCGGACCAGGAGCTTTATTTTCATTGAGTGATTGCAAGGCGTCTGAAAGTTCCTCTTGGGATAGAGACCTGTTTCCAGAAATATTTGGAGAACAAAAAGGGAGTGGAGTGCGATAGGGAGGAGGGACACCAAGTAAGTGTTCTGTAAGTTTTTTGGTTTTATCAAAAGTAGATGCTGTCGAATTGTCCCACTCAACAAGAATCTCATGAGGCCGAAAAACCTTTCCATGTCCGATCTTAAAGGAATACATGGCTTGGTTTCTCATTCTCACAAAAGGAACGCCAACGAGAGTTTCTGGTTTGATTGCTTTCTTATAAATTTTTTGCTGTATTGCGTGATTGCATAAAATTTTGATGTTTTAATCACTGAAAGATCCAATAAAAATGTACATCTGCAAGATAGCACCTTGAAATTGCCGGCTAAATACAGTACATGGATAAAAATTGAAGTAAAGGACAAAAAACAGAAATCTTTGTTGTATAGAAAAATAAGGAGAAATTTAATATATACAATCAAAATATATACATATAATTTCAAATTTTACAGCCAAGTATAAAAATTATTAGTTCTGTTGTTCATGCGTAATAAGATTTTATTTAGATGCTACATTGAAACATATAAATCATAATAGTTTTTGGTGGTGATAATGTGTGAAAAGAGATATAAAACTACTGACACATATGTTCAAAAAAACTACCCATAAACTTTAACAGTTATATTTGAATATAAATAGAAATAATTAATAAAAATCTAAAAATATATATTTCTAATATACTACTATTTATCTAATTTTACTATATAAATTAACCAATGAAAACTTTTATTTTAAAAAAAAGATATTTGACAATTACATGATTCTTTTCAAAAACAACAAATCCTGTTTTACGTGGCAAATAAACTATTTTTTTTTTTCCTTAAATTGTAAAAAAATAATCAAAATATAATGACTATAAATCAAAAAAATTTGAATTTAATGTTTGCTTATCATTTTAAAATAAAAAAAATCTCTTGAGATAATGTGTTTCCGAACTTCTTAATATTAAATAGCAGGGTGATATAAAAACTAATTATTAAATTTAGTCAATTCATAGTGTTAAATATGTTGAAAATAAAAAAATCAAAAAAAAAATGAATTGTAAATACAAATCTCCTTTAATTTTAACTATTAATATACATAATACTAAATTTTTTCGCTGTATATATTGCAGTCAAAAGGAGAGGTACACCATTTGATGTTTTAATACACTGAAGAGCCAAAAAACTGGTACCTCTGCTTAATGTCTTGTAAGGCACCTTGAGACCACGCAGATGTGAGTCAACACGACGTGGCATGGACTTTACTAATGTTTGAAGTAATGCTAGAGGTAATCGACAACATGAATTCAGCAATGCTGTCCATAAATCAATAACAGTACGAGGTGGTGGAGAACTTCTGAACAGCATGTTGCAAAGCATCCCACATATGTTCAATAATAATCACGTCTGGTGGATAAAACGGATACTTCTGTGGGTAACTGTGTGATTTAGAGCGTTACGATCTACGGTTTTGCTACACGAGTGATAATGAAACCTGCTGGTTGGTTGGAATGCTACGGTCCACTTTTTTTGCTACACGAGAGATAAGAAGACCGGGACCTGAGCCGATTCAGAACGGCTACGACTTCAACTCTAGCAGAAAGATTCGAACCGATGAATCTGGTACCGAAGCGCAGCACCCTACCCAATCGTCCGTTGATAGGCTATATGTAACAAGATAACTTTCTCTTCTGACTTTTTATTGTAATTTACTTATAAATTAACTATGAAAACTTTTATCTTTTTAAAAATAACATTTTGAATTATAAACATGACCTGATTATCTTTTCAGTGAAAATAACAACTGCATACAGGTTTATTATCTCTATAGTTAGCAAAAACTAGATAAGTGACTTAATCAGCTAAATAAGATATTCAGCTCCTGGGAGAAAAGGAAAAAATCTCTGAAAGATAACAAGTAATCCTAAGCTTGTACTTTAAGAATATATCATGTTAAATCCTTCGTAAAGGAAAGATATACGCTGTTCACCAATAGTTACCTAGTATTTCGGTGAATATGAGGCAAAATAAGAGAGCATTGTAATGTTTGTTACAACTATATTTAAAAGTTAAGGGAAAGATTCGTTACAAAAAAAATAAATAAATAGGTGTTTTAGCTGCAAGAAAAACTAATTACTGTTGTACAAAGTTATTGAGGTGATTTAAAGGGACCTATACACAATCACTTAAACTATGTTTAACTGATACATCAAAATTCCTTTGACATTCCGTTATTACGTCACACTTCATTTTTCCTGTGTAATGTCATATCTATATTAATGGTGTAAACTGTGCAGTTTACCTGAGTATTTCTTCAGTTCTCCAGCCTGAGAAAATGGACCCTCTTTTGCAATGACAAATGTGCACTTAATTGCATAAGCACAATATTTATTTGGTTCACTCTCCGAGTTCGACATCCGTTAATTAAAAAAAAAAATTGCTTCTATTGAAAGTTACCGGTCTCTTTCTGAGCTTTGAAGATCAAGGCATAATTCTCACTTTGATTTTATTGTGTTATGTCATATCTTAATAACAAATTGTGTAAACTGCGCAACTTGCTTGGATATTACTCCAACCCGAGAAAATGGATCCTCTTTTGCAATGATAACTGGACAGCTGATTACGTAATCACACAATTTACTCGGTTCGTTCTATGCATTCAACATATTTAAAAAAAAAATAAAATTTTGTTTCTATTGAAAGCTACCTGTCACTACCTGAGCTTTGGTGGTAAATACAAAATACTTATTCCAACAAGACAATAAAACAATTTTCATACTAAAATCTAATTCATAATCTGAAAGTTATTGTGCCTGATGTAACAAGTGAGTATGATGTGAAAAAAAATTAATAACCTCTGATCCTCTTTTAGAAATCAATGTAAAAGCTTAGAGATTCAAATAAATCGCATGCTTCTAATCAGGATGTTTAGATACTAAAAATTCTTTAATTTTCGGAACTTTTAGGCGAGAATTATATTTGTCTAGATCTAAGCGTTCGGCATTCGATAATTAAATAAACGATCTTGCATTTACCAAAAGTTATTGGTCAGTTCGTGAGCTTTGGAAAACAACACAAAATATTTATTCAATCCGGATACTAAAACTTTTTGCATACGAGAAGATAATTGATAATCTAGAAGTGCCAATAATTAAAAAAAAGCTCTTGAGTTTACTGAAAGTTACCGGTCAATTCGTGAGCTTTGGAAAGCAACACAAAATACTTATTCAAACCGGATAATAATACTTATTGCATACGAGAAGATAATTGATAATCTAGATGTGCCAATAATTGAAAAAAAGCTCTTGAGTTTACTGAAAGTTACCGGTCAATTCGTGAGCTTTGGAAAGCAACACAAAATACTTATTCAAACCGGATAATAAAACTTTTTGCATACGAGAAGGTAACTGATAATCTAGAAGTTCAAATAACTAAAAAAAGTTCTTGAGTTTACTGAAAGTTACCGGTCAGTTTGTGAGCTTTAGAAAACAATACAAAATGCTTATTCAAACCGGATAATAAAACTTTTTGCATAAGAGAATGTAATTAATAATCTAGAAGTGCCGATAGTTTAAAAGAAGCTCTTGCGTTTACTGAAAGTTACCGGTCAGTTCGTGAGCTTTGGAAAACAATACAAAATACTGGATAATAAAACTTTTTGCATACGAGAAGGTAATTGATAATCTAGAAGTGCTTGAGTGAGGTGCGACAGGATAGTATTTAGTGAAAAAAAAACCTCTGATCATCTTTTAAAAAGGAATTCAAAAGATAAGAGATTCAACAAAATTACGTGCTTCTAATCAATATGTTTAAGTACCAAATCTTTTGTACATAAATGAGCTAATGTTTTGGGGTCGAAATTTGTAAATGTGTTTGTTTTTATTTTGTCACACATTCGCATTTAACGAAATTGCAATACAGAAGAAAAACTGAAAGAAACACTTCCTTCCTCAAACATCCATTCAGTTTTTTACTCAGTTCAGCTGATCAATTGGACTACACAGTTTCAGTGATGATCTTCAGATTGCTTGAAAGAAGTGCAATTATTTCTTCTGCAATTCATGAACCATAGCTACCTTTATATTTAACTTTCCAAATCAATTATAGTGATATAATTTCATACTTTTGAAGCATTATAATTTTTATTTTGTAGATATCATGTAGTAGTTATTCGGATGTAATATCCGCTTCTAAAAGGATATCTCATATTCAAACTACTTTTAGTCTAGTAATATTTCAGTGTATTGTTTGCTTCGAATATTTTTGGCTTTCAGTTAATTTCTCGGAAAACAAGAAACTTTATGTTTCATTTATATGCAATAAGAACTTTAGCCCTACCCACAATCAACATTGATATGTTATAGGAAGATTTATTACTGTAGACAGTATCCTGATAAACATCATAGTACTTAATTTTGGTGAAGCTTCAAAAATTTTACCAAGAAAAAACTCGAATACATTGTTTTTTGTTTAAATGCATAAAGTATAGAATTTCTTAAAACTAGAAACTTTTTATAAAAATATCAATTTTTGAGAGTGAAAAAAATGTAAACTTTTTAAATGACAATAAATAGTTTTTGTAGTTATTTATTATTAAGTTTTAAGGTTCTTTCGAGACATTTCGTTTATAATTTGGTCCACAATATTTCGTTATTTAGTTATTTATCTGAGAAGAAATGTTAAAGATTTTACTTTAAATGTGTTAACAATAAATAGTTTTTAATGCTTAAAACTAACTTAAATTCTCAGAGTAAAACCCAAACACACAGCAAAGAATACTTAAATACAGAAAACCGGAAAACAAAGGCTTTTTTTAATAATAAAGTTAAAAGTACTCGAATTTTAGAGCAAATAAATCATTTAATAAACATATGATACTACCGTCTTATGAAGATAAATACAAACATAGATTTACCATTCCGTTTTACAAGTGAATTTTGAAGATATTAACTAATGAAATTTTTTATCTTAAGTTGATTTTTATAAAGTTTAAGCAAACTTTAAAACGATCCTGAAAACAAAAATATAAAATTTGAGTGTTTTCTCTGAGTTTAAAACTTATCCCGTAAAATCTCAGAACATAACAAAGTAATGCTTAGGTACATAAAAGCTGGAAAAATAACATTTGAGTTTTAAAAAATTACTCAGCTTTTAAAGCAGTCTAAACATTCTAATACCATATAATACTATCGTGTAGTATAGTTATGTACAAACTAAAAATTTTTAAATTATTAGATTTAGGAATGAGCTTTGAAAGAACTAATATAATTTTTAACTTAAAGTTAATTTTTACAAATAAAGTTAAAGAAAAACTTTAAAATCACACCTAAAAATGAGGAGTGTAGAATTATGAATGTTGTTGAATATTACAGTCTTGTTACTCATGAAGGCTGAAATACAATAATGGCATTTCTCCTTTAAGCCGCAATAACCTTTCACCGGTTTTTTAGTGGAACTATACGGCAGCAGACACAAATCAGTGTGCTCATATGGTAGCTTTTAAGTCGATTTTAGAACAGTGGTAAAGGAAAATTGACGAATAAATAAGAGTCTCATTAATTAATTAACTTAAAGGAATTTTTATTATTTTCTACTAGTTGCTGACTTTGGCAGAAAAATACACGCCTCTCGACATGACGCCAAAAGCAAAGCAAAAAAAGGCTAAAAAAAATTTTTTTCTCTAAATGATGCGGGTGACCTCTCCCCCAATTTCGGCCAAAATGATGCCCACTCAACACCACGCGTGTCGAGGTCAGTGGAAAAATTCCGCCAGCGGAAATGCAAGACGATCGCCAAAACGTAACTTGAGTAGATAGAACAGCCTAGGAATTTTATGGCGCCAAGCAACGCTCAAGCTGGACAAATGGTGAAAGACGGGGAGAGCAAAACGGCAACCCACGGATGGTCAGAACGGGAAAATTCAAGGTGACTTGGACATGGATTAGTCAATAAAATAAAGGGTCAGAAAGCCAGCAATTCCTGGCATTCCCTTTTTTCTGTGGCTGTACCACACAGAGAACCATAAAACTTTAAGTATTTTATTTACTTTCAAAACTCACTCCGTCAAATTCAGGAACATAGCAAAATAGATTTTAAGATACATAAATCAGAAAAACAATGGCATCTGGGATTAAAAAGCAGCTGAAAACATTTAACATTTAAAAGCAATTTAAACTTTTTTAATACCACATAATACTATCGTCTTATAAAGTTAAGTATAAAACATATTTTTCGTATCATTTTAGAAATGAACATTCCATGTATTAAAACTAATGAAATTTTTATCTTAAAGTTTATTCTTATAAAACTACAGTTTGAACAAACCTCAAAAGGATACCGGAGACTTAAAAAGCTATAAAAAATTTGTGTTTAAATTGCCAGTGTTCCATTGCTTTTCAACAGCCATATAAGTAAGTACAATAAATGTAATTATATTATCTTGGTTTAATAAAATTAATGATTTTTTTTATTTCTTAAAGTCATATGGTGTATTTATAATAAAGTATTCCAAAGCTTACCTGCTGGTATTTTTGTTAGTCTGGGATAAGCTTTGAAGCACTTTTTTATAAAATGTAAGTTGGCAATTCTCCTAATTATTTAAGTGCTTCAGTAATTACTTACATCCAGGTGCTACAGACACATTAACTTAACTTTTACTGAACTAAATATATTAAAAATGCAGATTTTTAAAACAACTGCATTTTTTAAAAATTAATTACAAGAAAATTTACGATTGGTTATTATTAACATAAAATTATGTTTAAAAAATCACAGCAATGTTCGAAACTAGGATAAGTAAGATATTTTCTTTACGTAAAATAAGTGCCAAAATAAAGGAATTTCAAAGAAAACTTTAACTCCCATTTCAGTAGAATTTGAAAGACATTTGCATTGACATTTTTTCTGTTGAGTCTGATGCTTTTAAAATTACTTTCACTGTTTTGCAAAGTCTACAAAAAGATATTTTTCATTCAAGAAAAATAAAAGTAAATTAAAAATCACTGTACGAAATTGGCTCTTGTTTGTTTTAGAGTACTTATTTTTATATTATTAAGGACATTAATCCATATTAAGTAAGAATGGTGGGAAATAATATTGAAACGTACAAAACACAAATGTATCTGGGCTGCTTTTTATCAGCTTGATATGTTTTTCATCACTAAAATTAATTTTCTGCTTCACTACAGCTAATTAGACTGGAACTATAGTTAGTGTCTAAACACATTTCGGATCAACTACGAATATTTATGCAAGTCCCGAACTGTAATACCAAAAGGTAGTTGACAGCTATTTTGGAGATGCAACAAGCTTTAGCTACTAGTATTTTCCTTCGCTTTTTCTATACATTTATATAGTAAATAATCTCTATGACACTCAAGAATTTGTTCCATGTTTTTTTTCCGATTGTGGTAGAAAAGGTTTTAATAAGTTTCGAAATGCAATAGTGAAATTTATTTTCAATATATTTGTACAGGGTGCATAGTCAAATTCTAAACCAGTTATTATTTCTTAATACCTAGTGGTCTCAGATATATACTTCTAGTTATAAAAATGTTTCAATTAAAATAAATTTCTTTTATGTCATTTTTAAATTTAAAAATTTCAATTTTAGGAAAATCATAAAAACTAAACTTTTATATTTCCTATCACAATATTTAGTAAAAATTGAAACTCTTCCTAAAAACAGCAACAGAAATGTTATACTTACTGTGACAAAAATTGATTGAGATGTTTAAATTCAGAATTTGCAAAATTGAATAGCTTTTCTTCTTTATTGGAGAATTGTTTAAAGAATAATATGTACAGTAATGTGAGGTTTAAATAGGTGACAACAACCCTT
The DNA here is from genome assembly GCA_032207245.1 of Pardosa pseudoannulata. Lineage (NCBI taxonomy): Eukaryota > Metazoa > Arthropoda > Arachnida > Araneae > Lycosidae > Pardosa > Pardosa pseudoannulata. Next base: position 128,297,634 of record CM063508.1, on the reverse strand, counting down.
ATACTGTAAAAAATGTATGTCTGTATTAAAAACTTATTTTACTAGAAAATACAGTGTAAAAACACTATAAAATCTATACATTCCTGTTTATATATAATTAGAGCTACCTATTTTTACCGTAAAAGGGCCATAGCAACATAATTTCAATTTTGAATTATTTTAATTAATCTTTTAGCCGATCCCTGAATTAATAAGAAAAAAATATCCAAACTCAATTTAGAAACTTTAGTCAATTTTTTAACAGAAAATTTTTACAAAATTATATTTTTAAAATTAAAGATACCTTAAAATAGAAGTTTATCTTACTTAAAACGTTTTTTTTTTTTTTTTTTTAAAGCCGACGGAAAGACATAATCATGCCTGTATGTATATTATACAAAATAAACAAATATATATATATATATATATGTGTGTGTGTGTAAGATGGGCGAGATTCATAAAAAAACAACACATTTTATTTCTGGTGACGATACATCAAATCAATACAACAGTCAAAAACTTCGAGAACATCGTGCACACACACTTATTAAGTAAGGATTTCTCAGATAAAAAGACTCTGAATAATCCCTAAGCACATTTTATCTTGAGATAAAAATATCCATGTCTAAAGAGAAACGTTTACTATTAGTCAAAGAAGTACAGGCAGAGGCTGGATTAAGTCTATAGCGTGATTGGTGAGAAAAATCAGAATTACCGCGCAAAACCCAATAACGTATTTTATAATCAGAAGTTAATAAATTATATGTAAATAAAGGATTTTAATATTACATATATATATATATATATATATATATATATATATATATATATATATATATATATATATATATATATATATACCGTATGTGTATAAATTTTTTGAATTTTTTTAATCCTTTGTTTTTAGTTCTTTGTATTAATTGCTTCGTTTCATCTTCTTTTTAAGTTCGGTGCTTCATTTTAACCCCATACTTTAATTGCAACTTTATGAATTTCCATAGTTATATATTAGTAACTCGGTCAATTCCCATTCCTATAACTCTATAATATTCCTCTTACACAAATTTGGATATTCGTAATACACATTTCATAATACAGGCTTCTTGATTTCTTTTCTAATTACTATTTAGTATGTCTCCGGATAGGAAGAATTGACTTACAAATTACTATTTATATCAGGCTGCAATATTTCAAGCTTTTTAAATCTTTACTCGAATAACAGTATTTATTATTATTGCATTTTGGTTTGAGTATGAGTCGTGTAACTTGCAACGTAAAACCTAGTAACTGACTGTTCCGTAATTCTTGTATAATCGTTTTTTAATTCTATGTTTTGCTTTGTTTTCATCTCTCATTATCAACTTCTCATATATATATATATATATATATATATATATATATATATTATATATATATATATATATATATATATATATATATATATATATATATATATATATATATATATATATATATATATATATATATATATATATATATATATATATATATATTATATATATATATATATATATATATAATATATATATGTATATATAATATATAAATATATATATATATATATATATATATACATATATATATATATAAATATATATTATACATATATATATATACATATATATACATATATATATATATATATATATATATATACATATATATATACATATAATATACTATATATATACATATATATACATATATATATAATATATACATAATATATACAAATATATATATATATACATATAACATATACATATATATATACATTATATTATATATATACATATATATGTATACATATATATATATATACAAATATATATACATATATATAATATATATTTATAATACATATGTATATATATATACACATATATATATACATATATATATAGATATATATATACATATATATACATATATATATATATATATATATATATATATATATACATATATATACATACATATATATACATATATACATATATACATATATTATGTGTATACATAATAAAATTAATAGAATAAATATATATTAACTATGAAAATTAATTACTTATAGCAAACAATATTATAGATTTTCGTATAACGTACTTATAAAATAATTTTTGTCTGTGTTACTCGATTAATAGATTACTTAATTTAAAAGACATCGTAGAATTTTAGGAATTAATTTTATCAACCTACACCTGTTACAGTTAGTTCCGAATTATCTCATTTAATACCCACGAAGTAGAGTTGATGCAGAAAATATGTTTGCTAACCAGAAAACGAAGATTTATTTACAGTCGCAGCTTTTCACAGCTGAGGAATTTCCTGAAAGCCTCTTCTGTTTGGTCACAGCCTTCAGTTAATAGAACTTTCTTTAGTCACTATGCATCAAATTTTGCAGAAAATCTTTTCAAATTTTCTAAGAACAGGAATTGATGTGATTCTCAATTCAGTCTTGGATAACATGTCAACGAGATAATAGGTAATATTTTATCCATTAGTGAAAATAAATTCAGGTTTCATTTATTTGTGAGATATTGAACTGCTGTGAGTGTAACTAACTTAATAATTAACACCATGTCTTACGTTTTATTTACAAAGAATAACTTTCAGAAAGTAAGTAAAATTTTTTATACAATTTCACAGAAAACAAAACCTATGTACTCTGCTTCGATTTCAGTTTCTGAGGGATACGCAGTAAAAGTACAAGTGAAATAAATTCTATAAGTGTTACAAAAACTATAGTTTTTGTAATCTCATTTTTTAAATCAAATTCTGTAGCATTTGTTTGCTTTAGAAGCAGTACTAGAGCCATGTGAATAGTTAGCCAATGGTAAACCAGTAAACCAGCTACAAAGCTTTTCTTATATTTCCCAATAAAAAATGTGATCTTGGTGCAAACAAAATTCTTTTTAAATCCAGACAAATTGTAAGGGCAAATATACCACCAAAGAGTATGAATATAGTTGAATAATTAAAAGCAAATTTTTCAGAGATATAAAACTACTATTTTGAACAATATTAGTGTTACAATGAAAAATATTTCAGGCTGGATCAGAAATTAAACTAGTGGTTTTTAATAAGACCGAATAAAGGCATAAATCAAGATCTTAATTTTGTGTATGATATTAGAAACAATACCATGAAAAACATGAAAGCACAAGATATTCTAAAATGCAATGTTAATAACTGTGGGAAGAAAAATATATAACGATTTGTGCAAAACTACTATTATAATAATACTGCTTTAACATTTCCTTTGAAAACGATACCAAAATTGTTAACTTTTTTAAAATTCAAATCTTATATTCAGTGTTTTTGCAGTTCATAAAACAGGAAGATGATTGATTTCCAGATGATTTATTTGTTAGTTTGGTTTGGAGTGCTATGGTTTTTTGCAACACGAGGGCTAATGAAACCGGGATCTACTGCTTAAATCCGATTTTGAACGGCTACGAACGTTTATGCCACAGTGGGATTCGAACCCACGAACGCCGGTACCGAAGTTTAGTACCCTAACCATTCGGCCAGCTCAACGATTTGCTGGCTAGAGAGCAACGGTTTACTGTTTTTAACTACATGAATTCTAATGAGACCACAGTGAATGCTTAAAGCATATCCCGAATGGCTGCAAACATCTATGCCAGGAGTAGAATTCGAACCCATGAACTCGGTACCGAAAAACAGCTTTCTACATTAATAACAAATTTTTATTAATGTCTAGGAGTCTATTTCATGGACTAATAAATATCTAACGTTTAAGTTATACATCTTTGAAAATTAAGAAGTGTTCGTTGATATGTTTGATTTTATACATAACCAGACGGTTTGACTAAATGAATTCAGTGTTATTCTAAACTACATTCACAGTATCGGGAGACTTTAGATGAGTATGAAGATAAACAAATTATTGGGCGTGTAGTAAATAATTCTCAGCAGAAAAACAAACCATTTTTTACCTGCCTCATAGGGTACTGTGCAATTCTGGAAAATTAAAACTTTTACTGATCCTGTCATATGACAGGCTATATGCTAGTGCACGAATAATAATATTCCAATTTATTTAATCTTTGTGCACTCAGACCTTTAACTAATGTATATCTTTTTAAATTTTTCATTTTTAATATCATTTGTATAATTAAACATATGTTTAATATGTTTGTATAATTCATTTTATATAATCATTGCACTCTGTGAAACCTTTAAACATACCAATAAAAAAACTTTGGTTTCCTCAACAAAGTTTCATCAACTTCTGTTAATGAAAAACTCAATTATTCAGAGACTCAAACGTATTTAAATACGTCTTTACTCTTTTTGTTTAGTTCAGTAGTTTCTTGCAAGAAACAGAAGAGAGTAGTAAAATAAAATCCTGATATTTGACATTAAGCTTTTTGAAACTCAAGAAAAATGATCCTCAAGAGAGAAATGCATTTTTAAATATGTGATCCAACAAGTAAAAACGACAGCATCTTTGGTTTGTCTTAAAGGATATCCCATTTTCTGTTTTGCGGAAAACTTTATCCTGCTATATTGAGTTCTTCAAAAACTTATAGTTCTTTCAAAAAAAGAGTCATGCGATATATAAAATTGTTTTTCCTTTTTTAAGTATGTATTATTTTTCGTTATATGAAAACTGCAAGAATACTTTTAAATAGAGTCAGCTTTCTGAGTATTTTGCAGTAGTGTTGTGCTAATACTTTTGTTCTTAAATGATAGTTTAAAGAGTCTCATATCTTACAAACTTGTTGTATTTTAAAAAGTTACCTGGTTCAACAGACTTAATCTTTAAATACCTGTTTAAAGACTTTAACATTCTACTAAAATTAAAACTTTTACTGATCCCGTCACAAGACAGGCTATATGCTAGTACACGAATAATAATATTCCAGTTTATTTAATCTTTGTGCATTCAGATCTTTCACTAATGTAGTTCTTTTTAAATTTTTCATTTTTAATATCATTTATATAATTAAACAATTCATTTTATATAATCATTGCACTCGGTGAAATCTTTATACGGACCAATAAAAAAACTTTGGTTTCCTCAACTTAGTTTCATCAACTTCTAGTAGTGAAAAACTCAATTATTCAGAGACTCAAACGTATTTAAATACTCTTTATTCTTTTTGTTTAGTTCAGTAGATTTTTGCAAGAAATAGAAGAGAGTAGTAAAATAAAATCCTGATATTTGACATTAAGCTTTTGAAACATAAGAAAAATGATTCTTAAGAGAGAACTGCATTTTTAAATATGTGATCCAACAAGTGAAAACGACAGCATCTTTGGTTTCTCTTAAATGATGTCCCATTTCCTGTTTTGCGGAAAACTTTATCTACCTATACTGAGTTCTTCAAATACTTTTAAATAAAGTCAGTTTTCTGAGTATTTTGCAGTAGTGTTGTGCTAATACCTTTGTTCTTAAATGATGGTTTAATGGGTCTCATATCTTGCAATCTTGTTGCATTTTAAAACGTGTACCTGCTTTAACATACTTAGTCTTTAAATACCTATATAAAGACTTTACAATTCTTGAAAATAAAAACTTTTACTGATCCTGTCATATGACATATCGTATATTCTAGTACATGAATAATAATATTCAGATTTATTTTATCTTTGTGCACTCAGACTGTTCACTAAAATAGTTCTTTTTTAAATTTTTCATTTTTAATATCATTTATATAATTAAACAATTCATTTTATATAATCATTGCTCTTGGTGAAACTTTATACTTACCAATAAAAAAAAACTTTAGTTTCCTCAACTTCTGTAAGTTTCATCAACTTCTGTTAATGAAAACTCAATTATTCAGAGACTCAAACGTATTTAAATACGTCTTTATTCTTTTTGTTTAGTTCAGTAGTTTTTTTGCAAGAAATAGAAGAGTGTAGTAAAAGAAAATCCTGATATTTGACATTAAGCTTTTTGAAACATAAGAAAAATGATCCTCAAGAGAGAACTGCATTTTTAAATATGTGATCCAACAAGTAAAAACGACAGTGCCTTTGGTTTCTCTTAAATGATATCCCATTTTCTGTTTTTCGGAAAACTATATCCTGCTATATTGAGTTCTTTAAAAAAAAAGAGTCATGCGATACATAAAATTGTTTTTCCATTTTTAAGTGTGTATTATTTTGCATTATATGAAAACTGTAAGAATAATTTTAAATAGAGTCAGCTTTCTGAGTATTTTGCAGTAATATTGTTCTTATACTTTTGTTCTTAAATGATAGTTTAATGGGTCTCATATCTTGCAATCTTATTGCATTCTGAAAGTGTACCTGCTTTAGTCTTTAAATACCTATATAAAGACTTTACAATTCTTGAAAATAAAAACTTTTACTGATCCTGTCATATGACAGACTATATGCTAGTACACGAATAATAACATTCCAATTTATTTTATCTTTTGGGACTCAGACCTTTCACTAAAGTAGTTAATTTTAAATCTTTCCTTTTTAATATCGTTTGTATAACTAAACAATTCATTTTATATAATCACTGCACTCTGTGAAATCTTTATACGTACCAATAAAAAAATTTGGTTTCCAACAAAGTTTCATCAACTTCTATTAATGAAAAACTCAATTATTCAGAAACTCAAACGCATTTGAATACTCTTTATTCTTTTTGTTTAGTTCAGTAGATTTTTGCAAGAAATAGAAGAGAGTAGTAAAATAAAATCCTGATATTTGACATTAAGCTTTTGAAACATAAGAAAAATGATTCTTAAGAGAGAACTGCATTTTTAAATATGTGATCCAACAAGTGAAAACGACAGCATCTTTGGTTTCGCTTAAATGATATCCCATTTTCTGTTTTGTAGAAAACTTTATCCAGCTATATTGAGTTCTTCAAAAACTCATAGTTCTTTCAAAAAAAAGTCATGCGGTGTGTATTATTTTGCGTTATATGAAAACTACAAGAAGAATACTTTTAAATAATGTCAGTTTTCTGAGAGTTTTGCTAATACTTTTGTTCTTAAATGATAGTTTAATGGGTCTCATATCTTGCAATCTTGTTGCATTTTAAAAAGTGTATCTGGTTTAACAGACTTAGACGTTAAATACCTATTTAAAGACTTTACAATTCTGTAAAATTAAAACTTTTGATTATCCCGTCATATGACAGACTATATGCTAGTACGCGAATAATAATATTCCTGTTTATTTTACCTTTGTGCACTCAGACCTTTCACTGAAGTAGTTCTTTATAAATTTTTCATTTTTAATATCATTTGTATAATTAAACAACTCATTTTATATAATCATTGCACTCGGTGAAACCTTTATACATACCAATAAAAAAACTTTGGTTTCCTCAACTAAGTTTCATCAACTTCTATTAATGAAAAACTCAATTTTTCAGAGACTCAAACGTATTTAAATACGCTTTTCTTATTTGTGTTTAGTTCAATAGTTTTTTGCAAGAAATAGAAGAAAGTAGTAAAAAAGAACTCTGATATTTGACATTAAGCTTTTGAAACATAAGAAAAATGATCCTCAAGAGAGAACTGCGTTTTTAAACATGTGATCCAACAAGTGAAAACGACAGCATCTTTGGTTTCTCTTAAATGATATCCCACTTTCTGTTTTGTGGAAAACTTTATCTACCTATACTGAGTTCTTCAAAAACTTATAGTTCTTTCAAAAAAAAGAGTCATGCGATACATAAAATTGTTTTTCGTTTTTTAAGTATGTATTACTTTGCGTTATATGAAAACTATAAGAATACTTTTAAATAAAGTCAGTTTTCTGAGTATTTTGCAGTAGTGTTGTGCTAATACCTTTGTTCTTAAATGATGGTTTAATGAGTCTCATATCTTGTTATCGTGTTGCATTTTAAAAAGTGTAACTGGTTTAACAGATTTAGTCTTTAAATACATATTCAAAGACTTTACAATTCTTGAAAATTAAAACTTTTACTGAACCCGTCATATGACAGGCTATATGCTAGTACACGAATAATAATATTCCAGTTTATTTAATCTTTGGGCACCCAGACCTTTCACTAAAGTAGTTAATTTTAAATTTTTCATTTTTAATATCATTTATATAATTAAACAATTCATTTTATATAATCATTGCACTCTGTGAAACATTTATATGTACCAATTAAAATAACTCTTGTCTCCTCAACTAAGTTTCATCAACTTCTGTTAATGAAAACTCAATTATTCAGAGACTCAAACGTATTTAAATACGTCTTTATTCTTTTTGTTTAGTTCAGTAGTTTTTTTGCAAGAAATAGAAGAGTGTAGTAAAAGAAAATCCTGATATTTGACATTAAGCTTTTTGAAACATAAGAAAAATGATCCTCAAGAGAGAACTGCATTTTTAAATATGTGATCCAACAAGTGAAAACGACAGCATCTTTGGTTTGTCTTAAATGATATCCCATTTTCTGTTTTGCGGAAAACTTTATCCTGCTATATTGAGTTCTTCAAAAACTTATAGTTCTTTCAAAAAAAGAGTCATGCGATATATAAAATTGTTTTTCCTTTTTTAAGTATGTATTATTTTTCGTTATATGAAAACTGCAAGAATACTTTTAAATAGAGTCAGCTTTCTGAGTATTTTGCTAATACTTTTGTTCTTAAATGATAGTTTAATGAGTCTCATATCTTGTTATCGTGTTGCATTTTAAAAAGTGTAACTGGTTTAACAGATTTAGACTTTAAATACCTATTCAAAGACTTTACAATTCTTGAAAATTAAAACTTTTACTGATCCTGTCATATGACATATCGTATATTCTAGTACATGAATAATAATATTCAGATTTATTTTATCTTTGTGCACTCAGACTGTTCACTAAAATAGTTCTTTTTTAAATTTTTCATTTTTAATATCATTTATATAATTAAACAATTCATTTTATATAATCATTGCACTCTGTGAAACATTTATACGGACCAATAAAAAAACTTTGGTTTCCTCAACTTAGTTTCATCAACTTCTAGTAGTGAAAAACTCAATTATTCAGAGACTCAAACGTATTTAAATACTCTTTATTCTTTTTGTTTAGTTCAGTAGTTTTTTTGCAAGAAATAGAAGAGTGTAGTAAAAGAAAATCCTGATATTTGACATTAAGCTTTTTGAAACATAAGAAAAATGATCCTCAAGAGAGAACTGCATTTTTAAATATGTGATCCAACAAGTGAAAACGACAGCATCTTTGGTTTGTCTTACATGATATTCCATTTTCTGTTTTGAGGAAAACTTTATCCTGCTATATTGAGTTCTTCAAAAACTTATAGTTCTTTCAAAAAAAGAGTCATGCGATACATGAAGTTGTTTTTTCCTTTTCTAAGTGTGTATTATTTTGCGTTATATGAAAACTACAAGAATACTTTTAAATAGAGTCAGTTTTCTGAGTATTTTGAAGTAGTATTGTTCTAATACTTTTGTTCTTAAAGGATAGTTTAATGGGTCTCATATCTTTCAATCTTGATGAATTTTAAAAAGTGAACCTGCTTCAACAGACTTATATAAAAATGTGGGATACATTAACGACTTTCAGTGTTTTTATAATCATAAAATAACTCATCCTAAATTGTTACAACATCCCCTCATTATATTGTTCCTCGATATATCGTGTTATTTCTATGCCCCCAATATTTTTCTGTTAAAAGAAAAGAGGAAATAATCATTGTCTTCGTACATAAAATTGAAAAATATGCAAATGGAACATCTCTACTATTCAAATGATACTTTTTGTTACCTTGTTTATTACATTTATATTTTAAATGCATATGTTCATAAAAGTATTTTTTACCATATACACCCCTTGATATATTGGGCATTTGGATATAACCACATTTTGCTTGTCTACCGATAAACGTAATATAACAAGATGCTCCTGTCTAATGTCAATTTTTACTGTAGTTACATGATATATTAACCCCAATGCTTATGTTATATCTACTTGTGTCTATTATATTGAAGTAAATGTGCATTTAATTTTAACATTATATACAGCAAACATAATTAAAAAATACATAGAAGAAAGTTAAAGGTAAAAACTCATTTTATATTAAATTGTTATATCTAAAATATCATTATAAGCTATAGTCCCTATAACTGAGTTTGACTATATAAAGTTAACACTGGTCAAATTTCAATAAGAAATTTACTACTAAAGAAAACCTTTCTTCATTTCACCCTCAAATCCGCGCATTCTCAGTTCCTGAATACTTTTGAACGGTATACCCTTAAATCTTGCTTATAAACATGATCTTATAATACTTGTAGTTTTGAAGCAAAACTTTACCTCATCAATATTCCATTCAGAGCTAAATCTCAAATACAACAAATCCTAAATGCGCATGAAAGCGCATCTTGAAAGTTCATTTTAATGTATTTGGGAAAATAAATCACTAATTTCGTAGAAATAAGTTAACTCGGATAGCACATAGTAGTATAGATGTTAATCAGAATATTGTTCTTGGTTTAAACTAGTACCGAGTTGATATACAAGTTTGTTTGGATTATAAGTAGCATCCTTCTTTATATCCAATACATATGCACTTTTGAATAGTTAACATATTACTTCATACTTCTTTGAATCTATTGAAATTCGCTATAGTTAACACGAAATTCGTAAACTTAAAGCTGGTGCTTTTTCATAATATATTGTCTGAATATTTTAAAATTGATCTGTGTATTTCTCCATACAAAAGTTTTATGAGAAATAAGGTTTTAACGTATAGCAGATATTTATTTTCCGCAAACTTGATTATAATAACCTTACACTGAATTTATGTATTGAGAGAGAGAAATACGGTGATTTTTAAATGAATATTTCATAAAATCCTTTAGTAAAATTTCATAACAACCAACTTGCACCCCAATTGTGTACTTAAAGTTTTTTGTCAATTTTGTACTTAAAAGATGTGCCCGTGTTCAATATTCCTTATAAAATACTAAATTTTATGCCTCACAGAAGAAAGCGTTATTTTATACCTCTCTCCAATTTGAGAATGTAACACGTTTGTGAGTATAAAATTATTTGTTCAATATCAACTTCTATTTAAATTTTTTTCCTAGTCAATTTACCTTTTTCATATTTTAATATATTTTGGCACAAGCACTTTAACATTTCTAATTCCCTGTATAAAGTCTGTGATCACATTTTTTATGTCATACATTCTTTTTAACGTGTAATAATACTTTCTAGTATCACTGTTAAAACTAAATCGTCTACAAAAGCTCACAAATAATTTAAATCTATTTAAATAGATTGAATTTCTCATGAGTTCGTACTTTATTTGGAACGAAGATTTAAAAAAAAATTGTACCAACTATGTAAGCACAATTTAATGGTGGACCCAGTAAAAATTACGAAAATTTTAAATGTGCCCTCTCAATAATATACAAAGTTTAAAAGATATTTAAGGGGATATAGTAGACTTCAATCTGAAAAATCTTTTATTTTAAGACCTTATTTTTGATTTAATATATAATTTTAAAAATTCTGCTTGATTTAGAATAATTTATGTTAGATTATTAATATGGGTCTAAGTTTAAAAATATTCTTTAATTTTGTTACATGAAGCAATACCTATTTTTAAAAGAATCAAAATATTTACACGAAATGCAAAATTTACCCTCCACTTACCCTCAAAACAACTTTTTTAAATTTGTAGATTAGAAATTAGTTTATATGTGAGATGTAAACTAATTATTTTTTTAATTTTGTGAACTTTTGTGTTAAAATGAAAACTGTTTTTTTATTTTCTAGTTTAAAAAGGATATTTTATATTTTTCAACTTCTTAAAAAATTTAAAAATTTAAAATGTCGCAAACCATTAGAGTTTTATATCTCAAAAGTAAAAAAATAATTAATTTCAATTTGATACAAAAATTTAGTTTATAATACATATATTTCAAACATTAACTTGCAGGTAGGTAAATTTCATTTTTTTTATCATTTAGTGTAGATTTTATTTTGTTATTATAAAAAAATACTATTACTTGAAACGCTAAAACTAAATATTTGTAAAACGTTAACATTATAATATCTTTTAAAAGGAGTAGACATTTTTATGATAATACGACAACATGCAATTATAATGAAGGTTTAAAATCTTGAAAGTTACTATGCGCCCTTAAACAAAATTCCTATTTTATATATCATTTTATAATTAAAAAACAGAAAATAAATATCTGAAAATTAATTTTCCAATTATTTAAAATTTTAACCTAACAAAAATAAGAATCAGAATCCCCTGCACAGTGCCATTCCAATTGATTATAGTGTGTAATAACCAGATATTTCATCTCTTTCATGCTTCAGAGTATCTCTGACCTAGCGGGTCTGGCCCAGGAAGATCAGAAATGAGAGCTCCTTTGCGACAGTCCTGTGCGACTATTCCATGCAAATCCATTTTTAAAATAATGAACCAAAGACTTAAAAACTACTTAACTTGTTCATAATTAATTCATTAAAATGAGTAATCCAATGTCTCTGTATAAATATAGGTTCTTCCTAAATTTAAAGTTTTAACTTTATAGAAATTAGAGTGTGAAACCCTTGCTTCGTACCATTCAAATGCATTTTTAAAACAACGAATAAGAGGTTTAAACTGCTTAGTTTGTCCTTAAATAACCATAAAATTGGTAATTCATCGTTCCTGTATAAAATCCAGTTTCTTTACAAATTTAAAGTTCTGCTAATTAAAAAACAGAAAATAAATATCTGAAAATTAATTTTCCAATTATTTAAAATTTTAACCTAACAAAAATAAGAATCAGAATCCCCTGCACAGTGCCATTCCAATCCATTTTTAAAATAATGAACCAAAGACTTAAAAACTACTTAACTTGTTCATAATTAATTCATTAAAATGAGTAATCCAATGTCTCTGTATAAATATAGGTTCTTCCTAAATTTAAAGTTTTAACTTTATAGAAATTAGAATGTGAAACCCTTGCTTCGTACCATTCAAATGCATTTTTAAAACAACGAATAAGAGGTTTAAACTGCTTAATTTTTCTTTAAATAACCCATAAAATGAGTAATTCATCGTTCCTGTACAAAATCCAATTTTTTTACAAATTTAAAGTTATGATCTTGCAGAAATAAGGTTGAAAATCTCCTTCATACTATTGAAAAGCATTTTTTTAATGAACCAGAGGATTAAACTACTGAATTTGTTCCCTGTACAAAATACAAGTTTTCCTATCAAATAATTCAAATTATTTATAATTGTTAGTAATTCGAAATCTGTCGTATTGAACATTTAATCTCACTTAGTTTACTTCTCTATAACCTAGAAATAATTGGGACATAAGCCAGATGCTTCAAGTCAGTAAACTTTTGCAGCTTGCAGAGAAATTTGCTGAATTTATAATTGAAATGCACGTTATTTATTTCAGTAAATACAATACTTGATTGATTTGCATATTGCAATCATAACTATTTATGCTCATTTACAAAGTTCTATGATTCATTTATGAATAATGATAATAAAGACTTTAATAATAATCTATTGCTTTTAGTTTTCACCTGAATTATATAGGTATGTAGATATATGCATACATATGTGTGTGAGAGTATTCACATGTATTCACACGAATTACGACCCTCTAGCATAAAAAATGTCCTTCCAGTACTGCGGAGAATTTTAGGGCTGCCAAACTTGCCCTAACATAACAAAATTTTGAAGGTCGTCAGTTATACATAGTAAGTTCTTGCACAAGATATAATTCTTATTCATAAATAAGCAAGTCACCACTGTAAAATTTTCAATTATAAGCTAATTAATGTCTTTAAACATCAAAGTTTCGTTATGAATTTCCTTTTGAGACAACGTTTACGACTGCAAGGCCATGTATTTGTTCAAGATTTTTGTAAGCAGCTACAGTCATTCCATTTTATATTACCAGATAAGACTTGAAGTTCATCTAATAAAGATATTTAACTCGATATATCGCTACCATACTCTTCGATCAAGTTTGATTACAAAATAGGTTTTAAAAGGTTTTAAGGTAAGCAAATCAACGCTATAAAATTGTTAATTATAAGTTAATTTATGGCTTTAAGCTTCGAAGTTTCGTTATGAATTTTCCTTTTGATGCAACGTCTACGACTGCCAGGCCGTGTATTTGTTTTAAGATTTTATAAGCACCTACAGTCAATCCATTCTATATTACCAGATAAGACTTGAAGTTCATCTAATAAAGATATTTAAATCGATATATCACTACCATACTCTTCGATCAATTTTGATTACAAAATAAGTTTCAAAGGTTTTGAGGTCTGGGTAAAAATATTTTTATATTAAAAGTATTTATAGGATTAATATTATCAGACTGAATTCTGTTCTTGTTCTAGAGATATTTTGTTACTATCATCCGTAACAGTTTGAGATGCATTCGACGACATAGATTAAAACCTATTTTACGTCGTTTGGAATATTTTCTGTTGAACCGGATTAATTTGTTGTAAAGGAATATTTCACACAAATCATAGAAAAGGCATTTAGAATTCAATTTCTAAACCTCAAGAATCTTTTGTAGAACTTGGTAGGCTCATAAATCGAACAAATATCTTCACTCAGGTGTATAATTAAGGATGAAACGCTTTACGTTCATTTAAATTAACACATTTACTTACGGCAGGATATTTTGAGAGTAAGATAAACTGAACTGATGTTTAGAAACTATAATTCAACAAATATTTCCTTAAAAGTTTTTGTATGTATTTAAACGTGTACTGACTGAAATGTTCGTCATCTTAATCTGGTAAAATTTTATTAACAGAAAAGTTAGTTGAGTTTACTAAACTCTAATATATTTAATTTTCATTTTTAAATCCAATAAAATCTTTATTTAAGCTAGAAAATAAACTTTATAGTTTTTAATTTGTAAAAGTGCTTATCATTTCAAATACAGTAAACAAAATGTTATTATTCTTTTGTAAAATATTCACTTTTCCTGCTTAAATTTCATTAATAGAATATTAATTTTATTTCATTTTTCTTAGAAATAAGATGTATTGCAACAAATGGTTTATATTTCAATGAAATAAATATTTAAAGCAAATATTTCTCTACATGCTGCACATCTGAATAATTTTTATTTGGTAACTAATTATTGAGAGTAATTTCTATTAAAGATCATGATGTCCCTATGCCATAATAATGTACCTATTTTATTGAACTTACTCTTTTTAGTCATAAAATTCTATGTGCAAAGAAACTATTTAGAAACTTCAGTAATTTAAAGTATGTATGATGAAACTATAATTTAACAATCATTTCCTTAAAAGTTTTTGTATGTATTTAAATGTCTACTGACCGTACTTTTTTCCATCTTAATCTAGTGAAATTTTTTTAACAGCAAAGTTAATTAAGTTTACTAAACTCTAATATATTTAATTTTCATTTTTAAACGCAATAAAATCTTTATTTAAGCTAGAAAATAAACTTTATAGTTTTTAGTCTGTAAAAGTGTTTATAATTTTAAATACAATGAACAAAATGTGATTATTATTTGTAAAACATTCACTTTTCCTACTTAAATTTCATTAATAGAATATTAATTTTATTTCACTTTTCTTAGAAAAAAAGACGTATTGCAACAAATGATTTATATTTCAATGAAATAAATATTTAAAGCAAATATTTCTCTAAATGCTTCACATCTGAACAATTTTTAATTTGGTAACTATTACTTGAGAGTAATTTCTATCAAAGATCATGATGTTCCTACGCCATAATAATGTACCTATTTCATTGAACTTACTCTTTTTAGTCAGAAAATTACTATGTGTAAAGAAACTGTTTAAAAATTTCAGTAATTTAAAGTATGTATGATGAAACTATAATTTAACAATCATTTCCTTAAAAGTTTTTGTATGTATTTAAATGTTTACTGACCGTACTTTTTTCCATCTTAATCTAGTGAAATTTTTTTTACAGCAAAGTTGAGTTTACTAATCTCTAATATATTTAATTTTCATTTTTAAATGCAATAAAATCATTATTTAACCTAGAAAATAAACATTATAAATTTTAGTCTGTAAAAGTTTCTTATAATTTCAAATACAATGAACAAAATAGTGATTATTCTTTCGTAAAATATTCACTTTCCTTACTTAAATGTCATTAATAGAATATTAATTTTATTTCAGTTTTCTTATAAATAAGATGTATTGCAACAAATGGTATATATTTTTGATGAAATAAATATTTAAAGCGAATATTTCTCTACATGTTTCACATCTGAACAATTTTTATTCAATAACTATTACTTGATAGTAATTTCAATTAAATATCATCATGTGCCTACGCCACAATAAAGTACCTATTTCATTGAAACTTACTCTTTTTAGCCAGAAAATACTATGTGTAAAGAAACTATTTAGAAATTTCAGTAATTTAAAGTATGAAAATTTTTAACTTTGAACACATATTTTTCTTCGAGAGTAAAATCAAAGACATAGTTTGGTTCCATGTTGAAATTTTTCATAAATCTATAGCAATTCTATTGAAGACTACCAAACATTTTCTCCAGATACTGACGAATAAGAGATCGATACTTATAGCCTAAATGTAATAGACCTCTTTTTTCTCAAAATTCCTTAAGTATGTGAGAGAATTTTAAAAAGTCTTAAGTTCCCTTATTTAGGTCTCTCAAATCCTCATAAAGACATTAATTACTGTTGCTAAAAAATACTTCATTTTTATTTTTAAAAAATTTAAGTAAAAAAAATTAGATCGATAGTTATATCCTAAATGTATTAGACCCTTTTTTTTCGAAATTCTTTAAGTATGTGAGACAATTTTAAAAAGCCTTAAGTTGCCTTATTTAGGTCTCCTCAATCCTCTTAAAGACATAATAATTACTATTGCTAAAAAATACTTCATTTTTATTTTTAAAAT
>CM063508.1:128273239-128275739 GCA_032207245.1 Pardosa pseudoannulata | reverse complement strand
GCTATCAATTTTTAACTTTGTCTTTATTTAGATTATTAAAGCTCAATTTAAACTTATTTTTTCATGAAATTCCAGTGCAGACATAAAAATTAAATATTCTGTCTTTCTGAAAAATAATACACAAATTTGTTTAAAAGTTATTTTTAAATACTAATAAAGCAATATTAAAAAGAAAATAAAAATTACTGAGAAGAAAAATTAAAAATGAACAGCAAATATTTTATATTGAATTCTTAAAAAAAAATTATCATATTTTTAAAAAGTTTTTAATGTGATTAATGCAATTATGCTTTAACATATTACATGTGCAGAGTTTCATAACTCTAAATTAATTCAGCAATTCTCTGCTAACTGATTCTTCCGTCAAGTATGAAAAAAATCTAAGACTCTGCATTACGAGCAATTAATAGTATTAATATAAAATTTAATTTCAATGAAATTTAATGTTACCAGTTAGAGAAATTACATTATGTTTGCTTCTAACATACCATAATGACTCGGAAGATTGTTTTAACTTCAGCAGCATTCTAAGTGATATTAGATATCAATCATATTGTAATTATAGAAATCCTAACTTAATGATTTTTTCTGTTTCCAATTATATAAGTAAATACTATGATATATTATATTTTAGTTTTATTTCGCTTTTTTCTCTCTCATTTACAGAAAAATGCATGCACTATTTTTTTTCTTCTGTGCCCATTCCTCGACTGAATATTAAAACGGGTTTAATTTCCAATTAAGCTATTTTTTAAACGTTCTACAAAATAAAATTGATAATAATCACTGTCGACAATCAAGGGATCAGATTTTGGTGGTACCGGATAAGTGTTTCAAAATTAAGCATCCTAAAGTACCCTGAACAACCAAAAATGACAGTAAATTACTCTTTTCCTGGAAAATTTGAGCAATTTAATGAAGCAGATTCACCTTAATGGGACAAAAAAAACAGATGTAATTTTTTCTATTGAGTTATTTGTATTTCTTTCTAGTAAATTAATAGGTTTAAAAACTATTTTTAATGTCTGTACCTGTAAAACTATTTTTTCCTCAACAATAACAATTCGGTTATAAAACAAACATTTATATATTTTTTTTTTTTAATTTTCCATCACACAAAGTCTAATTTTCATTATTACACCATTATTTCTTTTCCATTTAAGGAGACATAATACTTTTCAAGTTGAAATAAATTTACTATAATAGCCTAGTTTTGATTCATTAAATAAAAAGTTCTGCTCTGTTTAGAATAAAGATTTTCCAAGATAATTTATAAGTACATAACTTTAAAAAAATTCATTTTGTTTATATGAAGCAAGATATTTTTAAAAAATAAAACATATAGACCAAGTTAAAAAAAATATAAATCTACTTACGTTCAAACAACTTTTAATATTTATCAGTTATAAAATAATTTTTGTTTCACATTTATTTTAATATATGTGCCTTAATTAAATAAAAACAAATAATATATCTTATAGTTAGCATCATAAAATCTATTTCGTTTAATTTTCAATTTCTTATCAGATTTATTGTTTTATGTTAAATGTTTAATACAAATATAAATCAAAATAAATCTGGCTATCAATTTTTAACTTTGTCTTTATTTAATTTATAAACTTTTAATTCAAATTTACATACGTTTTTCATGAAATTTCAGGGCAGACTTAAAAATTTTTCCTTTAAATTGAATATTCTTGTCTGTCTGAAAAATAATACACAAAATTATTTAAAAGATATTTTTAAATACTAATAAGGCAACATTAAAAAAAATAAAAATTACTGAAAAATTAAAAATGAAGAGCATATATTTTATATTGAATTCTTAAAAAAATTATTATAATTTTAAAAAGTTTTTAATGTGATTAATACAATTATGCTTCAACATATTACATGTGCAGAGTTTCATGACGCTAAATTAATTCAGCAATTATCTGAAAATGGATCCTTCAGTAAAGTATGAAAAAAATCTAAGACTCTGCATTATGAGCAATTAATTGTATCATTATAAAATTTAATTTTAATGTTACCACTTAGAGAAATCACATTATTTTTACTTCTAACATACCATAAAGACTCAGAAGATTGTTTTAACTTCAGCAGAATTCGAAGTGATATTAGATATCAATCATATTGTAATTATAGAAACCCTAACTTAATTATTTTTCCTGTTTCCAATTATATAAGTAAATACTACGATATTTTTTTATTTGGCTTTTTTCTCTCTCCTTTACAGAAGAAATGCATGCAGTATTTCTTCTCCTACGCCCATTCCTCGACTGTATATTAAAACAGGTTTAATTTCCAATTAAGTTATTTTTTAAAAGTTCTATAAAAGCCAAAAGCAAATAAAATTGATAATAATTACTCTCGACAATCAAGATCTCAGATTTTGGTGGCACCAGATGACTGTTTCAAAATTAAATCATCCTAAAGTACATAGAAGAACCAAAAATGACAGTAAATTACTCTTTGCCTGGAAAATTTGAGCAATTTAATG
>CM063508.1:128214727-128273139 GCA_032207245.1 Pardosa pseudoannulata | reverse complement strand
TACATTAATGAAAAAACTCAAATGAAACATAAATGTAAATAAGTTACATAAAGTGAGTCTTTGAGAAAAATTAATATTGTAAAATTCTTTTCGAAGTACAACTGCATCTCTTAAGAAAATAGGTTAATATCTAAGACATTTAAAAGTGAATTTTAGGCTCTTTTTCAGATGCAAAAGTATCTACTACTATGAAATGTACATTTCATAATAATGTTTACAATGGTTTTACAGATTTTGATATGTAAAAATTTATCCTCAAAAGAAAAAATAATTATGAACCATTTGCTTTAATAATTTAGAGAAATTATTTTAAGTGGGTTTAATTAAAATTTTAATTCTGCATGAAATGAGAACATTTTTTTTTAGTAATTCTTATGCTTCAGTAAGTTTTCCATCGCTTGGCCTCAGATAAATCTAACTCACAGATTTAACTTTTAATGCACATTCGATTAAACCTCACCACCAGACATCATTGATAAATGCATTTTAGGTCAGGAAATTGTGGAATAAAACACCAATTACATTATATTTGAAATGTTATTTATAATTTCTAATTACAAAAAAATATATGTGGTTTACAGTCCAAATTATAACTGTAAAGAGTTTGCTAGAATAAATTACGAAAATGCTTCATGAAGAGAAGCAAATCTCTACAATCTCCATAAAATTATTATTTGATTTGATGAAATATGTAAAAATATTATGCTCATCTAAATTACTCCTAATATGTATACCTTCTTTTCAGAGGAAAAACAAAATTCCTATTTCTTTTTTTTTTCTTTTTTTTCAGGAAAAAATAATTGCACATCTGTTATGATTCTCACTTTTCAGAAAAATACCCTTGAAAAAATTTTCTTCACTCAAAAGCAAACCAGTTTAAAGCAGATCTTTTGAAAACATTTCACTTTGGCAATATGCTTAAAAAATAAATTAATTTTTTTGCATGAAACAAAATATACATATAAACTCATTAAGAGCTCATAGCAAAATTAATGATATAAAATTCACTTGATATAATACATTAAGATCCCTGTTCTAACAAAATCCTCCTATTAAAATGAATAATTTTTTAAATGAGAGAAAAAGTACACATTTTGAATCACATTATGTTACAAATAATAATACTTGAGCATTTTTTAATTAATGAAAAATGACTTTCAAAATTCTGAGCATACCCTAAAATAATCTAAAGCAAATACCCTGAATTGTGTTTCATAAAAAACTCTACAAACAGATAACTTTATTCACTTGATATGATATTAAAAAATCATGCAACTAGGACTTTCATCCATTGCTCTAGACCCAGTTAACTGGTATGTAATTAAGCTGTTAGACAGTCTCTTTAATCTGCTATAATATTAGTTTCAAAACAAAACACTATTATGCAAAAATACAGATTTAAGAGACTGTAGAACATTTATATGCAAATAACTGCAATATATTTCAATTTAAACTAATAAAAAATAATAAAATAGTTTAGATTTATTCAATATGAATTTTGCACATTCTTCATAGCTGATATGAACTTTAGCATAATTTCAAGCTTATACATAGGTTTAGAAACTGTTTCACAAAATATAAAAATGATCTGAAAAAAAAATTAAAACACTGTTAAGTTTTCTTTTATATGCATAAACCTTCAAACAAATGGATATAAAATTAACATATACTTTTTTTAAAATATTTTTGTTTTCTAAATAGCCAATAATTATAGTTATATAAGTATCTGTATGAATGTTGAAAAAAATGTTAATTTTATATTAAAAACAGTTTAATAGTTTATTTATGTTTCACTGATGCTCCATTCATAAAAAAATATTAGTTATATAATTTTATGATTGATTAGGTACAATATAAATATAATGTGAGTGTGCTTTTTCTTTATTTTAATATAATTATTTAGGTGTGAACTCAAACAATACACAGAGAATTTAGAGCCACAAAAAATTTAATAGCAATAACACTAAAACTTTGATATTTAACCTTTTCCTTTAATTCAATTCTTCATTTTAAAGCTTACAAAACAAAGACTTTCAATTGTATTTTAAAACAACACATCCCCATCAGACAATTACATTAGAAATTCACAACCACCAGTTAACTGGTATTTATAATATCTTGATCTCTGTCTAAACCCTAAAATTTCTACTTGAATAGAAATGTTATACAAACGATCTGTGCTAACATTTTATATGATATTAAATTAACAAAATTTGTTGTTATTAAATTTTAAGAGTATGCTATTTTATTCATTTGCTTTTCTATATGATCATAATTATACAAAATATTTAATATGATATTTAATCTGAAAATTCATTATGTCTTGATATAACATACATATTTAACAAATAATTTGGAATGAATGATTCACGATATTTTTCAATTCCCCAAATTAAACTTTTAAAACATTCCAAAGAATACATAGAAAAAGAAATAAAGCTAAATAAAAAATATATTCCACTTCTAAATGCTTCTATAGCGTGCTTGTGCAATTAGGAATTACAGGAGTGAAAAAAAAAATGTAATTTACTGGAATAGGGTATGCTAGCATATGACTGAAAGGAATATAAATGAAGGTACACAAAAAAACTTAGGTGTTTATATACAAGAGGAAATCGAAGATGTACACAGCAAAAGGAACTATATTACATTGATACCATTTTGTTAAGACGGTACTGATATCAAGATTAAACACATGTGTAAAATAGAACACAAGTAGAAATTATGTCTAACTACACATTACACACTTTTCAATAGATAAGAAAACAGCAAAAAATGAAATGAAAAATGCACTCGAAAAACACATATTTTTTACTATTACAGTAGATACCATGACAAGTTTTTCTAAACAATATGAAGGATACAACATTTAATAGTTTGAGCATGCCACATGATAAACAGGTGAAAAGTAGACAAAACACAGACTAACAGAAGAATTCTAATAATATGAGACTTTGAAAAATCTGACAGTGGGTGAAATGCAACAGAGATTCATTGGCAAAACTTTGAAAAATCTGTAAAAGTTATTTGAGCCAAAAGATTCAAAAGAAACATCTGGCAAGAAGAATATTCTTCCATAATGCTTTTAAGTCTCTCCCTATAAAAATTTCAGAGATAACTTTTGAGTATAAACAATAAATAAATAAAACAATATCGGAGATAAAGACAGGGTTTGGCAAAAGCAATTTTTTAAGTATATTGTTTTTAATAATGGATAAAATATTTGGCAAATGAGCCCGATTATAAACCATATTACTTCATAACCTTTCATCAAAATTGGGAAATAAATGTAAGTTAAGACAAGACCAAAGTCATTATCTTACATGAGCTGGCTTTTGCCATTTAAGGCAAAGTGCAAAATTTTATAATTAATAACAAATAAAATCAATCTTAAGGTAATCATTATAGTAATGTCCCATTAAAACATCTCACTATTGTTAATAATATTCAAATAATGAAATAAAGAAGCTATATAATGTGGGAATAACAGATACAAATATTCACCTGACATCAATCTCTATTTATATTAAACATAATTAAATTGCCAAGCTCATAAAGAAAGTATACAAGTTGTGGCAGTCAACAGCATTGGTTTCTTCATTCTCAATGAACATACAAACCCCAAAGTTTAAAAACAAATTTCCAATTAAAATTCGGAAATGGCCTATAATCGGGCAGAATGGTTATGCTTACTTGGGAAGTGGTAAAATTTCAGACACTAAAACTCATACTTTGAGGTGAAGAGAAATTAAGGATGAGATGTATTAGGAAAGATGTGCAAATGTAATAATGATTAAATGCAAGTATATAGGGAAGATTTCAAAATCTCTATTATATGCAAGCAGAACAGCCTAAGCAATGTTCATTTTATGAAAAGTAAAATTTAATTGGGCAGCTTATGCATCTATAAAAAAAATAATTAATTTTTTTAAATCCAAACTGCCTTTATGCATATGATACTACACCAAAAGATTAAGTGTAGAATCAGTTAGTTTGCATTTTAGTGCTTAGGCTGGTCTCAGGCACTAATTCTATACAGTAAATATAATAAATTTGTAGCATTATAATAGTCTATCTAACATGGGATTTGTCATCCATTTTGTTTTTTTTTTCCTTGACCGACTCACTAATTTTACAGATTTCAAAGCTTCCCTCAAAAACCCCATTGGGTAATGAAATGTAATATCTATATAATATATATATATGTATATATATTATGCATGTATGAGTGAGTGTATATATATATACTACATTTTCAAAAATCGACCTTTACAATGAAAGATGAAGCACCTAAAATCTTTCTCTTACACTATGGCAGAGTAGTAGTATCGGTTACAGCAAAAGAGAATAAACCTCTTAGAAATGATCAACAGCTATATACAAGAACAGGAATTGGCAAGAAGAATAAAAAAGACAGAATTCACCATCCTTCCTTTTTTCTTAAGTCTGATACCCAGTTATTCGCACATATTAAAAAACCCAGAAAAGGTGAAATGGTGATATTCCCCTTTATTCACTGACAGGGGGACTCTGCTTCAACAGCAGATCACCTCTGCTTAGGCACATTTCTTTCTAGCAGAGCAAGGGAAGCTGCCACCAGAATACATATGCAGACTTGATGGATGGCAAACAGCCAGCCACCATTTTACAACCTGTTGTTCAGCAGTTTTTGGCATGGCAGCTCCAAATTCAGCAGTCAATTCTTATCATGGACATTATAAAAATTTACAACTATAAATGCTTGTTAGAAACCAAAGTAAAAATAAACCATTACTTTTGTAATTAGAGAAGCATGCATGTATGGAGCAGATCAATATACACATCTTGATACTTACACATTAACAGGCAACCCAAATATCACCGATATGCTGTCCAGATATTAAGTCACTCTACTTTACTTCTCTTTGAAATAGTCAGGCCTTTTTTATCAACTTTTTTTAGAAGATCAAAACTTAACAATGCAGCTAATCAACAGAGTAAAATTATTTTTATAATATAATTCAGTATAAATATCTCAAATCTCAACTATCTTTTCACTATCTAGAAAAGCCCTTGGATGGAATGATATCACAACATAAGGAATTCCAATAAATCTAATTCTATCAAAGATTTAACAAATGAATTTTTAAATTTTACTTACTCAGAAATGTACTATACTTACATAGTAAATACTTTGAATCAATCCGTATCTAATGTATGAATATAAAATGAATTTATATCATAAATAACTAGAGCAACTCTGGCAAGTTTGAAGTTACAAGTTGGAAGTTGCCCATCGATGTGCAAGTACCAGTATTTGATTATAATACATTGTAACAGCCAATAGAGATCTCAAAAAGAATTTGATCATCAACGGCTGCAGATTGTTACTTAATTTGACTTTGTTATGAACAGTTATTTCTATGGAACTACTGCATTATTTCTAAAAATAGTCTGCCCCAAATCTATGCTAATAAAATCCTGTTATTCACCGGAGAAAAAAACTTGCTATAAATCTTTTGATTGAGTAGCGTAAGTAACTACAAAAGATCTTCAGAGTAAAAGTTTTGTACTCTATACATTTCATTGAAAAGTTGAACATCTTTTTGGAACAATGTCTTCAAAACAGTCTCTTTACAGGTGATGCAAAATATGACTAAAAGGGATCCAGAGAGCTATGCGACCACACAAAGATGTTTGGAAAGCAAGCAAGTACTGCATTCGCAAAATGTGAATGTCATCACCCGTTATAAAAAATGTTTAGCTCATTTGACAGAATGTGAAGTACAGATGAATTTTTTCTTTTGGAAAACACTTATAAAATTGGAAACAACACAATCACAGGGAGCAAAATTTCCACCCACACTATACCAAAGATATCTCACATTGTGATTTGGCAAGATTAAAAGAACTTTTAGAAATCAAATAAATACAATTTTCAATGACCATGGTAATGAAAATGACAGTTGGAAAAATCAACAATATCATATTATTCAAGCAAACTTAATTTTAAAACTAATTATCTAATTCTCTAGATTGTATCATAGAAAAAATTAAGATATTTTTTCACAAGTAAAATTTGTTTATATTTTTTTTCTCGTAAATTATTTTTTATGTTTTGGAAATCAATGCCTAAGAAAAGCTTAGGCACATTAATTATTAACTGACTTTAATTCATTCAACTGACTTTAAGTAAGACTATATCAGGCCATAATAACTTTATAATTATTTACTTGATATATTTATCCTTTTTTGATACAAATAACTTTTTTTAAATATGCATAAAAAAATAAAATTGTGGAAATACAAGACATACATTTTAATGCTTTAAAAATTCCCTTTATAAAATGTAAAACAAAATTTAGAATAATTTTAAGACATATGTGAGGAATTTTATGTTGTAATAATAATCACTATCTTAATATTTTCATCAAAAATTACATCAGAACGTTAAAATTGTTTCAGATCTGAAAGAGTAAACTAAAAGGTAACTATGTTGTTTATTATGATGCATGGCTATAATTTAATATAAAAAATGGCTGTTATATTAACATGATTCATAATTTCAATATTAAAATCCTTCTTTAAAATTAAATATTAGGCAGCTGAGAACAGAGACATGCTATATATTTTTTAAAAAATTAAATTCTTGCCAATGCTCACTTTTATTTTAGCCCAGCAAGTGAGTGGAAATATTGCACCCCAATATGCATGTCTTTGCTCTGTAGCCACAGTGGAAAAAAATAATAAAATGTAGCAGAAAAAGCCAACTAAAGTTTATGTAAGTTTCACAACCTCATTCTCATTACATCATGGTCATTTTCCCCATACAAGCATAAATTTAACTAGAAAGACACATAATCAAAAATAATAGATTCACAGAAAATTCCTTCAACCAAACACAGCCTACACAGGCTGAATCTCAGTGTCATTCTAGCAAAATATAAACTGTCAACAGTCAACAACTATGTACAGGAGATAAGTTAAAACTCTGTTCTGCATAAAATGGAACAATGTACAATTAAAAAAATCTTTTCCAAAAATTTTAAATCAAGTAGTTTTTTTTAGTTAATTATTTACCCTTGTGATAAAAAAAACTGCATTCACAATCAATGCAAACGTTTCTCTTTTTTAATAACATTCCTACAAACTAAAGGGCGTTGACAGGGTTTAAGTGTAAATGTACCTAATAAAAAGTTAAAGTAATAAGCACAATAATTTAGCACAATTCATGCACAATTAATATTGCACATATAAAGTATTCAGAAATTGTGAGATTCAACAAGATCATTCTCAGTACTAATTAACTTTTTAATATTTATACAAGGATACAAATTATGAGAAGCATTAATTCTGAATACACATATATCACAGCCACAAAGAAAAAATTCTAGAATATATATTTAAATATATATATATAGATATATATGTCTCTATGTATGAGTATATAATGATGCTTGGTATAACATCAATGAATGAATAAAAAGAATGCAAGAGTTAATACTTGAATACAGAAGACAGCCTAAGTAGATTAAAGAATTATAAAGGTGAAACAAGAAATTTTAAATTCTCACAATTACATTGATAGAGCCATAAAAATTTTTCCCATTAATGTTGGAAAGAGAGAAAACATGAATGAAAAAAATAGAGTACATTAAAGTTCAAATGTAACATAATACTCAGATTATGGCAAAAATGGTGAAAATATCAAAACAGAGATGCCAACTTTAGAACACATGACAATTATATCCAATTGTTATGATAGTATATTGGCACAATCTAAACATGCTGTAGAATGGTGTTTTTATGAGACTAAATATTTATTTAGTAGAAAGTTAAAGCGTCTGAAAATATTACACATCATTAATTGTTTGTACATTACTTTCCAACAACTTTGAACTCTTCATCTTCGTGAGAAAGTTCCACACAATATGTTAATAGACTTTTGGCATGTTAACAGACTACATTCATAGATACGACTTAGTTAATAAGTTATATGAATTAAGTCTGATAACCAGCATTCATTTTACACAAAACATGATTTTTCTTTCCAGAAAATGTTAACAAAATATTTTCTCAGTGTAGTAAAATATATTTCAAAATAAATCTGAATTTCTCTCCTAATTTTCTCATTCTTTTAATACTTTATAAAATCTGATTTATAATTTCATCATACCTTGAATTCACTGTTAGGGCTAATTAAGCAATAGTTGGCATCTCTGAAGAGGATCAAATACAATGTAAGCAAAACTGACCAACAAAGAATCTAACAAAAAACAGTCATAAATATATATATATCAACAAAAGAATATCACACTTTTCCCAATGGCATAACAGTAGTAACAAAATAAATACATTTTCAGTTTAAAAGAAGCAAAAGATATATAAAATCTGAAACATCAACATAAAACAAGCAATACACGGATGATGATTTCACAGATTATCTTCTCACAAATTTTGCCCAATTATGCATTTCAACAAGTGGAACTCACTGCAAGGATGACTAGTGGCAGTGTTGGAAATAAATTCCCACATGCTGGAGGAATAATTTGGATTCCTCTTGCTTCAAGAGCATACTCAATAACACAACAGTCTTCACAAACTCTTCAAGTAATATCTTTATCACACTTAGGATTCCTACGGGAATATAGAACACTAATCAGAAACTTCAGTAAAGTATTTCTACTGCATTAAAAAATAGTTAATGGATTTACTATTTACTATTTACAAGAAATATGAGAAAATTTTACTGTATTTGACATTGATCTAGTGGTAGAGAAGTGCTATTCAATGATGCAAAAAAGTTGCTGCATCGAGAAGTACAGTAAAATGGCAATATATACAGCAGAATCAAAATATTTAAGGGACAACATTGCAAAGACCTGCATCACACTGAAAGAGCTCACTACACAATCCTAGGTGTACTACAGGGGTATATTTGCCAGAGGCATAGCTAGGGTTTTCAGCAATCAGTGATAACTAACGATTTTGTATGCTCTCCCTCCTCTTTGCCAAAATGAAATGGCAAAATAAAATATTTTTAAATGACTAAATAATACTATATTTAATTCTTTTTTATTATTTTAAAATGTTTAAAAATTGAAAAAATTAAGTCATTTTTATCTGGATAACTTTAAAATTTATCAAAATTTATAAAGCTAGAGCAAAGCAATTAAGACAAATTAAGTAAAGTAATTAAGATAACTAAGGTATTTAAAAACTAGAATCAGTCTAAAAAATAGTAAAACATAACAGTGCATAAATGTAAATTCCTTGGCACATAGAAGTGCCATTTGTGTATAAATTAAAAAATGATACACTAATGTGACAAATTTAATAATGTCAAAAATGTTTCTGGGAGTCAAGTATGCCAGAACAATCATAGGGATAAATTATTCTCTATTAAGTATGCAAAACTAATATGTGCTTTAAAATTAGGAAAAAAAGGGAAAAGTTATCCTCACACTAATAAAGTGATGGACTGAGCATGTGAAATAATTTTTTTTTCAAGTGCATTTAAGATTAGAAAATTCATTGAATATTCTCACATTATTTAACAAAATGATTTCCATTATAGTACAGCATTTTTTCAATACTGCAAACAAAAGCATTTTCTTAATTGGATAAAAAAATATATTAAATTTTAATAACATGAAACCAATTCTCAAAATGCAGTTCAGTTATCCAAGTTCTTGGTAATCATTCCCAAACGTAGGCCTCAGACCAAATTTATCAATTTTTGTTGATTTTTGCAGCTGGGTTATTCCATGTCAAATCGACACAATTTTAGAACAAATTCTACCTGACCCCCTCCAATTTTGATTAAATTTGGTACAGTAAGCGACTTCATGGTAATAAAGAAAATCCCCAAATCTTATGTTCAAATAATAATTGGTTTGGGAGTTATAAGGCTTTAAAGTTGCCAGATTTGTCTAAAAAATACACTATCGGCATACCTTTAAATTACACTTGCTACTCACCTAATTAAGCTAGAAATATGTGCAAGGTGTTATTTTAAACCTTTTTTAATGGGCTTTCATATGATATACAACATATGATGACTTGACAATTTTTTTAAAAATTTAAATTTAAATTAAAATTTAAAATTTAAATTTCTCAAAAAGCCAAGTTTTTAAAATTTTGAAAAAAATCTCAAAAATTGCTCATATTATTGTTAATTAATCCTCAAAGTTTCATGTTGGGATCATAATGGGATCACAAGCTACAAAAGTTTTTTGTTTGATATATTTACTATTGCAATAACGAAAATGAGAACATGCATTCATTACTTTTAATCTAACTCATCTGTATAGGATGGCATTAATGTTTACACACTACCTTATCGACATATACTCTAGTAAATAGTACATTTAACATTTGTGAAGATTTTAGAATGAAGAAATATCATTAAAGTGCATTACTTTTGATGGATGGTGCTAACTTATGTAGTTGAAACTGATAGAAAGCTTTATGTGTTTTGAGAATTTCTACTTCAGAAAGAATATACATTGGTCCTGTTAGAGTTAAAGGATTCACCTTACACATAACATCTGAAATTGGAATTCCATAGTACATCTGGCTTCATACATTGTGACATAGTACATTGGGATTATAATGGGATCACAAGCTATAAAATACCAAATTAGCTTCCATTAACACATGGAAAAATTAACACATACAAGGACTGCCTTGCTATGATGATTTGTAATCCAGTATCAATCAGCTGCCACATGGGAGAGTGTACATCATGTTCTGGGACTACATAATTAAAAACCATACTTGGTGAAACATTCGATGAAAATATGGTGGAAAAGATCATTTTCAATCAGTGGATTTCTGTTGATAGGAGCTTTTTAGAAACAATACAAAAGTCAGCATCAGAATTTATTGACTTATTTTGTGAGAAAATGTCTGTATTAGTTTATCATTATTTTGTGATGAAACAACAAAATTCATTTATAAACAATATAAAAGGAAATTTAAAAGATTCAGAGTTTGTAGTTCTTGATTTTGCTGAAAATTACTCATTTGTTATACAGGATGAGACCCAGAGCTGCCACTGGACTAATGTTCAATCTACAACTCACCCATTTGTTGTATATTACAAAGGGAAGTTTGAAATTTACCACTTTACATACATTGTAATTTAAGACTGTTTGGAGCCCAATACAGTAGCAGTTTACTGTTTTCAAAAGAAGCTTATTACTTTTTTTAAGACAGAATTTTAAAAAAAAGTGCAAGGAAAATATTTTATTTCTCAGATGGGTCATCTGCACAATATATAAATAAGAAAAACTTTGCCAATTTATGCTTACATAAGGAAGATTTTGGCATTGAAGCAGAATGGCATTTTTGGACAACAGCTCATGGTAAAGGACCTTGTAATGGGGTAGGAGGTACACTCAAGAGTTAGCGGCTTGAGCAAGCCTACAACGATCATATACAAATCAAATACTTACACCCCAACAACTTTTTAACTGGGCACAGGAAAACATCACAAGAATACATTTTGTTTTTCAACCCAAGAAGAACATGTTTCTACAGCTGTATTTCTAGATGACCAATTTAAAAATGCTTTTGAAATTCCTGGGACTCAGAAATATGCTTTTATACCCACAGAATCAAAAACAAAAGTCTTTGAGAAGACATTTTCCTTTTCACAAGATTTATTGATGCAAACTGGTATAGCATCACAATAAAAGCTTCTATTTGCTGATAAAAATGGCTATATTACTGCTGTTTATAATTGAAATTGGTGGCTTACATTTATGTTAAGAGAAAGAAGAGAAAAACTCTGAAGAGGTAAAAGTGACATTCCTTCACTCATCTGGACCATCATCATCTTTTTTTTATATCTATATAAGCCAGATGTACTATGGATTCCAATTTCCGATGTTATGTGTAAGGTGGATCCTTTAACTCCAACAGGATCAGTATATTCTTTCTGAAGTAGAAATTCTCAAAACACATAAAGCTTTCTACCAGTTTCAACTAAATAAGTAGCACCATCCATCAAAAGTAATGCACTTTAATAATTTTTCTTCATTCTATAATCTTCACAAATGTTAAATGTACTATTTACTAGAGTATATATCGATAAAGTAGTGTTTAAACATTAATGCCATCCTATACAGATGAGTTAGATTAAAAGTAATGAATGCATGTTCTCATTTTCGTTATTGCAATAGTAAATATATCAAACAAAAAACTTTTGTAGCTTGATCCCATTATGATCCCAACATGAAACTTTGAGGATTAATTAACAATAATATGAGCAATTTTTGAGATTTTTTTCAAAATTTTAAAAACTTATCTTTTTGAGAAATTTAAATTTTAAATTTTAATTTAAATTTAAATTTTAAAAAAATTGTCAAGTCATATTTGTATATCATATGAAAGCCCATTAAAAAACGCTTTAAAATAACACCTTGCACATATCTCTAGCTTAATTAGGTGAGGAGCAGGTGTAATTTAAAGGTATGCCTATAGTGTACTTTTTAGACAAATCTGGCAACTTTAAAGCCTTATAACTCCCAAACCAATTTTTATTTGAACATAAAATTTGGGGATTTTCTTTATTACCATGAAGTCACTTACTATACCAAATTTAATCAAAATTGGAGGGGGTCAGGTAGAAACCTTGTGTCGATTTGGTATGGAATTACCCAGCTACGTTTCGGCGAAAAATATTTAAAGGACTTTAATCGTCTGCAATTAAAATCCCGCCAACAAAGACAAAATGAGACTCTCCAAGATTTGGCGACAGATGTAGAACGGCTCTCCCATCTTGCATTTAACGACTACCCAGCTGACATACGGGATACCTTGGCCCTGCAATATTTTATTGATGGTGTGAAAGATCCCGAAATTCAGAAAGCCCTCAGACTAGCGGAGTTAAAAGATTTGAAATCGGCCCTAGTGTACGGTTTGAAATACGAAGCTGCCCAACAAGCTTCGAGAAGGGACAGACATCAGGTGAGAGGAGCAGCAGTAAGCGATGTTGATATGGCGGAAATTCTGAAGGAATTGCGTGATATTGTGTTATCCCTGAATGCTAAATCCAATCGAAACACACAAAAGAAGAATGTAATGTGCTGGAGATGCGGAGCCGAAGGACATATACAAAGAAGCTGCCAAGCTCGCCAAGATCAACGAGCTGATAATGTAACTAGAACCAAGAAACAGGAAAACTAGAACATGGCTGTCTCGTGGGGCGGAGATTGCCAGTTAATAGAGAGCCCCATTTTGAGGTTTTCCAAATTTCTTCAGAAAGTGGTGACGGAAATGGATTCTTTATTGAAGCCTATGTAAATAATTTATCCTGCCGGATGATCATCGACACAGGGGCCAATGTTACCATCATGAATGAAGATGTTGCTCAACAACTTAATGAGAAGATTATCTGGACGCCGCCATGCGTTACTCTCCAGACTGTTACCGGTGACAAAATTCCGATTATTGGCAAGATGAATATTAAAATAACATTTGGAAACAACTCGTACCTTCATACTGTGTATGTGGCAAAAATTACGGACAGTTTTATCCTCGGACTGGACTTTCTAAAGAAATACAATTTTATATTAGACTTTAAAGATAATTCTCTACACTCTACGTCAGAAGATGTAACACTGTTCCGGAAAGAAGTTAGTGAAATCAAATCCTGCTATCGAATAATTGCTCCGTTGGATTTCATCATACCAGCCAGAAAAGAATTAATATTGGAGGGCTATTCTGACGAAGAGAAGAATTTTCGACTTGGACTCCTCGAATTTCCTGACTTCGGGAATTTTCCAAAAGGGGTTTTAGTAGCTTCAACACTCATAGATTTCTCAAAAGAAGCCATACCGGTGAGAATTGCCAACATAAGTGATAAACCGAAGATTATTAAGAAAGGTGAGGTGTTAGCCACATGTACCCCAGTGACTTGTGTGGAGCGAAGTTCTTTCCAAACATCAAACGTGTCCTCTGAAGATTTAACGAAGGACTTGCTAACAAAAACAGAATTAAGTAAGAAACAGAAAAGCGCTGTAGAGAAAATGCTTGGTGAATTTAGTGAACTATTTTCGAAGTCATCCGACGATTTGGGAAGAACAAAGTTAACAAAACACCGAATCGACACAGGAAATCATGCTCCTATTAAACAACATCCTCGAAGATTACCATTCTCCAAAGTAGAAGAAGTGAAAGATCTTTTAAATGATATGCAGGAGAAGGGCGTCATCGAACCTTCTACCAGTCCTTGGGCCTCTCCTATCGTCTTGGTCAAGAAAAAGGACGGTTCAACGAGATTCTGCGTGGACTACCGTCGCCTAAATAACATCACCAAGAAAGACAGTTACCCTCTTCCCCGAATCGACGACACCTTGGACACATTATCGGGAAATGTGTGGTTCTCTACACTTGATTTAAAGAGTGGCTATTGGCAAGTAGAGATGGATCCCGTAGATCGTGAAAAGACAGCATTCACGACTGGTGGCCAAGGACTTTGGCAATTTAAAGTTATGCCTTTTGGCCTATGCAACGCACCTGCTACTTTCGAGCGCCTAATGGAGACGGTGTTGAGAGGACTTTCTCCCGAAGCCTGTCTTGTTTACTTAGATGACATAATAATCGTGGGGCGAAGTTTTGAAGAACATCTTAAAAACCTGAGAAGGGTGCTAGAAAAATTGAAAGAAGCCAATTTGAAGTTAAATCCAGCCAAATGTTATTTGTTTCGCAGCGAAGTAAGCTACCTTGGTCATATAATTTCCGCTGAGGGAGTAAGAACTGACCCCCGAAAAGTGGCAGCAGTTAAAGAATGGAGGCAACCTCAGAATGTGCACGAGTTGAGAAGCTTCTTAGGTCTCTGCACTTATTATAGAAGGTTTGTAAAAGGCTTTTCGTTAATCGCAAGACCACTTCATAGGTTGACCGAGAACAAACAACCATTTAAATGGTCTGAGGAATGCCAGGTAGCATTTGACAGCTTAAAAGAGGCTTTAACATCCGCACCTATATTGTCTTATCCGGATCCTGACAAACAGTTTATCTTAGATACAGATGCCAGCCATACCAGTCTGGGAGCAGTGCTATCTCAAGAAATCGATGGTCATGAACGTGTAATCGCTTATTGGAGTAAGTGCCTGTCGAAGACCGAGCGAAATTACTGTGTCACCAGAAAAGAATTGCTCGCCATTGTTAAAGCTATAGAGAATTTTCACAGTTATGTTTACGGACGAAAATTCCTGCTGCGAACAGACCATGCATCTCTCACATGGCTTTTGAATTTCAAGAACCCAGAGGGACAGATAGCTAGGTGGATACAGAAGCTGCAAGAGTACGACTTCGATATCCAACATCGCAGAGGATCCTCACATGGAAATGCAGACGCCTTGTCCAGGAGACCTTGTACAGGTAATTGTCGCTTTTGTTCTGCAGCTGAGATAAAATATGGGACAATAGAGCCGGTTGTGCGCCACCTCACAGCGTCATCTACATCACGATTAGACCCTTGGAGTGATGAAGAAATCCGTAAATCAACGAATGCTAAGCCTAGGATTGTTCATTATGATCGCCTAGCACCATACTATGGTAACATTACTTAGTTTAATTAAAAATTGGCACTATGGTTTCGTGACCTTCAACTTTTATTATTTATTTGTAAATAGTTCTGTAAATAGTTGTTTTCTTTCTGTTATTTATTCTGTTATTGATTTATTGTAATTTAAATTTATTATTCCATTTATGTTTTGTAAGTATTGTATTTGTGAGTATCGTAAGTTGCTTTCTGCTCAAGTGCACTGCCCGAGACGTGCAGTCTTTGAGGAGGGGGCAATGTTACGAATTTGCGAAAATTGCTTGAGTTTAGCATGGGACTCTATGGATATCTCGCCAAATTGGCGAGATATCGGCTCGTTGGCGATGGATTTGGCAACCTATTTTTGTCGCCAAGTTCATCGCCAAGTTCGTCGCCAAGTATCGCCAAGTGTCGCCAAATGTCGCCAAGTGTGGCGTCACGTGGCCACTTCCGGTTCCGGCTTCTGGAGTGTTCTGGCAGTTTCTGTGGGTCTATATAAGGCAGACGGAGTCCCATGCAAGGAGAGTAATTAAGAGAATATCTTGGCCTACGGAGTACGCACGGTGTGTTGTGCTTGATGCGGAAATTCTTGCGTGAGCCGACGGCTTTGGGCTCGAAATTGTTCCGCAGAGATTTTGACGGTGTGTATTTCTTCCAATAAAGTATTTGTCTTCGTGCTGCAATCTTGCTTGCTTAAAGTCCATTCAATCCCCGAACCCAGCAGTTTTAGTTTTGGAAGTTCGTAACAATTTATATATAGAATATATATATATATATATATATGAATATATATATATATATTATACAATATATTATATATATATAAATAAAAATATATATATATGTATATATATGTATATATATATATGTATATATATGTATATATATATGTATATAATGTATAATATGTATATTATATATAATATATATGTAAAATTATGTATATATATATATATATATATAATATATTATAATATATTTTATAGTATATAAATATATAATATAAATGTGTATATATATATATATACATAATATATGTTTTTTTACATTATATATATTATATATATGAATAATATATATATATTTATTATATACAAAAATGAAATATATGTATATTTGTATATATAGTATTTATATATGTCATAATATATATAAATATATTTACATTATAAATATACTTTATATATACAATATTATGATATATTTTATATTAATATATGTTTGTTTGTGTGTTGTGTGAAACTTATCATTCTCCCTCATTTAACAAAATAGCAGATCATATATTTAAGTATTGTATATATGTTTTTGTCATATTTTTTTATTTTTTACTGGATTTTGTACAATTGCAAACTGGTAATTGGAAGTATTTCATACTTGGATCCTGACATTAACTTCTGTAATTTTTATCCATTTATATATTTTTGGCCGCATTTTAACCTTATAAATTATTTTACCATTTACATGTGTTGTATATATTAGTATCTAATTGTCTGTGACCTATATAACCTCTTCTGGCGAAACGTAATGTATACTGTGTAGCATAGCTTGATCCTTGTGCCTGATCCTTCTGTCAGTCGGATGGTGGTGAGAATTTTTCAATCACTCTTTATGGCTCCTCAAAATTATCCTCCTTCATCTTTGCAGGAGAACAAAATTGGCTTCAAAGACGACTAGATAAAGTATCTCAAACTCCCAGTCCAATACAGCAAAAGCATGATTGGCTGAAATCCTGAGTTTGCCAGATTATCCAGCGTTTACTAGACAACAGTAGCACTCTACTTCTTAAATCAATATCTGATGTTATTTATTCTGAAGATGTCTAATTAATTTTTGCAAATGTAAAGCAGTATACATGGATATGATTACAACAGAATTTAAATCCATGGTATCCAACACACACTGAAAACGTTGCAGCGAACTTGATAAATAAAAATATATTATATATTACAATGGTTCATTAAATATGATTCAAAATATGAGCTTCATGATAGTCAGATATTCTCTAATTTAGATACACCAGCATGAAAATAAGAAAAACTTGCAAGCAAATAAAAAATACTTTCTGATTCAATGGTCATAATAAATAATAAGTAAAAATATCTTTAAACCTCTTTCATCCTCTTACATCCTACAGAAGTTGAGAAAATAATCAGTTCAGCAGATTCAAAGCATTTTTTTTGCCAAATGTCAACACTGAGTTTTTAACAGTATTGCTACAAACAGAACTATTGACTTTGATCCACAACTTATCACACTAGAGCTGCTAAGCTACTGGAGATAATGCAAGCGGATATAAATCACATTAATTTGCCTCAAATTAAATCTAGCTTGTACAAACATTTTCCGTATCTTAATTTACACCATTGGAATAGTTTAACACAAATTCGACATCCCTAATAAACAGTGTAATCTTACAGCACAATGATTTACAGGTCGAGCGGAAAACGGCTTAGCGACATTTTTGTAGAGGCTATATTTCCGCGGAGAATTAATTCATCTGGAAACTATTAGGCAGCGTTACGTACAAATCGGCTGTTTAAAAACTAAATGGAGCAAATATAACATCGGAACCACTGAATCAAAAAATCGTAAGTTATTGTCACCAGATATAATTCAATTAATGTTAAATCAAAGTTAAATTCACTTTATTTTGGAAATTAAACACTATTTAATATTCAGACATAGTAATGTTTTCAAAATCTAAGTGGAGATCAGAAGTTACTTTTAACATTCTCCAATGTATTTGTTAATTATGTGTGTTGTATATTAATATATTAATATAAAATATAATATATTAATATATTAATTAATATATTGTATATTAATATATTTATATATTAAAACAAAATCTTACATAATTTACTTTAATACATATACAAATTATCTAATATAAATATTGGGATTTATAGATGAAACAATTACAACAAAAATCCCTTCATATTATCCAGTGGTATATAATTATACACCACTAATCTCTTCATAGTACCCAGAATGGTATGTAATTATATATATATATATATATATATATAATTCTTTCAATTTATATATAATTTTATATACACATAATGATATTTTAACGAAACTAACCACCTAGATCATAATTGTATTCTAAAACACACATGTTGGTGATTTTATCCCTAAAATTACATACGCCGAACGATGGCCGATTGGTTAGTGTGCTGGCCTTCGGTACCGGAGTTCGTGGGTTCGAATCCCACTGTGGCATGGATGTTCGTAGCTGTTGTTCGGAATCGGCTTTAAACTGTAGGTCCCTGTCTCATTAGCCCTCGTGTGCAAAACAGTAGACCGTAGCACACCAAACCAAACCAAACCCTAAAATTACAACCTTTAATGATATACTTTGTTTCTAAAGTAGCTGTGGTGCTCAAGTGGTCCTCATAATTAGAAGCAGGGACCAAATAGAAGACCCCCTACGGTCCGTCATTTACAAAGGTATAGTTTAAAATTTGAAAGTTATCCCGTAGAAGGATAAAGTGTGATCACGAACATATTTTAAGAGCCTAGCCACCATAAATGAATACGGCGATCTTTGACCTGCTCGAGCCCCGATCTTGCTACTTCTAGTTACTAAATTTCGACCTTTGCCGAATGCATTACAACCGTCCTTGTACTTTTAACTAAGCATAATCTTTATTAAGGGATTAATTACCCAGATTGAAAGCTTTGAGGGAAGAGAGTAGTAGTTTATAATACCAAAGGAGGAAATAATATGTATTGTTCTCAAAACAAAAAAATTACATAAACTGGTAAAGCTAACGAATACATACTATAGGAAAGTAAAACAAATTCATTTAAATCTATGTGTTCCGTCTAACTCCCTTATTGCGAAGCCAGCATATAACGAATAAAGATCTTAGTCCCTTGTAAAAATAATGTTACATTGACGTTGTGCTTGAGAAAGAAGAAACTAAAACTCATTAAGAAACACATGGAAAGTAGGTCTTGATTAAATGATTTTATACAATTAAATAAATGCCTAAGGAATACAACTGGAATCAACTTATCATTTGTAGATATCGAAGACTGCTCTTGAGTCGGCGTCGGTCCTAAAAACAATATAGTGAAGAATTTTCTCAAAAGGTTATTTCCGCAAGCCGTGGATGCCAGCCGTTTACCTTCTCTCTTCTGGTAACAAACTTGGCCGCTCAAACAATCCGACTTCTTCACCGAAAAAAAAAACAGGGGTCCACTCCAGAACGGCAGGGGTCGAAATCCCCCAAACCAACGGACACTTCTATTGGTTGGGAGAAGTCCGAAGTTTCTTTCTAGTTCAAACCGGTCCTGTTCTGGTATGTCTTTGACGATGACTCATGGGAAGAGGTAAAAAAGCTGAACAGAATGTAACTTATTGTTACATCCTTCCGTTTTCACCTATAGGTTTTGACTCTAATTTACTATTTTGTAGTGAAACTCCGAAATAATAGCAGTCAGATACCGCGAAATTTTAGTCGTCCATTGATTTATTTTTTGTCATTTTGTTTTGATTTGAAATCTTTACACAGTTTTTCAAAATATTATTTCGTAAGCAGATTTATAACAAAACGCTTTAAAATAAATATTTTCTGATATTAAACAAAGAACTGCATCCTTTTATTTTGGAATATCATCAGGATTACAATTATTTTTATATTAAAACAGTGAGTACTGGTCAAAAGTAAAATTACTTTATTTGCCTTCATTTTTAGTCAATCTAATCCTTGTGTTGATTTAGTAGACAAATAGTCATCATGGCCTACTAAATTAATTCAAATTTATTCGATAAGTGATTATTAAGATTTAATTGAATACGATTTAATTGACTAAGATTTAATCGAAGGTTTAAATTCATTTATTTAAATCGGCAATTATAATTTTATTTGTAGTGGAATATATAAACCGATTGTTGAATCGATAATCTATTAAAATTTAATCGGTAAGCCATTATTAAAATTTAATTGGCTAGCATTTAACTGATTCCAGTCGAATTAATTTCTTAAAGACCTTTAATAGATTTTCGTCACTATTGAATACATTTAGCCACTGAGAGTTTCCTTTGAAAGTATTATAGGTCTATTTTTGTAAAGAAGACGATTTTAACAGTGAATACAACTTACTATGTCTTTTACACCTATATGAAAACTCTCAAAATAGACAATTAAGGCTTTGTTTATTTTGTCCTTATAAATTTGCACAATTAAGAAAATTACATATATATTTAATTTCAAAGTGGTGTAAATCCTTTGCTCCACAAAATCATTATATCATTATATCAAAAACTGCACTACTTATTTATACTACATTTTTTAACTAATACGTTTATAAATATGACATAATGAAATTTAAAGCAATTTAATATTTAAATAATATATAATGAACCTATTAAGATACTAATATTTTTCAAACCATCCTATACCTTAAATACCTTCCTATAATATAAAATGAACTTACAATACTTTCACAGAAAACGACTTAATCAATTATACATTTTGTTAGATTTAACAATTTTCTTTGTAGATCTGCGGTAGTTCAGTAGGCATAGGTGTCGATCTCATCAACTGAGAGTTTCGTGATTGAAGCTCGTGATTCCGCCAAAATTCTGCCATGGTCATTCAGGATGGCTAGGGCACGTAATATATCTTCGTGATCGCAATGTTTTCCGAGTTAAAGAAAGATACCTCTGGAGACGGCAGGCCAAGACTGCTGTTTCCAGAGGTATCTGATCTGGTTTGCAGTTTCTGATTGGTCCCTGGTTCTCAAAGACAAGGACACACTTGGTTTGTGTTGCCCTAGGGCAGAAATGGGCAAACTACGGCCCGCCGGAAGGTTTTATCTGGCCAGCGGATATAATTTTAAGTTGCCTTTCCGAAGCAAATTAAAAGAAATATATATTTATACATTATATATCCATCTCCTTTCCTACTTTGCTTAAATATTATATCCCAAATTTATTATCTCACGCCCAGAAGATCAGCGGTATATTTGATTCTTATGTGAAGAAGTGTTTTCAACTTTGAACCTTAGAAAGAATAATTTCAAAAGTGGACTTACAGATGAGCATTTAGCATCGTTCCTTAAAATCCGTACATCTCACTTCAAACCTCAGTATAAAGAACTTTTAAAAAGGAAATCTCATTTTCATTCATCTCATTAACGTATTTAAACCATTAGGTACTAGTATATTGTTTTAAAATTTTAGAAAATTTATCTTGGCCAGTCAAACTTATTTTCTTTCGATTTTTGACCCATGGTCAAAAACTTTTGTTCATCCCTGGCCTAGGGAGTAATGTTGGCCGTATACGTGGTGTTCCCATAGTAAATTCCCGCAACAAATCCCATGGAGTTGTATGCTCAACTGCTTAACGAGTAAATGCCCGCCCGTTATCAAAATGAAAATTGATTTAAAAAAATTTTAATTATAGGTCTGATAACAATTATAGGTCTGAGAAACATTTAAAAACTTGAAAATAAAAGTTATTTAACCCCTTAACGCATTTGCCCCTGTCTGACACGGGCGAAATTCAAATTAAGCATGTAATAAAATCGTTTACACTTTGTTTGTATAACAATTTTTTTATATACTTTTTACTCTTTCCAAGCTCCCTAGTCACCCCCAAAACTGAAATTGCAAAATATAACTTACATTGTACCTATATATCCCTTTTCTGTGAAGAAAATGTCATATTTTATATATTTTTTTCTAAACCAAACTCGTGCTTTAAGGGGTTAAAACTTGAATTTTGAAATTGAATTTCAATACGTCTTCGAAGAATCTTTGGTGTGATTTTAACATTATAACTCTTTACATCCTATTCACTTCCTTCAAACACATATTTTTCAATATAACTATAAATTTTTATCTGACAACACAACTTTATAAACATTGCAAACAAACTCACAACTAATAATTCTTTCAAAGATGGATTTTGTATCTAATATATTATTTGCTGTTCTATAAAATTTTTCTTTGTGTTGAATACACAATGAAAGATCTACTCGTTTTATTTATGTCAATCGTAAAAAGCAGTATAAGCTATCCTTTTACTGTCAAATTTTCAGTGACATACCGTAAAAAAATATTTTATCTTGTAACTTTATACTTGATATTATTTTTCAGATGCTGTCAGTGCTATTAAATTCCCCTGTATTTTAAGGGTAGTAATTGCATTACAAGCAAAATTTAATACTGAAACAGATAAAAAATTACTGAAAATCGATACAGTTTAAAAAACGTATTTGTTGAGAAAGCTGATAAAAAAGCCGTGTCTTTAATGTGAAATTGTGTTAATTGAGTCTCACTCAAAATTAGCTTTTTGAGTGTTAGAAAACCGATTTACTGTTTAGGCTAAATTTTTTAACACAGGATAAATGTAAATCACTGGAAAAAATTTGCTGTTTAAATAACCGATAATAGTTTTTGATTTTTAATTTATTTTTATTTTTCTAAATTTATTTTTTATAATTTATTTATTTTATATATTTATTTTTATAATTTATTTATTTTAATTATTTTTTTTTATTTTTATCATTTATTTTTCTAA
Organism: Pardosa pseudoannulata; assembly: GCA_032207245.1. Classification (NCBI taxonomy): domain Eukaryota; kingdom Metazoa; phylum Arthropoda; class Arachnida; order Araneae; family Lycosidae; genus Pardosa; species Pardosa pseudoannulata. Next base: position 128,250,066 of record CM063508.1, on the reverse strand, counting down.
ATTACCCTTCGAGTAACCAAGTGAGGCTATAAAATGACCTAAACGACAGTATCTGCGAACACAATTTATTATGTTCTTTTAGCTTATTTTATATCATTATGAATTCTGAAGTTATCTGGAAGCGATATACAAATGTAAATTTTATATATGTGTGTATAAAATTTACGCATCACAGAACCAAAATTTTTAAAAAACGGGATTAAGTTTATAAGCATATAAGGATGTGTTGGTTTCCACACAAAAATTTAACTATGGTTCACCGTTTAACTTCATATGACCTTTCATATTTAAATTTTCCACATGGTCAACCAAAGGTTGGTCAAGTTATCTTCTCTCTATAGTATTAAAAAGAAATTTTAAAATATTTTAAGAGGAGATAAAATATAATAAAGAATTTTCTTCGCATGAGCATAGAAACTGAATTTGCTTGAAACATCAACACAATTTCATTTAAACCTCTAAAGCGTTGCTTAAATTTACACAATAAATTTAATGCAACTTCTATTCATATCAAAAGAGTTATCCCCGAAACATGAGTTGCATAAAAGAAGTATCATTTATTTTAATTACGCTGGTAATTTATCAAAACTTTCATTAATTACCTCCATTTTTCTTTCTGCAAAAAATGCATTATACATATTTCTGGTCTTTAAAACTATTTTTTAATCTGTTTTTGCATGCCTAGAAATTTAATTTTTGTTCATAAATGCTGATTACCCTTATATAATTTTCTCCTAATTAAAATGCAGATTGATAATGATGCAATCAAAAAGGGCATTGAGATTTCAGATTATTTTTCTTGTTTATGACTTATTTTTTACTCATAAGTTAATATAAATGAAAGGAATTTAATAACCACGGAGAAGATGGTAAATATATTATGAAATGGTTTTATGAAAATTGGAATTATTCTCCAGTTAAAGAACTTAAAATATATTAATACCAGTATTATTTTATAATTATCTCTCTTTCCAGACGTGCCATACATTAGTAATTTTAGATGTAAAGTTCTTAAATGTAAAATCGTGTATATTCTGCATTAATAAACCTTAAAAGTATAGAAACTGTCAGCAGTAACTATCAATATAATTGTATAATAGTATAGATTATCAATAAAAAAATTTAGATTATACCATTTAATGCTATTTTAACCTATGAGAGATTTTCTTTTATGTAGTTGTATTTCGGGGGCTTGGTGATACTTTGAAAAAATATTGACTCTAAGCTTTAATTTTTATAATAAGCAATAATTTAGAGAAATAAGTATTATCGGCAGAACTCTTACAAATAGACTATGCTTTTATGATGAGAAGATAATAAATGTTATAGTTGTAAACGAACTATAGTCCTTTTACAGGCAGGATTTTATTATGTTAATGCACCGGTTCACAATCTTAGGAAGAACTGTAACCATAGTGGTGACGGAGAGGAATTCTCATAAACCACATAATTTTAATAATAGGCGTATATTGAGAGAGACTAAGATCTAAGTAGACTAAAAATAGTGATCTCAAAATAATGCAAAAAAAATTAAATAACGTCCAATGAAATTGGAATACACACCTCTCCACAATTGTTCACTGATAAGAGATTAGATCTACAGGAAAAGATGGTAGTTTCAAGAGTTAGAGAAAGAAAGAGGACAAAAATAAAGGTGAGGTGCCCTCTCAGATACTCTCTGTTCTACGTTAATCTCAAAATAGTATGTGATGCTCCCTATACGCCACTTAAAAGCCTCTTATTTTAATACACGATTACTAACACTTTCCTTCAAGTTAATCATTTACGAGAGATTATTTCAAATAAATTGTTTATTAAAGTAAAATGTAATATTGTTGTGAACGTTATTGTACTTGTTCAAATTAACTATGTGTTTAAAAGAAAATTTTGTTGGTACATATAATATCATTTTAAAAGTTTAAAATTCACTTTATTGCCGTCAATTATTGTGCTCCCAAATCCATTACAAAACATAATTTCACTGTACTATATCTCGCCAGTTGGAGTAAGGAATTTAATTCAATTGAAACATGCTTCTAATAATAAGATAATTAAAATAACAGTTTAAATTATCTATATTTAACCCTATAATGCTATCCTGCTTTTGTCGAATTTTTTTATTGCTACTTATGCAAGACAATTTAAGAAAAAAACATTTTTACTTTAAAACAAGGATACACAAGTAAAATATATATGTTTTCCTTTTTAAAAGAGTGCTTCCTTTATACTGCACATTAAAGTGATTTTCAACTTATATAGTGTTTTATTTTCATTTCAAAATATCTCCAAGACGTAAGGATAGCATTCTGGGTTTTAAATACAAAACTAAACATTAAGCAAAATAAATGTGTATTTAATTAAATTTGTGTATAAAAACAGTATAAATAACATTGTCGAAATCCCGTTTCTATAAATTAAAATATCATATTCCAGTTAGCCAAAATTCGGATGGATTAATAATTTACTTTATTGACTTAGAAATGAATACATTAATTAAAAACAATAAAACTCTATCATAAATTCACTTAAAATAGATCTATTTTACTTAACAATTTTCTACTTAGTAATTTTATAAATACTTGCAATATGTTTCGCTTCAGTGTCAGTTATTGCTTAGAAAATATTGAAATGTAAATAGATAATATATCGCAGAGGAGTATCAAGTTCTCCTTGATACTCCTATTAAGAATTACAATTTACACTTTTATTGATATTAGCAATCTAATATCAATAAAAGTGACGTAAAGAGAGAGGCACTCATCATTTTGGAATTAACGAATCCGAAGTAGCATGGCATAGGCTATATGAATGAGTAGAGGTCACTTCTCCAGTAAAGCCTTTTAATCTATATGTCCAGCACCCTTTTACATCCAACTATCATCTCTTTAATCTCATTTCATCTCCTGTATATCTAATTTCTTTTCAGTATGGAATCATAAAGAGGTATGTCGTCCTTTACTAGCGGACAGTATTTTTTTAAAGATATTTTTATCTTGTTCTCTATTAATTCATGGAAATCTAGGAACTCCTCAAGACTCCTTAAGAATAAGACACACTCATTATTACAATTATTGGGTCTATGAGAGCTGTGACTCCTCTTCTCCATGTCTGAATTTCCTCCAAGGTTGTCAATAGAAGCGTTAACTTCATTGTATATAATAAACTTTATTACTTGTAAATGTCTTATATTTCGTTACAGTTCTAACATTTATTAGCTTTCAACCTTTAAGGAAAATGTCTAACTTTTAGCATTTTGTTAACAATAAAAAACATATAGATAATATTAAACCTTCATGCTGTTCATATATTTTTTATATTAAAACTTACATAATATTTTATACATTTAGAAAGACATTGTTGCAGCATTATACAAATATTAATTCTTAAGCTTTTTTATAATAAACAATAATTAAAAGTAAATAAATCTAGATACTAGTCAATGGCGTTTTCCAAACATCTTCCTTCAAAAGCTTTTGAACGATAGCCGACTGGTTAGGGTGCTGGCCTTCGGAACCGGCGTTCGTGGGTTTGAATCCCACTGTAGCATGGATGTTCGTAGCCGTTCGGAATCGGCTTTAAGCAGTAGGTCCTAGTCTCATTAGCCCTCGTGTTACTCGTGTTAAAGTAGACCGTAGCTCTCCAAACCAAACCAAAAACTTTCGCCATTGTCTTTATCTTCTAAATCACAAAGTTTTGCTGTACATTATTCGATTAACGTTTATATCCGTACATTAAATTAAATTATGCATTAACTTGTATTTAAATACACAAACATTAAGTAAAACAAATGTTTTATCATATAAATTTATGTATACATAACACTGTCAAAAAAACTTATGTTGTTCACATATTTATTTAGTAGAATAAATTCTAGATATCAGTTTTGTTATTATACTCTTTCCATTAAGACTCAGTGTCCTTCGGTGTTTCAGAGCCAATAATGTCTTCCAAATTAGTACCCTTGATTCAACTGTTTCTCAGAACCAATCATCAGTACGCTTCGGGAAATTACCTTCCTTTTTTCGTAGTTTTTCTTTATCTTATCTTGCTTAGCATTGTTTATCTTCATTATAAATAAACAATTCAAAAAGCATTACAAATAAACAGAATAATGATAATAATAATAGATCTTATATGATGAAAAAATATTAAGTCATGTTATACTTTTTAAAACTTTTGGATATGCTGTAGTAGGAAAAAGGTTAACACATTTCAGAATTCTTCAATGATCTTTTGTAAAATAATTCCTTGTTTTTTACTTGAAACTGATCAAAGATTTTTTTTTCAAAAAATTTTCGTTCAAAAATGTTCCCCATTTTTATGTCTTAATCTTCTCATTAATATATTTCTGTTGTACATTATTCGTTTAACGGTATTTTTTTTAATTCTAATGTCTGTCAACTCATTCAGATTAACACATCTTATTGTGGCATCGTGGTGCAGTAGGATCTTTCATCGAGGCTAGTTACTGATGTGTAAAGAAACCATAGTTTTAATTTGTTTAACATGTAAGTAACGTGTAAATATGTTAATTTTAATTTCAGACTCTAGAGAATTCTAGAACTTTTTACACTCTTCCTGTGTGAACATCTAAAAAGTCCTTATGATTTATACAGGGTATCCTAAAACGACCACCTAAACTCTGCCCAGCTAGATTTCTCGTTGGGAGTGCATAAAAGATGCCCAAAGAAGCTTTCCCGTACGATCCATAGCTTACAAGTAAGATACGAAAAACAAAGTATAACGTCACTTCCGGTACAAGAAAAAAACACTTTATTGGACATATCAACAACAGTCTTTGCATATCTTACAAAACTATAATGTATAAAACGTTGGCAGTGCATATGGCGTCATACATGTGCATGCGCGCCATGGAATGACGTTAAGCTGCACTTGAACTGGTATTTAAAAGGCTGCATCTTGCAGATACCGGTGGCCATATATTCCGTTCGTGACTACTGCGACATGTACCTGATGTACGGCCTATGTAATGAAAATGCCTTACGAACTGTTAGGGAGTAGGCCTGTGCATATACTGTTGTTGATATGTTCAATAAAGTGTTTTTTTCTTGCTCAGGCAATGACGTCATACTTTGTTTTTCGTATTTTTCTCGTAAACTATGGATCGTACAGGAACGCTTCTTTGGACAGATTTTATGTGCTCCCAACGAGGAATCTAGCTGTGCAGAGTTTATGCTGTCGTTTTGGGACACCCTGTATAATTTTCCCCTTTATTCTTAATAACTTATGTGTTTGAACGAATGACAATAAGCCTTTGTTATTACTCTAGTTCATAACTTGACGTTTACGTATCTTAAACTTTATCATGTAAATATTGGACCTCTATGCGAAAGTTTTTTTTCCTGCTACAGAGAACTAATTTAGAAACATATATGAAGACATCACATTAAAAAGAAGGCATTTTACTGGCTATTTCGTACGAATGGACTCTAGAAAAATACCAGGGTTACCCTAAACTGAAAATCTGAGGGCAGTCAACGAAATGGTCGTTCTAGACTAACAGGGCTACGAATATACAGAAAGAGAGAGACAATGCGGAATGGTCCAGCTGTGGTGGAGACAGAGACAGTCGGAGATGACAAGGAGATGGAGAGCTAAATTAAAGGCCTTATATGCCTCTGGGGATGAAAAGAAATAATGATGATGGTGATGTCTAGAGACTTTTTGGAAAAATAATTTACTTAATTCATAATAAGTTGAAAATTTACAAATAAATTTTAAAAAAATATATGAATAGACTTCAGTTTTTAATGCTGTATTAAAACAGTTATTCAGAAATTTTCAAATTCATTTTTTATAAACATTACTGAAAAAAAGGGTACAAACAGAGCTTCTAAAATTCTTCTTAAAAGTACTAATTAAAAGTATTAAAACATACCAAGCTTCTAACCTGAAACTCTTTAATTATGCATATACAGTGACCTCTCACTAAAGCAACTCTTAGTTATGCGTATATTTTTTCTAGCCCCGGGGAAATCCTATAGGAAATAATTATCAATGGCTCTCAGTTATAGACCTCTCTCACTTGTACGATGGTGTTTAGATCAATTAATAAATTGCTCCTCACTTGAAGGACGACAATCTAGCAAACGAATTAAATATCTTTCAGGAGCGTACTAGTTCTGTCAGATATCGATGATCTTTTACTATATATAACTATAGCTGAGAATAAATATATTAAAAAATAGATATTAGTGTGTTTGAAAGTAAAACTGGGAGGTAAATAATTTGGAGTTTACTTTTTATGCTTTTTAATGATTTATATACTTAAATATGTCTCTTAAAGTTCTTTACATCTTTAACGATATTGTATTAGATTTTTGATAGCTTTAAGTTCACTTTTAAATGAATTCAGTGAGTTTGAATTATGATATTTATAAAGCATATAAGCCGGCTCTAGTAACTTTATTCAAGAAATTTAGTTTCTTAAAATTTTATAATAGGAGTATGGGTGATTCCTCATTTATATGACTTTTTTTTCGGCCTTTGAAAGTCGTAGGAGTGAACATTCACTGTTATTTGAAAAGAAAATACAAATGAATAACTAAACACTCATCACTTTTTATTTTATATAAAAACCTTTTAATTATGTAAAAATATTTAAAAGGAGTTTTTAAACATTTTTGTTTCTATAAAATGAATGGGATTTCTTAAAAAAGCTCAAAATTTTTAATCAAAAGTGAAAACATATGACAGAAAATTAAACGAAGTTGCAATAAATTAATAAAGGAATACCGATAAACTACTGAAGCGTAATAAATTAAAAATATAAAATCAAAATACAGAAAGTTAAAGAAAAAAGTAAAAAAACACTTTCTCTTTGACAATTTACAAGTTTTGTGCTCTCCTTCCAGCTCTTTTAATCTTTGTTTTTCTAAAGATCTTCACCCTGTTGAAAACACCTAATACTTTTTCTTCCCTTTTATTAGTTATCGGCTTCCTCACTATCTATTCAAAGCTTTCTTATACTTACCTACTACGGTTAAACCCAAACCTACTTTTTTTAAAAACATTTCTAACGAAGTTACACAAAGTATTGGATTTTCACAATCAAACTTCTCTGAATAATCTTTGTAACATAAGGAATTTTACTGATTTGCATTGATATTTCATATTAATATAATTTAAGAAAGGTGAAGAATAAAACAACCCATAGTCAATTTTCTTTGAGAGACATTGCACCTTTCAAACTGAAAAGTTTTTGTCATCATTGACTATTTTTGATTCAATATATAATAAATGTTCTGCTCTAATTAGAATAGTTTTTTTTAGTAGATCATTACTAAAAGTCTAATTTCATATGAAAATTATTAGTTTTTCTGTATGACACAATATGTTAAAATATAAACGACAAGTAAATAGAACAAAATCCACACTACGTGAAAATAATTTCTAAAATATGTAAATTAAATTATTATTACACCAAATAGAAATTAACTATCTTTTTTATTCTGTGAACCTCGGTTATATAATGCGAATGATACGCTTTATTTTATAGCATAAGTGCTAAATATCAATAGATCTAATTTATTATTATCTTAAAAGATTTTTTTAACTTGTATATTCTAAAAATGTCACATACCTTTACGGTATAAAGGTATTTAATGAAATCTGAAAAAATGATTTTCTAATACACACAACATATATCATAAAATGACTTGCGGTTAAGTAAATTTCATTTATTTCATTTGGTGTATATTCTTTACGTTATTTTTTTTAAATATACTACTTGAAATGAAAATACATGAAAATAAATTTTAAAGTTAGTGAGTTATTAAGTATTTTTAGTTTATAATTAAATTATAAAAACTCATGCTGAAAACTTTATCTTGAAAGGTACCATCTACCCTTAACCTAACCCATAATCAACAACAAATATACCTAATTAATTAATCGGAATAGAAATTTATGATGAAAATTTTAATCTCGAAAGGTACTATTTTTCCACAACCTAGTCAATAATTAACAACCATTCTACCTACTAATAACAGTAAGAGGATTTATTAAATTTCATAACTACTTTCAAATTTTTAAATTAAAAAAAATATAATATACCATAAAGGAAGAAATATTTAAGTTGTTTAATAAATACGGAAACGAAAGGTTACCTTTGAAAACTTGATAAATTAGAATTCGAGTAATCCGCGAATCTTTTACAAAAGTTTTAAGGATTTAGGTTCTGACGTTTCCGTAGATTCTATAAAAATCCGAATGATTTATATTGTGAGAAGCAGGGCATTACATCAAAATCTCTGAACTAAAACAAATGATCGATGAAATGGGAAGAAAAAAAAGATTCTAGTATTTTACGGTGAATAATACCTGTTTGAAGTTTTTTGAAAATCGAGAGACTTTATTGTTGAAGAAAGTCTTCTAAATATACTTAACTTTCCTGAAATAGTTCTAGAAAATTGGTTAAGATCAAATTACTTTCGATGCAAATACTGTGTACCCAGTTATCAGAAACTGTTGCTTAACAAAAGTTGGAATAAGTATAAACTTTCTCCTTGGTTTTCTTTATGGTAAAATGAGTATTTTTTCAGTCGAAATTTCTTTGAGAAATTAACTAACTTTGAATCAGTTTAGAGATATCAGTTTTGTTACCTACAAATTAGTAAGTACTCTTAAGCATTGGGAAAGTACGTACAAGCTTTTGAGGAATAAAATAGGAATAATATTTTTGTAAACTCTTTAAATTTTATGTCATTAAACTATTTAATAATGAACAAAACGTCAAATTACTACTTAAACTTTTTTTATTATGATGTCATTAAATGTCAATCTTTAGCATCAAGAATGTTGGTAAAATAGTTATATTAAGTACGAATAATAGCTTCCGCGCAAAATTATTAAATGGTAGAATTGCTGTTTCCTTAGTTTTACTTTTGTTGCATCAGATATATAGACATATTACTATAGACATCTTATGTTATTAAATACTCTCCAATGAATATATTTTTCAAAATATACACTGTCTACCAATAAGTATTTTGGACACCTGTGATAGAGCAGAAAAACTAACTTGGTAGAGCTTTCACTAGAGGTAATTGCAGCGTGAACCCCTCAGGCCACATTTTCCACAAGTCTTTGTATTACAGCTAATTGTATTGTCTTCCACTCTGCTTGTAGTAGACATACAAGTTCCTTCATCGATTTTGGACTGGTAATACACCGCTTAATTCGGCTATCCAATTCATCCCAGAGGTTGTCGATAGTGTTCAGGTCTGGGCTCTGGGTAGGAAAGTCCATTCAATGTACTCCATTGGCCCCATACAAAGCCTTGGTTAACCTCGAAACATGACAACTGGTATTAACGTCCTGAGAGTAACAGGGTTACAACCCGTAAAACTGCCACAACGTAGGAAGCACATTGTCATCCAAAATAGTGCAGTAGGCATCGGCGTTGAGCTTACCATGAATGGGGACCGAGGGTCACAATCCATACCAGGAGAAACACCCCCAGACCATAATTCAACCTCCGCCGAACTTGACTGTTGGCACAATGCATTCTGGCAGGAGACGTTCTCCAGGCAGACGCCAGACCCGGACACTGCCATCCGAACTGTAAAGTGTGAACCTTGATTCGTCGTTCCAAAGAACCCGTTTCCACTGATCTACGATCCAATTTCGATGTGCTTTGCACCACATTAACCGAGCAGCGCGGTTGGACTTTGTGATCAAAGGCTTATGAGCAGCAGCACGACCATGAAAACCAAGCAGATGTACTTCCTTAAGGATGGTATTCATTAAAACAATACTCCCGGAGGCCTGCTGAAACTCCTCGCGGATGAGGCCATTGGTTGGGTGCGGTTCTTCCGAATTTCTCTGGACAGCACTCGTCGGTCTCTATCTCCCAGTTTCGTTTGGTCTGCAGACTCGGGGCATATTCCGAGAATCACCGCTCACCTTCCACTGCTTAATCACATAGGCCACTGTCGATTTTGGGTACTTCAGACAGCTAGATATCTCCCTTAAGGATCGACCACTTTTATGATACCCGATATTTATACCTTTCTCGAAATCAGAGAACTCCAAACTGCGCGTCATCTTGCATGCGACAAATGTTGATGCTGTTTCCTACACGATGTATACCGGCGGAGGTGACGTACCTCAGGACCTCAGCTATCGTCATTTGCATAGGTGTCCAAATACTTATTGGCAGTGTATACTTAAAGACAGTGTATGACCTTATATTCATTTATATACAACCAGTGTTATATTCGTAACTGAATGTAGCACTGGTTGACTGAAAATGCCATGGTTATTACAGTGCTGTCTTGCTTTGCTATTAATGTACTAATTAGAGCAGGGCAGAGTATTTAATCCTATTCCAAAAGGCTAAAAATAACGGCTTAAACTCTCTTTTACAAAAAAGTTTTAGTAATTCTATTTTTGAAGCTAAAAGTGAAAATATCTTTAATAGCAGACACCGCATAAGAGGTATGCTAAGCCATTTTTTATGTGTTACAATAAAATAACGGTGTTAATTTCATACAATTCGCTCTATCGCATTACAGTTTCAATCAAAAGAAGATATAGGATATTCGCAACTGTCTTAAGTTCAATAAAAGATAGGGAAAGAAATTTTGATTATTCTTCCACAAAAAAGATCCCCGGTACCAGAAAAAAATGTTTCCTATTCTTTTAAATAGTATTCCTGTTTCACAAGATTTTTAAAAAAATATTTTTTTTTCCATCTTCACTAAGGATGTTATCCGACTTCTAGTGACAGCGCAATTCCTTCATGTTCTAAGTCATTACGCTTGATTGAGTATTATAAACTGCAAAAGAGATCTTCCAAAGAAAAATGTACATGTTGTCGTTGCAGAATCAGGACAGAGAAGGATGACACGAATTCTTCAGATAATTAAAGCTTGTTTTGAAGGCAAAAAAATTTTTAGACTCCATGATACTTAACAGTACCTGAAAATGTCTCGTGTAGACTTTTTTTTCCAATTTCTATTTATATGATGAAAATATTTTAGAGGTTCCAGCTTTTACATACAAACAAAGTCCTGCGCAGTAAGGCACAGAAACTAATCTCCTGGATGATTGAAAATCTGTGAACTAATCACTTGCACCAGCTAAATGGTCAAAACCATTTTTTTATTGTACTGTAAATATTTTTATGAAATTGTTAAAAATTAATTTTGTTTTTAAATTGCTCAAGTAATAATAGATTGACTTTCTATAAATTATTTCTAATCTCAACAAAGTCTTCTCTTTATTGTCAATTTATGTTCCTTTCTCTTGTTAATTTTCAATGTACATGTTTTTCAAGATGTTTGTAACGCTCATTGGTACAATAGTACAAATTCAAATATCTGTACAGACAAGTGTTTGTTTTTTATCACTTCCGGGGCTGGAACCATGCTTGGAGACCCCCCTCTCTAAGTTGAATTATGTAAAAGCATCTTTTTCCTAATATTATCTTGTAACCCATTTAACATCACCTAACTAGGGCTTCGTTCTAGTTTTGGTTTAATTTTTAATCTTCTTTCGCTCGTTTTAACCTTTTTTTTTTTTTCTTACTTTAACAGCCGAACGATGGCCGAATGGTAGAGCGCTACTCTTCGGGACCGGAGTTCGCGGGTTCGAATCCCGCTACGGGCATGGATGTTTGTAGCCGTTCGGAGTCGGCTTTAAGCTGTAGGTCCCGGTCTCATTAGCCCTCGTGTGCAAAACAGTAGACCGTAGCGCTCCAAACCAAACCAAACCAAACCTTACTTTAACATTAACAGCAAGCATTATGCTACCTTCCTCCAGGGTTTCGTTTTAGTTATTTAAACTATGGACTTTTTTAAATGATAACTCACGACTATATTCTCTCATTTAAAAAAAAAAAAATTTCTCTCTACTGTTGCGGAGTGAACTGTTTCGTGGTAAACATTTGAAAGCCTAATCCTTAGGGAAGGCTGTTTGCCACCGAGGGTTTAAAAAAAAATTTAGAAATGTATCGCGTTTGATAAACATTGATGATTTATTTTTATAATAGGATCTTGATTTTGAGCATATTTTTAGGGAACATAATATGTAAAGACAAACAGCGAATTTATTTATTTCCATTAAGAATTAACCTTTTCGAGGTGGGAATTTTATCGACATTAATGTAGATATGATAAAATAAGCTTTAGTGCTCTCCCACTTTTGAGAAAAAGAAATATAGCCTTCTGGAAGTAAGGATATAAAACCTGGGGTTGATAAAGATATTTCTGATGACAGCTGAATAAAAGACAGTAGAGAGAGGAAGTTCCAGCTTGATTTTACAACCATAACCGTCTTTTAAAGATTTCACGTTCCGATTGAAATACCAACGGCCCGACCCGAAAGGGATAATACACCAATTTAATTCTTTGAGAAATTTTGTTATAAGAAATATACATTCTAGTACTAACAAAAAGATCTATTACTTCTCAGTCATAATGTCTGAAGAATTGACTAAAGAACCATATAACTTATATTGAAGTATGCATTAACCATCCATGAAATATAGGTAAAGACATATAAAAAACCAATTTATTTTATGTACTGCCTCATTCGAATATAAGGGAATCTAGGAAAACTAAGAGAGTATTGATTGAAAGTTTAAAGTAATAAACTTTATCAATCAGTAATGATATTTTATCAATATTTGTATTATTATCTTCGAAGTTTGTATCCATATGAGGCAACTAGTACAAACTGTGAATAGCTAAAAAATTGAAAATTATATTCTTACATTTTAGTGCATACTTTACTCGCTAATATACTAATAACATTTACACTTAATAATTTTGAATTATAACATTTAAGATTTAGAATTCAATAGTATCACATTGAAAAACAGTAAAAATTATAAAAGTGTTTCATACATGAACGCAAAACATAATTTTATAATAAAAATACATAACACTCGTATTTTAATTTCCTGTAAACTTTTTTAAGATTAAAAAATGGTTTTAATATAAATGAGGGAATTATTTTGTTTAAAAAATATATAAAACTTTGAGATTATTCTTTCTCCCAGAGTGCAGTAAGTAGATAAGGAATTTCTTTCATATTCTCTAAAATACACGGAATGCTTTTATTAATTAATTTTGATAGTATTTCAATTCGATATGTTTCTAAATCTAGTCATTTAAATTGAAAACTATGAAATTACTTCATTGAGAATTCATCAAATCAGATAAATCTATTCAAAGAGAAAATAATGTCTTCATACTTTTTTATAACTTTAATACCAATAATGCATTCTGGTGTAAAAGTATTATAAGTCACAAAAGTATCGATTGCAGAATAATGCAAGGAAAAGTATTCAATAAAAATACCTTTTATTATTATTAGATATTTAACAACAAAAACTTATCAATAAATTTAACTGATAAGCCATATTAGTTGTTGCCCCGAAATAAAAAAAAATAAACCTTAAATAAAAATACTTTTTTTTTTAAATTGCTCATGAATATTTGAAAACTTACACCTTCTATTTACTATCATTATTGCAATGTTATTTTTTAAGTTTTTCAGGAAGATTCAGGTTTGCGGTCAAAAAAAATGAAATATCTTTCTTTTTAAATATTTAGATATCAAACTATTCATCAGTAAATTACTGATAAGGAAAGTTAAATTTCGTGGTATTTATTGATATCTAAAAATAATTAATTTATTATATATTATTAAAATACTAGTATTTTTTCAATCTTTTTTTCTTGTTTTTCCCTTTTAATTATAGCAGTTCAGTTTGGTGTTCATTAAACTGTAATGATATTGATAAATCCCTTTTCACTCCATATACTGTATTTACGAGTGAATGAAATAGCTTTTTTTATAAATATTTAAAAATATCAAACTATTCATTAGTAAATTACTGATAAGAAAATTTAAATTTTGTTTGAATTATTGATATCTAAAAATAATTAATTTATTATATATTATTAAAATATTAGTATTTTTTCAATCTTTTTTCTTATTTTTCTTTTTTAAATCCAGCAGTTCAGTTTGGTGTTCATTAAGCTGTAATGATATTGTCAAATCACTTTTCACTCCATATACTGCATTTACGAGTGAACGAAATAGCTTTCTTTATAAATATTTAAATATCAAACGCTTCATTAGTAAATTGCTGATAAAGAAAGCTAAATTTTGTGGGATTTATTGATATCTAAAAATAATTATTTTATTATATATTATTAAAATACTAGTATGTTTTCAATCTTTTTTCTTGTTTTTTTTAAATCTAGCAGTTTAGTTTGGTGTTCATTAAATTGTAATATTGTCAAATCACTTTTCCCTCCATATACTGCATTTACGAGTGAATGAAATAGCTTTCTTTATAAATATTTAAGTATCAAACTATTCATTAGTGAATTGCTGATAAAGAAAGCTAAATTTTTTGGGATTTATTGATATCTAAAAATCATTCATTTATTATATATTATTAAAATATTAGTATTTTTTCAATCATTTTCTTTTTTAAATAATGCAGTTCAGTTTAGAGTTCATTAAACTGTAATGATATTGTCAAATCCCTTTTCACTCGGTATACTGCATTTACGAGTTTATAACAAACAGCCTTCTTGTAAAAAAAATGACTCAAAACTTTTACCTTATACTATCAATCTTGCCTAATATTCTCTAACAATATTAATTCATATTACAAAAACTAGACAATCTCTATGCTTTTGTCAACATAACTGAGAATTTTCTAAGAAATGTTAATTAGTGTATATGGTCTTCGTCCTATTTCAGCAACAATTAGCATACGATATGCTCATTAGAATATACATGCTCTCGGTTTATAAAAGAATTTTAATTTACCAAAATAAGATGTAATTTTTTTCTTACAAAGTTTTTTTTAATGAAAATAATATTGCGCCTTACGTGGATATTTGTGCCAGAGTTACACTTAAGGAGCAAAAGAGCGACATGCCGCTCTGGAGTCGCACTTTGCCGACCACTGTACTAGCATATTAATTTGACTGTTATCTACTCCTTGCATTCAATTCAGAAAGGTTATGAAGAAATACAAGAGCAAAAAAGCATGAATGTTCTAAGCATTAACAAAAAATAAAGGTACAGTATAAACCTTAAAAAATACTTTATTTGAAAATAAAATCATGCCTGTCTTGTCACAATACCCAACATTTAATGTAAAATGTATTCTATATCTACCATGACAGTGACTTTTCTTTAGTCTAAGAATAAGAAGATTATATCATTCATCTGAATCCTAGACAAGTCACAGTAAGAGCTACCGATGCAGACGAATGATCAGATTTAGAAACATTTCTTTGGAATAAAAAATAACTTATCTTTTCCTAAGAATCCTACAAGACATGACTTCCTAGATCCAGTACTTTGAAAATAACAAAGCCTTCTATTTATCCTTAGTAAAATCTTTCGAGTATTTATACTATATAGTAAAATTTAAGTTCGTACTTTTTATATATTTCACTTTGAATACATCTAAACATCGTTGTAAGTATATAAAAATGCTCTAAGTTATCTTATTCCCAACATTTTATGTCAGTTGAAAAAAATAAGTTGATTAAGATGTGAGATAAAATTTACATGCAACACCAAAATCAAATTTATTTCTGCACTTCAAATGGCACGGATTGCAAATGCCAGCTTTAAGTACTAACGACTGTCCACAATCAGTAATAGTGCATCCTGTGTTTAAAATATGAATGTGAATTAAATTATATGCACGGGAAGGAAAAGTGACTATTAAACAAAGAGTTACAGTTCAACAACGCCAGAGCGAAACTGACCTAGAGGCGACAGCAAAGTGAGTAACCTTCCTTCGACTTTGGCATATCTTCGAACCGAATGTGGTCCTATTAGAATAATGGCCTAAATAGAATATTATTTTGTTTTTACACCTTTATTTATATTCAAAATAAACAAAATTCAGCAGAAGGAATTAGTTTTTATTCAATTTTGTATTATCTTATGAGTATTCTTCTTATAAGCGCGGCTGGCCTGGTCGGTCTCATCTTAATAACTGTAAATATTTATTTTGTTTTCTTTAATATGTCTTGGCTCTGTTGACATAAAAATGACTGTTGCATGTGAACCATTTATATTTATCAACAGTGATGTTTCAGAATCAGCCATATAAAGGATTCAACAATGGTTATAACATTATTGACTGAGAATCTTTAATATCCCTTAGCAATACATCTTTACGATTACAGGTAATTGTAATATTTCTTACATTCGTCATTTTTTAGTTCAATTATTTTATAAAGGAAAATATAAAACTAAACGAAACCGTATGAAGTTCGCAATAACTAATATGGATAAAGATGGTGAAAGGACCATATCACCCTATTGATTAAAGAGCAGATGTGATGCATTAATAGCTTGGTTTGGAGATCTATTGTCAAATTTTATAACACAAGAGCTAAATATACTAAAATTGACCACAAACTACAACTTAAAGCTAAAAAAAATGGTTGCAAAAATTCATGATAGTAAGAGTTTGGATTTGGGAACTGCATTACCTAAAGAATGATAAATTTCTGTGAATCATGCTTTATATTTCATAGTTGTTGACTGCTGATTGTACTGCTGATTACAACCTTTTTCTATACAGACCTCTGTGTCCAAGTGGTTAATATGTCCAAGTGGTTAATGCATTAAGTTTCTTTGAAAAAAGTTTTCATTCATATCTACTTTAAGGTGTTGTGGACTTTTAATTTCTATTTAAATATTATGTTTCTCCATAGTATATAAGTCTAGAAATTACTAGACTATTCTTTAATCTAGTGAAAACGATTATTAGAATATTCCCTTACTATATTAAAGAGCAAATAGCTTAGTGTGTTAGTTCTCAATTCTTCCGCACAAGTGTTAAGCAACAAATAAAAAGCTTAAGTTCATGATATTACAGTTTTATATTTATCTTACTGATACCTACAATAAAATATAATTAAAACTGGTGTAAGAACCACATCGGCACGTTAACCAGAAAGTAGATGAACTGTAGAAGAAATTTGGTTTAGTTGGTTTGCAAGGAAACTTTTCTACACAAAGGCTTATTTAACTGATTAGATTTGGAGCTCTAAAAGGTTCATTTTTTTCAATACGAGGTCTAATTACACCTAATTTAAATGGAATTTTCAACTAAAACCTGATTATAAACGACTACAAATATTCATACCAGCAGTAAGATATGAATACAAAGAATCTATTTTCAAAATATTGAATTAAACTTTTTCAGTGAAGTGCATTTAATGCTTCCGGTGGGATGTCAGTCCCTATTGACTGACAGACTTGTAGACTTTTTGTTTTGACGGTTTCTATTCTTTCCACTAAAGCAGGAGCAAGCTAGCATGTGGTACCGAGTGCTCAAGACATTTAGAGGGTATGAACAGAAGATTTATTTGTTTCAACTTGTTGATCCATATGAAACGATCAGTTAGAAAAAACTACGGAAATGTAAAACCCTATTTGATTAGTGAAGATTTGATTCTCTCAGTGATATTTAAAAAAATCTGTATATTCTATGCATTATAAAATATGTTTATTGCTGATTAGTATGACTACTGGAATAGTGTAGATGGCATTACCGTATTATTTTCTGGTTATATGTATAGATGTTTTATCTCATAGATAACTAAGCCTTTCTCTAAATTTCTTTTCCAATTTTTTTATAATCATATTCATTCTACTAATATTTTTCAATATATTATAAGCATATTCATTCTACCAATATAACATTTTTTACTTACATTTACAACATGCAACTATTTTCTCACAAAATGTATTTCTATTCATTAAAAAGTTATTTAATTGTAAATAAACACTCTTATCATCGTTTAGTTTTATAGGAAATTATACAGAAAATTATTAAGTTGTTGAAGATTACCTATCTATTGTCAGTGTAGTGTGCGGTTTTGTTTATTTAGTGGATTAATATGAGAGCTTCCTAGCGAAATGCGATAAAATGGTATAATTTAATTAATTGTTTACAGGCCAGACTACAATATTTGCATCAGATATTGCAAACATTACGTAATGTCACTATAATTCTCCCAATATCATAGGATGTTATTACATGCAATGCACTGTGAGAGTTCGTGAAGTGTAAATGATATTATCGTTTCATGTGAACACTTCAAAACCTTAAAGATAGAATTTGCGTTTATAGTCTACTTAGTGGAAAATATATACCATAAAACTATTCTCATAAAACTAAAACACATAGAGGGAGAAATATATGAAAGCAAAGTTTAAAGAACTAGAGAAACTCCTTTTCGGGATTAATTTTAAATATATGCGCAATCATTAAATGAAAAATTACAGTTTAACTACCATTTGAAAGCTTTAGTAATCGTCGTGCATGCTTTATATATTAAATGAGTTTGATCATTAAAAGATCTTCTAACTAACGTTAAAATAAATGCTCTCCAAGAGTATAAAAATGTTTAAAAAAAACGTTACATAGTTTTATGCCTTTTGAAGAAACGATTTACTATGACTAAGAAGAAAGTAATCAATAGTTGAGAACAAATTGAGCTCCTTAATGATTACTTTAAAGCAAGCCTTTTTGAGTTCGAAATCTGTAATTATAAATGTGCTACAAAAAAAACTTTAAAGAAAATATTTTAATTAATAAAACAGTGAATTGTTCCTCTTTTTATGTACTATATGTATGTTATGCAGTGGCTGTTCACACATTTTTAGACGATGTATATTGTAGTCACAAAACTAAGTTACATAAAAGTCTTGTGTTTGAAATCTATTGATATCCCTCTATTTGATAGCCCTTATTTTGAACTATCTTGCTACATTGTAATTCCCAGAAAAATAATTGCTTTTGAAGCGTCAGAGGAGGTATTCTATCCCATTCCACCTAAACAGCTTTCCAGAGTCCTGTAAGGGTTGTGGGACGACGTTTGAATAATGCAGATTTTAAAAGTCCGAAACCACAAAAATCCATAGGTCATACATCGAGAGATTTAGTATCAGTGTAGGGTATGGCCTTGATACCGGTTTTTTATTCCATTTCTTTTAGGAAACTTACAGTGGATTTTGGTGTGTGACTACTAGCTTTGTCTTGATGGAGTTCCACAGATTGATGGCACTGCGGGTAAAGCGATGGATATCGCTTTCATTCATCATTTTCACTTTCATTCATCTTTTCATTTTTCGCTTTCATTCATCTGATTTCATTCAGAAAAATTGGCTATAAAATGTGTTCCTGGTAGTATTTGGAGTTAATCTTGACATTTCTTTCAACTCTCTTTATTTTTAACTTGCCATTATACGAAAAACCAGTAACAATCATGAAACTCTTAGAACAATATTTCGATTATGATTATTTTAACCATGTACTTAAAAGTATCACTTTAAAAGCCTTGTCACACACAACCTGCACGTATTGAAAAAGAAATAGAATTAGTTTACAATTCCTTTTCCAGTTAAAAATAGACGTATTTCTAGTATGTTAGCGAAACACTTTCATACGGTTAAAGATTTTTAACATATCAAACGTAATCAAGTATATTACTTGAAAACATTTCGATAACATCCGAGAAATCTTAGCATTCTATATCGGTAACAGGAATTATTAAATGATACATTGCTTTTTCAACGAGTACATACGGACGGGTGATAGGGCATTAATCCACCTTATGCGATTGTACTGTTTGAATTTAACACTCTTTTTTGGCATCCTGATTGGTTCTACATAAAAAAGCTTATATGCGTTCGATATATGACTTCATTTATTGTCTACATTTTTAGTTTTTTGCAACATATGGCAGGATATTCGAGTTTTTAATAGCAATATTTTTATTTATAAAATAAAGATGATCACAGTTGAAACGTCTTGCTTTATTTTTATTTATTAATAGTGTGGGAAATTTCCCGGCATACTAACTGCGAACTCACTGAAACAGTAACGAACGAACTTAGTGTCGGTGTTGATGCCTCGAGTGTAAACAGGACGAGATGAACGCTCGCTAGCTATTCTTTTTACATGTACATAGTTTTTCTGTAATTCCTTTTAAATGTATCCGGTAATGTAATAAATTTTATTTCTTCTTCTCAAATGTATTTTAGCATTTAATGCCAAATACGGAATTCTCAAGGTGCTTATCAAAGAACAAAACAGCCCGGCCCGGGACAAATTGGCGAGAAGCAGTACCATTGGAAATTTGAAGGTAAGTCTTTTTACCTATTTTTGATTTAATTGTACTGTATCTCTTGCGCTTTTTCAAATAATATAACTGCAGCGAGCGTATTATATACGCTTTGTGCTTATGCATTAACTGTGTCTTAAGTGTATGTGGATACCTTGTATATGTTAAATGATGTATAGTAAGAGCACTTAATGACAATCAGGAAAGTACTATGAAAAGTATTGCAAGAAAGCTTATAAATACGCCCAAATTAAAGTGACTGCACAAAACGTATATATACGCCGAGCAGTTAAGGGGTTAAGAAAATCAAAGACTAGAAATTAATACTAACCAAATATGTTTATTCAAATAAACTTTTTCGTTCAAATTCACCAAACATAACAAACTCTGCTGATAAAATGTAAAGAAAAATATCATATAATCTACGTTCATGTCAGAGATTAGTAAAACATTTTAATAAAACATCTAAACATTAGTTTTATAAAAATTAACAGTTATATTACACATTTAAATTATAAAACCGTGAAATGTATCCTAAAACATTTATCACATTTAATAAAACTCCTTCAGGCGATATAATTTTTAATACATGTTTTTGAACCCACTTTTATGTTCTTCACAAAAAGCAAATTATTCAGAGTGTTTGAGCATTGAATTCTCTATTCTTTCTGTTAAACTGAGATATTTTATTTTCACAGAAAATATTCTTAAAAAAGCAACTATTTCTTTGCAAGAAAATATTTTTTAACATGCTTTTCCGTCTCAAAACGAGATGATGAATAGCTGATGAAGAGAGCTTTAAAAAAACAAGATATGTAAACGAAGGGAACAACGCATTAAAACTTTTGATTTGTTGGGTTTCAAAAGGAAGTTATTGAAACTAGAAAAATTATTACAGAAATTTAACATTTTTCTGATTTGTATGCAGTTCATCTCGCTGTCTTGCAATGCTCCATTAACTGCGTTAATTGAACATATTGATCTCTAATAATTTAGGTTTTTCTGTTACATATTTCTGATTTACATTTTTCTGAAATCTTTTTAAGAAATATTATAACGCATTGTAAAGATTTTTTCAAATTTTAATATCTTAAATTCAAATATTTTTCTTAGTTTCAATTTCAGTGCATGATCAAAACTATGTAGACAGAGTCTTATACAAAAATCCTTTATTAATATGTCTGATACCTCCTAAAAATTTCTTACTGCATGTTTATCGTGTATCTGTTTTTACACGACCCGATTCTATGTTTTTTATTACAAGAAGCGATCATATGTTAATAAAATTATACAAAAATATGGTTGATTTTCGAATTCTATTCTATTCGGCTTTATATTAAGTTTGGTTTGGAGTGCTACGGTCTACTTTTTTTGAAACACGGGGGCTAATGAGAACGGGACCTACAGCTTAAAGCCAATTCCGAACGGCTACGATCATTCATGCCACAGTGGGATTCGAACCCACGAACTCCGATACCAATGGCCAGCACCTTAACCATTCGGCCATCGTTCGGCTTGCTTTATATTAGACAGCTATAAAAGAGATCAGATCTTTTTTATTTCTTATAAAGTAAAAACGACTTCAAATGGGTAGGGCACTGCTCATCGGTATCTTTGTAGATTCAAGTCCCACTGCTTGGATATTCGTAGACGTTCGTAATCTGTTTTAGTTTATAATCATTAGCAATTATGTTAACAAAGTGGACCGGTAATATTTATCCAAAATAAATATCTCTTATAAATTATATTTAATTGTAATATATACACTCACTGACAAAAATATACATAGGCACGAAAGTGGTAAATCTGGAAAAAATTGCGGTACTCTTTGATTAATACTTTCGTGGGTCATTTATTTCCACACAACATTTTCTTAAACAATTTTCTAATTCTAATTTTATTCAGTTGATCGAACAACTGATGACAGCTCAAAACTAAAGTGGCAATTAGTCTGATCCTTATGAAAGCAAGGCTATATTAATGGGTTTTGCGCTTCCCCACGTGTATTTTGTGAGTTCGTGTAGATAGTAATCTTTCCAAGGCCCACGAAGGGTTAACATGAAATAAGCAGTAAAAAAATGTTTATACATGAAAAAATCTAATTAAAACATAGTTTCACTTTTTGGAGCTCTATTCTACTCTTAACAGAGGGAATTGATGATTATGAATTTTTGTAAACGTAAGCCATATTGGAGTCATTAACAAAAAGGTATTTAAATCCAAAAAATAAATAAAACTGACATTGATTGCCCCTTACCCACATAAAATGTTTAGAGTACGTTACCGTGCTTTCAACAAGTCGATCAACTACCACAGTCTCAAGTAGCATTATTCCTTCTGTAAAGCATTTTACAACTCTGTGAGTGTCTGTGGATTAAAAACGTATAAACACAGCATGTCGAGTTTTGCTAAGTTATACAATTTTATTGCTGTGGGGTTACGGTCATGCGTATACACCAGCCATTCAATACTGTTCTATCACAGTCGAAACAGACACCACAATGATCTCTATGTGGACGCTATGAATAAGTATAGTTTATGAAATTAGCTTATAATCATAATAATACACTAGCTGCTAAAAAAATAGCACAGCGTAAATCCGGAAATATTTGCCAGGCATTTGATTGACATGAAATGCAGCAGTAGAAAATATGTTTATTCGGGAAACAAAATAAAGTTCATGTAAAGATGAACATATTTTCAGTTTTCATTAGCTTAAGTCATATTAATCCAAAAAAAAATAATTAAAACTGATATTGATGACCTCTTCCCACATAAAATATTTATAGTGCGTTACCATGCTTTCTACAAGTTGAACTAAAGTCGTTACAGTTATTAAAGAAAAGATGTTTAAATAAAAAAAACAATTAAACAAAACTGATATTAATAGGGTATGTGAACACTTATCGACATGTTATTATCTTTTTATAAAAAAAGGGTAAATTTCTGCAGAGTAAGATCAGTCAGTCAATTTGGAACTTCATCCAGATACCAGAGAGTTGTCACAGAATCCCATTTTAAGAAATGTGCAGCTCGGTATGATGTCCGAGCGAAGTTCCTGTCCATGATGTGCTGCTCCCACCTTGGAATGCGTGTCGTTCAGTAATGTTTTCGAACCAATTGCTTGTGCTTACTTCTCCCCAGACTTTTACATGATTTTCATCCGATTGCAATGAGGAAAATATCAAAAAGGTTATCTGCGAATACGTCAGGTTTAATTGCAGAATTCTGCTTTCATCCAAAATATTACCCTCATCATATTAATGTAGAAAAACATTGAATCAATAAAAAAATGTTTTACACTGTCTTAATAATCTTTTTATACCTAATAAACTTGATATACTTAAAATAAATAGTATATATGGAAAACTTTTGGCTGTATTATGAAAATTTTTTATTCTCTTAAATGATAGCTAATTTAACAACATGTGTTTTCCACGTTTTAAGTGAAAATAAATATTTTCTCGTTAAGATCTTCTACCGAAAATTCCATTGAAATTTATGTATGATTATAAATATTTTTGGTTTAATTTATTTTCTGATAAATTATGCGTCACTTAAAATAAAGAGAGCGATATACATTATTTTATCAGCCATGTCATGTACCCTTTTAAAAGCCCTTTTGTGGGCTGTTTTAATGTATATATTGAAATATTAGAAAAAGTCGTGGCTTTCGAAAGTTCTATAGAGAAGGGTAAAACTTGCCGTTTTCTAAGAGTTAAAAATGCGAAATTTCTATACACAAGGTTCCGTAGATTAGGTATGATTATGGCACATATAAACATATCCACATTCATATTTATTCACAGCATTTATCCGATTTCGGTAAATAAAGGATTTTATTCAAACCAAGTTATGAGTCCCCTTAAGGTAATTTTATTAGTTTTCATCTCAATATAATATCCATATGACTATCAAAAATGAAATGTAAATAAGCAATATTTCCCCTATAATTACTGGATATTCAATTTCACCACTTTGAAAAAAAGCATGTGTGCTTCCATTAATTTAATGATCATCTAAGGAAAAATTATTCAGTTCTATTTGTTTTAGTGTCGATATTTTTATCTACTTAAAGAAAACTTTAAGATTTCATTGTGATTTGGTTTAACGCTTGGTTAGTATTATAGAGAAATTATGGCGCTTAAGATCATTACTCATCGGAAAGATTTATCTATACTTTTAGAAACAAAATTTTTTTGAATCAACTGTAATTTAAAAGCATGACAATATGATATATGGATTTATCTCAAGTTTGATCTGTGATCATCACAAGATTTCATATTTGATAAATGAGATATCGGTGAAGTTTGAGAAACTTCTTTGGATTAGGAGACCACAAACTAAAGAAATTTATCTTTCTATAAATATATGATATGATTGAGAAACAAAATTATCAGGCCGCATTAAAAAAAACTTTCTAGTCATTACTCCATACAATTTTTGGTAATCTACGTAATTAATTTCAAACATGAATTTACATACTAAAACAATTTTTCTTTTTCTATACAAAACTTAGAAACTTATATGGCTTTTGTTTCTCTGCAATATTTATTTTGAAATTAAAACTGCAAATGTAGATAACATTTTTATTACATGCAGGTTTATATTATACGAAAAGTTTTAATTTTTACAACAAAAATTATATGCTAAAATAATCAAAAAATAAAAGTTTAATAAAAGTCCACAAATTGAATCCATATATCTTAACTTTATCTCTTTAATAGAATTTCTAAGAATATTTTAACAATATTATACTTCTTTGAACAGCATAAAGACTCCTTGAAAGGTTTAGGATATCATATAATATTACTTTAACTAAATTAATTAAAAACCAATTACAGTGATTAATGAAATAAGCCAAAGGGATTTTTCCTAAAAAATAGAAAAAATTGCTATTTCATAAAATACATAGATTGAATATTAATGAACTCACACATCTTTTCTATAATCCTTATTACTCACATTCTTACAATTATTAAATAAAAGAATTAATCTTCTGTTTTTTTAATTTAATTCCATAATTAATAAAGTTTATTGTACAAGCAAGATTATTTTCTAGGGCACTTTTAATCACATTTAGCTGGCCTCTCTCATTGAAAAAAATTGTTAGCAACAAAACGGAATCATAGCTTATTAGTACAAACTAACATATAGCCCGTCATATGACGGTATCAGTAATTTTTTTAATTTTCCAAAATTATAAAGTACCCTATGAGGCAGGTAAAAGATGTTTTGTTTTCTGGAGGAGAATTATCTGGTAAAAGCTTAATAATTTGTTTATCTTCATGTTCCTCTAAAGTATCCAATACTGTGAATGCAGTTTAGAAAGAGGATTCAAGTTTTCAGGTACGCCGGAATTATCGAAAGTTCTTAATATTTTACTACAGTAATTAATGAAAGTCAAGGAAGGAAACTATCATTTTATACCCTGGATAGATAGAATTTGTTGTTAATAACGGTGATAAAATTTTCATTGCAACAAATATTTATCGATGATTAAATTTAAAATTATCACATGTACCTAATCTATTATTTAAGCCAAATATAAATTTGGTTTTGGTTTGGTTTGGAGCGCTACGATTACTGTTTTTTACACGACGGCTAATGAAGGGACTACAGTTTACCTATTCCGAATACAAACATCCATGATCATTTCGAACCACGAATTTCTGAAGAGCAGCGCTCTACCATTCGGCCACCGTTCGGCCAAATGTAAATATAAAAGGAAATTATTTACGTAATATCTAAATTCAGTGATAAAACGTATGAAAACAATGCACACGATATTGAAGTAATTTAAAATAAGGAATGATTAAATCAGATGGTTTAAAAGAATGACGTCATAATGCTAGAAAACAAATGCTATTTTTACCTATTTATTACGTGACAAATTGATAAGTTTAATCGCCTGCTCTTAACCGGGAAAAATAGGGCTTGAAATAATGGCATTAAATGGTAGAAAAAAAGAAGATTGGATTTCGAACGTTGCAACCCTAACTCATCAAGAATCCTATATGGATGCCTCTATCTATTCCAGGTCCAACCGCTTCATCAATTCGAGGACAGCTTAGGCTATTATTATAAAGGGGATTTATAGGAAAATGCAGTTAAGAATTCAAACCCACAAACCTCCAGTTATAAGTTGACTTCGCCATTTATTATTTCTTTTTAAAAATAAAATTTCAGTATGGCATAAAACTTATTACTGAAATGGACACAGTCTACGTTATATTAATGCTGAAATAATTTTTTTCTACGTAATATAAATACCATTTTAAATATAATTCATAAATGGTTTTTTTCTTCGATATTCATATAGAGGATATCATCAAAGCAGTTATTTATATCAAATTGAATACCTAGAAACAGAGATTAACAGAAGAATTCAAATATATTTCAAACCTTTGTTAGTAGCCACAAAATATTAATGAGAAAAAAAACTGCTTCAACAATATCAAGTAGCAGGTAATGCTAATTATACAAATCGAAAAAAGGTTATTTTAGAATTCAAAGTTTACTAAAAGCTTTACCGATAAATTAATGCATAATAGAGTCGAGTATAATTTAAATATTTTTAAGAACTGAAAAGATGACTGTAACAACAAAAAATAATCCTGGTTAATTTAATAACTAAATGGAGTTCGTCATGGTAATCTTTTCAGATTTTTAATATTTTTAGAATAAATGTTCATATGTTATATTAAACCATATTTTCTTAAAGACTTTCCGAATTCTTGCTTATGTTGATGTTTATATAACTGTAAGATCTTTTGTGCTTTAGAAGAGAACAATTTTTTGACTTAGCGGTAATGGGAAGAAATTTAAATATAAATGCAGAAATTAAACATAGTTTCCCTCAAGAAATGCTCGCCAATTTTCTTCAGTGTTTACTTTAGGCATTTTGAATCAGAAATTTTGAATATTTGAGATCTGAAATTGTCAAAATAATATCTTTTCAGAAATTAAAATAGACTTAAATTCTTTCTTATGTTGATGTTTATACAACTGCAAGATCTTTTGCAACTTTAGAAAAGGTTTTACAATTTTTTGACTTAGCGGTAATGGGAAGAAATTTAAATATAAACCTGCAGAAATTAAACATATGTTTCCCTCAAGAAATGCTCGCCAATTTTCTTCCAGTGTTACTTTAGGCACCTTTTGAATCAGTACAAGATTTTGAATATTTGAGATCTAAATTGTCAAAATAATATCTTTTCAGAAATTAAAAATTAATTGATGATAATAAATCTCTCTATGAGCTAAAAAAATTTTATATCTTTATTTATAGAAAAACAAAATTTCATACATTGACAAAAATCAGATGAGACAATTTGGGTATTTTTTAAAAAAATAATAAGATCAATTCTTGGAGCAGTAAAGAAAATAAGTTTAGAAAGATGGTTCAGCTTAGAGATTTATAATTTTTGTAATAACCAAGACATAATTAAATATTAAAATATAGACTTTACTACTGCTCATGTTTGTCGAATGAACTACTCAAATCTTTCTAGAAATTTTATAAAAACTGCACAGACAGAGAAAAGAGAAGCAAACGTGAGATGAGACGATTACACAAGGACTTAGGGCTGTTTAAGGTCCTTAACTGGAAAACAGTTGTCATCCAGAGTACTGCTTGGAGTTCTCTTTAAAAGTAAGCCTTGATCCACCCTAGGCTGTCGAGCTACTGCTGATGATTAATTTAATAGCTGGAGCAGTCCACAAAACAAAATAACTAATAACGTACGTACAATCTTTTAAGATTTATTAGTATAGGTCAAAACATAACGTTTGTCTTAATTTCTTTAATAATTTTGAAATCAAACTCTTTTGCTGGATAACCTACAAAAAGGACGTGAAATATCTAAAGTATGTTTAAAAACATTTTATTTTATCTTAGGTAAGGTAACGGAGAAATTTAATTAAAATAAAATAAATAAAAAATTAGATATCTACAAAATAGAACAAATATCTTTATAATTTTTATCAGTAGAACTTCTACTGCATCGTATAGCATATAAAAAATTTAATATTCATAGTAAACTCTCAAAAAATTTTATTTAACATTTAAATTGGAAAACTTCATAGTTTCTTTCCTAAAATCAAATTCTAATCATAATTAGAATGTTCAAAATTCTCTATATGCTGAAAAAAAGGCATGAATCATTTTATCAGCCATCAGATAAACTTGCTAAAATTAAATCTCAGTAGGTCGTGACAAGTTCGACTCTAACGTCATCCGTTGACTAATCAATAAAAAATGGGATTGGTTTTTTAATTCTTTTTATTTAAACTTCTCCGACAGAATCCCATTTCTTCAGAATAATTTCAAATGTATTATAGCTAAATAAACCGAAGCTTTAAAATTAAAATAAATTAACTTTATAACATTTATAAAAAATTCTATTGTACCAAACATGAAGCATAGATGAATACACAGCATATAGGTTCAAAAATATTTGTTAAACATTTAAAAGAAAAACTGTATACTATCTATCCTAGAGTCACATTATGTCGTAACTAGAAAATCTAAAATTTTTTTATATTAAAATCCTGAATCATTTTATTACCATCAGATAAGCTTAGGAAAATTAAATCTCGGTAGGTCGTGACAAGTTTAACTCTAACATCATCCGTTGACTAATCAATAAAAAATGGAATTGGTTTTTTAATTATTTTAATTAAACTTCCCCAACAGAATCCCATTTCTTCAGAATAATATAAAATGTATTATAGCTGAACAAACCGAAGCTTTATAAATAAAATAAATTAACTTTATAACCTTTATAAACAATTATATTTTACTAAACATCATACATAAATGAATACAAAGCACATACGTTCAAAAATATTTGTTAAACATTTAAAAAGAAAACTGTATACTATCTATCCTAGAGTCACATTATGTCGTAACTAGAAAATCTAAAATTTTTTTATATTAAAATCCTGAATCATTTTATTACCATCAGATAACCTTGCGAAAATTTAATCTCCGTAGGTCGTGACAAGTTTGACTCTAACGTCATTCGTTGACTAATCAATAAAAAATGGGATTGTTTTTTAATTATTTTTAATTAAACTTCCCCAACAGAATCCTATTTCTTTAGAATAATTTAAAACGTATTATAGCTCAATAAACCGAAGCTTTAGAAATAAAATAAATTAACTTTATAACCTTTATAAAAAATTCTATTGTAACGAACATCATGCAGATATGAACACAAAGCACGTAGGTTCAAAAATATTTGTTAAACATTTAAAAAGAAAACTGTAAACTATTTTTCATGATGTCACATTATGTCGTAACTAGAAAGTCTAATATTCTTTTTATATTAAAATCATGAATCATTTTATTAGCCATCAGATAACCTTGCGAAAATAAAATCTCTGTAGGTCGTGACATTTGACTCTAACGTCATCCGTTGACTAATCAATAAAAAATGGGATTGATTTTTTAATTCTTTTTCATTAAACTTCCCCAACAGAATCTTTCAGAATTCAGAAATTTCTTCAGAATAGTTTAAAATGTATTATAGCTGAATAAACCGAAGCTTTAGAAATAAAATAAATTAACCTTATAAGCTTTATAAAAATTCTATTGTACCAAACAGCATGCAGATATAAATACAAAACACATAGTTTCAAAAATATTTGTTAGGCATTTAAAAGGGTATTCTTTATACTATCTTTCCTGGCGTAACATTCTGACGTAACTAGAAAGTTCAATATTTTTTTATATTAAAATCATGAATAATTTTATCAGCCATCAGATAAGCTTGTGAAAATTAAATCTCTGTAGGTCGTGACAAGTATGACTCTAACGTCATAAGTTGACTAATCAATAAAAAATGGGTTCGGTTTTTAAATTCTTTTTCATTAAACTTCCCCAACAGAATCCCATTTTTTCAGAATAATTTAGAATCTATTATAGCTGAATAAACCGAAGCTTTAGATATAAAATAAATTAAATTTATAACCTTTATAAAAAATTCTCGTGTACCAAACATCATGCATAAATGAATACAAAGCACATGGGTTCAAAAATATTTGTTAAACATTAAAAAAAATGTATACTAACTTTCCTGGGGTCACATTATGTCGTAACTAGAAAGTCCAATATTCTTTTTATATTAAAATCCTGAATCATTTTATCAGCCATCAGATAAGAGTGCGAAAATTTAATCTTGGTAGATCGTGACAAGTTTGATTCCAACGTCATCTGTTGACTAATCAATAAAAATGGGATTGTTTTTATAATTATTTTTAATTAAAATTGCCCAACAGAATCCCATTTTTTCAGAATAATTTAAAACGTATTATAGCTGAATAAACCGAAGCTTTAGAAATAAAATAAATTAACTTTATAACCTTTATAAAAAATTCTATTGTAACGAACATCATGCAGATATGAACACAAAGCACGTAGGTTCAAAAATATTTGTTAAACATTTAAAAAGAAAACTGTATACTATCTTTCCTGGCGTCACATTATGTCGTAACTAGAAAGTCTAATATTCCTTTTATATTAAAATCATGAATCATTTTATCAGCCATCAGATAAGATTAGGAAAATTAAATCTCGGTAGGTCGTGACAAGTTTGACTCTAACGTCATCCGTTGACTAATCAATAAAAAATGGGATTGGTTTTTTTATTCTTTTTCATTAAACTTCCCCAACAGAATCCCATTTTTTCAGAATAATTTAGAATCTATTATAGCTGAATAAACCGAAGCTTTAGATATAAAATAAATTAACTTTATAACATTTATAAAAATTCTATTGTACCAAACATCATGCATAGATGAATACACAGCACATAGGTTCAAAAATATTTGTTTAACATTTAAAAGGAAAACTGTATACTATCTTTCCTGGAGTCACATTATTTCGTAACTAGAAAGTCTAATATTCTTTTTATATTAAAATCCTGAATCATTTTATTACCATCAGATAAGCTTGCGAAAATTTAATCTCTGTAGGTCGTGACAAGTTTGACTCTAACTTCATCCATTGACTAATAATAAAAAATGAGATTGTTTTTTTTTATTCTTTTTAATTAAACTTCCCCAACATAATACCATTTCTTCAGAATAATTTAAAATCTATTATAGCTGAATAAACTGAAGCTTTAGAAATGAAATAAATTAACTTTATAATCTTTATAAAAATTCTGTTGTACCCCACATCATGCAGATATAAATACAAAACACATAAGTTGAAAAATATTTGTTAAACATTTAAAAGGATATGCTTTATGCTATCTTTCCTGGGGTCACATTCTGTCGTAACTAGAAAATCCAATATTCTTTTTATGTGAAAAAATCATGAATCACTTTATCAGCAGTCAGATCAGTTTGTGAAAATTAAATCTAAGCGTGTTGTCACAAAGTTGTCTTTAATGGCACCGTCGACTAATCGATAAAAAATGCGCTATTTAATTCTTTTAAATTAAATTCCACCCAAAATCTCATTTTTTAAATCATTTAAATATATTACAGTTGAATAAACCAAGGCTTTAGAACTTCTTTGCTAACATGTCATTCAAATGGAACCTTTATACTGTCTGAACCAAAGCAGATCTGTGAAATGTCTTATTGTGAGGATAATTTGATAGAAAAAAATTCATTTTGATAATGTAACTTATCTCAACAGAAGAAAAATTTTCAATTAAAAGAACTCTTTTTAAGTTTCTAAGTTATTTCTATGACTCCTTTTCAAAGTCATTCATAGTTGAAAATAAATTTACCATGATTATTCCACACTCTATTCTATTGAAATTATAATACTCTCTAGCTGAAAAAGGTTTATTTGTAAAAACATTTGTAAGATATCTTTCTTTGAGTTAAATATATTTATTTATTAACTCATTACAGAGAAACCAATTTTTATTTTTTTACTTATTAATACCCCAAGTTGATATGTATATCCTTCTAAATACTGCATTTATACTTTTGTCAGTTATAAGAATAGTTTCGATTTAATAATTTTAAATTTCAGTATTTCAGGAGCCTGGAGAGAAGCAAAACTGAGGATAATGCTGGCCAAGATCTGGCGTTTTAACTAATGGTCCTTAAAATAGGTTATTAGGTTCATGATCGCAATGTCCTCCAAGTTCCCAAACGATACCTCTGTAGGTGGCAGGTCAATCCTGGGGATCTTCTACTTGTTGAATGCTTCTAAATTAAGAAAATCTAATTTTATGTAGCCTCCACACTCTGGCCAATTATTTACCACTTCCTGATGGTGACCTTGGACGATGGTTCACGAGTTTTATCCACACGCTGGGCCACTAAATGAGCCGAGAGCGTGGATTCGTCCATAGGGTTTACTGCGGACTTCAGTTGCGCATCTGGCTGCCTTTAATTTTTGGAGAAAAACCGCTTTTGGAGCCATCCTTCACCAAGCCATTTTATCGTCTTCCATCGTCAAACTCGATAAGCTATACCTCCTCCAGATGGTGTAAATGACTTGCAGTGGACAATACTGTTGAGGGGCCTTTAGAAAAAATTGAATGACTTGTATTTAATAAGACGTGAAAGAGTCAATGTAAGTTAGGAGGCATTTTTAGGTTTTATCCTTAATATTGGGATGAAATCAAGGGACTAAAAGTTCTACTTTGCAAAATCACGAAACGAAATTTTTACCTCCTTTATTATTATTGATGATTAAAATAGCATAGTTGGATAAAAATTTACTTTTCTATATAGATTAAAAAAATTAAGGGTGCAGAATCTATATGTGTGTGTGTATATATATCTTATTTTTATCTTCATTATTTCACTATTACCTTAGTTTAAAGTGGCATGATTGATAGGAAAACTTTTCTACACACTAACTATCTATATATATATATAGCTAATATACTTTCATATTCACTATTCTCTGTCAAACCAAATTAGTTTTTGATATTCAGAAAGTTTTCAAAAGAAACCAGTCAAATCTTAATAAAAAAAGTTAAGCAGTTATATAAAAATTACTTGAACTAATCAGAAATTAACTCGGTATTCTCGGTGAAAAAAAAATTGCTATATTTGAAAAAAAACAGACTGCTCGAAAACTGTAATTTTTGGCATAAAATCATCAAAATTTTATTACAGAATACACTTATAATTAAGTCTTTTAGTTTGACAAAAGTACCATTATACATATATAAATGACTGTCATTTTTAGGTTGCATCCAAACTATTGTGTTGAAATCAAGTGATTAAAAGTTTTACGTAGCTAAATCGTGAAACGTAATTTTTACCTTAACTCCTATATTATTAATTATGATTCAAATAGCATAGTTGGATAAAAATTTGCTTTTCTATATAGATTAAATAAATTAAGGGTACAGAATCTATATGTGTGTGTCTTATTTTTACCTTAATTATTTAACTATTACATTAGTTTAACTTAGTATGATTGATAAGAAAATTTTTCTATACACTAACTATCTATCTATATATATATAGCTGATATACTTTCATATTCACTATTCTCTGTCAAACCAAATTAGTTTTTGATATTCAGAAAGTTTTCAAAAGACACTAGTCAAATCTTAATAAAAAAATTGAATGGAAGATGAAGATGCAAATACTTTCACAAATATTGTCCGTGGATGTCAATGAACCAGTTCAAAATTTCCGTAAATTCATAAAAAAAAGTGTATGAAACGTGTGTCATCTGTAATTGTCAGATCGCAAAGTAAGCTGTCGGCATCGAGGAACCGCCAACATTTATAACTCGAGTGTCAAAATATTCTATTAACTGCGCCTAGAAATGACAGCAGTGCATATGAACCGGAAGAATATCTGAAGATGCGAGAATTGTCAGAATATAGTTATGAGTAAATGCATTTCATGAGGCATCCTGCAATTTTTTATGCAAGAATATATAAAGTAAAAACTAATTTAGTATTAAAAAATATTGAAAATATAGCATATTTTTATATATAATATATATTATTATTTAATTAGAAGAAAGTGCAATGCGAACGTAAACTAGTTTTTAAAAACAACTAAATAACAAAAAGGGTAAAATATATACACTACATTTAATATTATTATAAATTACATAAAAATAGTTATAGACAGTTATAATATACATATAGCTATTAACAATTATAAAAAAGTTTTAAATAGTCTATCGTTGTGGTGGTGGTATATTGGTGAAATCAGCAAAAATTTAGTTTTTAATGTGTGGTCTCTGCCGTTAAAATATATAAAGTGTGTGTACATATATATATATATATATATATATATATATATTATATATATATATATATATATATATATATATATATATGTGTGTGTGTGTGTGTGTGTGTGTGTCAGGATTTAAATTGTAGATTAATTTTAAAAGATTTTAAGTAGGTATTCATTACTGGGAGTGATGCGGCGTGATGAGTTAGCCACATAAATACGGCTCACGAACAGTGATCGGTAGCAGAAAGCAGTGTGAACATTCCACGGACAGACCTGTGGCTAAAGCAGCTAATATGTTTGTTAAAGTTGCCGATGTGAGACGACATTGTAGATGATTAATGAGTAATGTCTATGAGATTTGAATAAGATAACTCTAGTGTCGTTTAGTGGAACGTGTCATATATATATATATATATATATATATATATGTGTGTGTGTGTGTGTGTGTGTGTGTGTGTGTGTTACGGTGAAAGACCGAAATCTGGAGAATGACTTTCATGAATGTCAACATTCATGTAGTCGTTTGGTGTATGTCAAATATTTCAATATTTATTTCTGACTTACACCGGTAAATGTCGATGTTCACCATGCACTAATGGTGAAGTTTGAACATGTCGGATATTTATAATTACTTATCCGTAATTCAGTCAAATCTATAGTACTAGCACATGTAACTGTTGAACTTAAAATAAACTGAACACTCTTAGAACAGAAAATAATTATGAAATTAATATAATATGTGTTTTATTTTACTAACTTATTTGTTGCAACAATTTAAACTGTTATAGCATTTTGAATTGCATAAGAGTCCCTTACATTTCCAATGTCATTTAGTAATGAAACATTTCTTTTTGCAATGACGGCGTTTATAGCCATTCCCTCCACTTCTTGAATTAGCTGCAACATTTCTTGAGAGGAAATCTCATCTATAGACAGTAACTTTTCATTAAAAAATATAAATATTACGGGTGTAAATGCTTATAATTTTTGTTTTCTATT